>PITA01001064.1:0-218308 GCA_004023965.1 Spilogale gracilis | reverse complement strand
TTCCTTTTCTTTCTTTCTTCTTTCTTTCTTTCTTTCTTTCTTTCTTTCTTTCTTTCTTTCTTTCTTTCTTTCTTTCTTTCTGTCTTTCTTTCTATTGTGGTATGTTAGTCACCATACAGTACACCATTAGTTTTTGATGTATAGTCACCATACAGTACATCATTAGTTTCTGATGTAGTATTTCATGATTCATTGTTTGCGTATATAACACCCGGTGCTCCATGTAATCTATGCCTTCCTTAATACCCACCACCAGGCTTACCCATCCCTCCATTCTGCTGTCTTCTAAAACTCTCTCTTTGTTTCCTGGAGTCCATAGTCTCTCAAGGTTTGTCTCTCATGCTGATTTTCCTCCCTTCATTTTTCCCTTCTCCTAATGTCCTCCATGCTATTCCTTATGTTCCACAAATAAGTGAAACCATATAGTAATTGACTTTCTTTGTTTGACTTATTTCACTTAACATAATTTCCAGTCCCATCCAAGTTAATGTAAAAGTTGGGTATTCATCTTTTCTGGTGGCTGAGTAATATCCCATTGTGTATATGGACCACATCTTCTTTATCAATTCATCTGTTGAATGGCATCTTGGTTCTTTTCACATTTTGGCCATTGTGGACATTGCTGCTATAAACATTGGGGTGCATATGGCCCTTTTTTTTCACTATATCTGTATCTTTGGGGTAAATACCCAGTAGCATAATTTCCAGGTTATAGGGTAGCTCTATTTTTAAATTTGTTAAGAAACCTCCACACCGTTTTCCAAAGTGGCTGCACCAATTTGCATTCCTACCAACAGCTAAGAGTGTTCCCCTTTCTCCACAACTTTCCCAACATTTGTTGCTTCTTGCCTTTTTGATTTTTGCCATTCTAACTGGTGTAAGGTGGTTTCTTAAGGTGGTTTTGATTTGGACACTTTTTCATGTGTCTATTAGCCATTTGTATGTCTTCTTTGGAGAAGTGTCTCCTCGTATGTTCTGCCCATTTTTTTGACTTGATTATCTGATTTTTGGGTGTTAAGTTTGAGAAGTTTTTAATAGATCTTAGATATCAGCTCTTTGTCTGCAGTGTCATTTGCAAATATCTTCTCCCATTCTGTGAGCTGTCCCTTTGTTTTGTTGATTATTTTCTTTGTTGTGCAGAAGCTTTTTCTCTTGATGAAGTCCCAAAAGTTCATTTTCACTTTTGTTTCCATTACCTTTGGAGATGTGTCTTGAAATAAGTCACTGTGGCTGATGTCGAAGAGGTTATTGCCTATGTTCTCCTCTAGGATTTTGATGGATTCCTCTATCATATTAAGGTATTTTATCCATTTAGAGTTTATCGTTATGTATGGTGTAAGAGAATGGCCCAGTTTCATTCTTCTGTATATAGCTGTCCAATTTTCCTAGCACCATTTATTGGAGAGACTGTTTTTCTTCCATTGGCTATTTTTTCCCGCTTCATCAAAAATTAGTTGACCATATTGGTTTCTTGATTGCTCTGATAAAAGAGCTGTTCCCGAAAGTAAACAGGAGTGTTCCAGCTCTGGGAAGGGAACTAGACCACATGGTAAATGAATAAATTTAGAGTCTGATTTATGTACTAGTTAGATGAGATTAGTTAGCCAGCTCAATAAAGTAAATGACCTCATTTCTTAACAAGGAATTTTTTAAATGTTCATAGCAGCAATGTCCAAAAAGATTTTTTGTTTGTTTGTTTTGAGAGAGAGAGAGAGAAAGCACAGGTAGGGAGGGAGTGGCAGAGGGAGAGCGAATCTTAAGCAGACTCTGCAATGATCATGAAAGTGAGGTGGGACTCCATCTCAGAACCCTGAGATCATGACCTGAGCAGAAACCAAGACCCAGAAGGTTAACCTACTGTGCCACCCAGGAGCTCCTAAAGCATCTCATTTCTAAGCCTACTAGGCCAAGCACTACATTCCCAAATGTGTTGATCCCAACTATAAGAACTTACCCCAAGGTGAGGTACCACTTTTGGGACAGCTCCATAATATCTTCCTCAAGTTGCCGCCAGCCATGGTAGTGTTGAGCAAGCAGGACTCCAAGCTGCTCTCAGACAACAGCACCTCTACACTATTTCACATATGCTTCTTGTCTCTTACAATCAGAAAATTAACATTGTCTTTTGTAACTGAGTGATTGCTAAATAATTCATCAAAAATATATTTTTAGAAAAATCCCCTTAAAATGAATCTAAAATATAACTCTCCACAATTCAGAAAAGAATAGTTCTCTATACATGGAAGGAAAGTTATTTAATTTGTGAATGTGGTTTTTCTGAATTACCAAAATTAGTCAAGGCCAAATTTCCCCAAGTAAATGGTTTTGGAAAAAAAAAAAGAATATCCAATTTGACAATTTGTGGTTCGGAACCTGTTGTAGAATAACAGCCACTTTCAGATTATTTTCTACTTAATTTTTATATAATATGACTTAAGAACTATAGAACTGTGGCTCATTAAATAGCTGATAAATTTCAATAAACGTGATTGAAATTTATTTTATTTTTTATTGAAAAGCAATAAATACATGTTAAAAGATGAAATTTTTTTACTTCTGTCAATAATACAAAACTATCTTTTGCAAGTAATGAGTCAATGCAGAAGCATCAGGTATGTATGTGTGTGTGTGTAAATAGACATATTTATTTTTACTTATAATTTATTTTACTTATGTATATTTTATTTACTTATATTTTTATTTATATATATTATATTTCCACAAATATACAAATATATATGTGTATATTTACACACACAGACATAATGAAAAGCTAATTACTTAAAGATACAACATAATAGGGTACTAAAGAAAGGTAAGTTGAAGTAGAATTTATAAATTTATATAAAAATGTGAAAAACAGTAGTTTTTTTTTCTAAATGTATTGATTATCAGGTAATTTAGGATAGTAGATTTTCTTTCCTCCTAAAAACAGCCAGTTTTAGAAAACTGCATTTCAAATTTTCACATTGATTGTATAAAAGTACTTCTGTTAGCAATTCTTACCTTTTGAGAATAAAATTGATTAGTGTTTAAATTTCAAATCACAGGCCATAAAGGGGGAACAATATTAGAGATAACAAATTGAATTACAACAGGTGTCCTAATAGTTAAGCTAACTGAATATTAAAGAGAAGGAAAATAAGAACTTGAAGTGGAAAGAGTGGTTGGATATGGATTATAAAATTTATAATCCAAAATGAACTCAAAATTGCTAACAAATAAATTGTAAAGGACTCTGAGTCAACAAAATGTGAACAAAGAAAGTGTCACCACTCTGTGATGTTGTTTTATAGAAATCAATACCAATCAAGGTCAGGATAGAATTAACCCAAAACCTAATAATAGAATGTCAGACACACAAAGTGAAAGTGAGAATAGAATCAACTGTAAATACTTCCACTTCCTTAAATATTGCTCTCTAAATATCAAGAAAACTGAAGCCAAAGTGTTCTAGTTTGGATCTGGAATATACCTTATGTTACATTCTGTGTAAATCTACATTTCTAGTTACATTGTTCCAAATCTGCTTTGATAATCCTAAAACAATAGTAGCAGCATTCATTGAACCTTTCTTATGTGTCCAACACTGTGGTACTCACTATAGATGTATTTTATTCACTGTTTCAGGACCACAGTGGAGAAACAGAGACAAAAAGAGAGTAAATGATTTAGTCACTAGTTAGAGAATTTAGTAAGTGTTGGAGCAGCAAATGCCACCAGAAAGCTCTGACTGATTCAGAGGAACAGTGACACACCTCATGACACTAGATACATGTGAAAAGCTAATCCTACAAAAGAATCTTAAGGGGTAACAGTATGTCTTCTACCCATCAGCAATAGTTAGTACTTTCAATGAAAGTAACACATTGAGTTGAATAGGGCTAAAACTAATATGGGAAATATTAGAATCCGGCATAAGACATTAAGACAGTTTAGTAATATTTCATGGTTACCAGAGTTAAAGGCAGCTGAGATATCTAATAAGATAGTCAAAGACCCTATTTCAGAGTTAATAGGCAGATCATTACAAGCTTTGACCAAAGCAATCCCCATACTGACCTAATCAAAATCCAGAATGAAAATTATCATAAAGTGCATGATGAACCAATTAGCCTGGAGCTGGGTTGCTTCTATCTGCTCAAGTATCTCAGCTGGGAATGGTAAATTAAAAACTGAAAGGAAATGAGGAGGAAAAAAGCACTAGAAGGCAAGAGTATTAGTTTAAATTCTGGGCCCCTATGCAAAAGTTTCAGAGACAGATTCCCTTCTGCTTTGCCTATAGTAACACAAATAAGCAAATACGTACTTGGATCTCAGGTCAAGAGCAGGAACCTCTGTGTGGACTCCGACCAGGGGAGTGCAGATACTATTTGTAGCCCACCTAGACAAGTAATAAAGGAATACCTTCATTCACTATCTTAACGTAAAATGCTTCTTATGAAAAATATTTTTAAAAAGTAGTGTGGAGATACATTTTTAGAGCTTCAAGTTAATGAAAATTGTGAACAAGAGCTACTAACTCATTTGAACCAATGATAACAGAATTTTAACTAGGATCCTACCGAGAAATGACAGCTTCAGTACTTCCTGATATTTTTGTTTGTTTGCTATTTTGTGGCTTTTTCTGTATCAACTATGAAGGGAAAAAATTAAAATTATATTTTGGGTGAAAACTAAAAGAATACAAAAACTATTTACAAGGTTGACATGCCAATTTTCTCTGAAGATTTTCTGAGGTTAGGTGACATCAAGCCTTACATCTGTCGTTGAGTGAGAATGATTCATGTCCCAGAGAGAAAACAAAGAGAAGCTATAGGTTGGGAAACTATAGATAATTATGCCGTTTTTAACTAACCATGCTGCCATCGTCAATTTCCTTTCCAGGTTTAAAGTTATCTATCTATCTATCTATCATCTATCTATCTATCTATCCATCTATCTATCTATCTATCTATCTATCTATCTATCTATCTATCTATTTATTTAAATGCAAGAGGTTGGAGTCACAGTGTCCTAAATAATTTCTAATTCAAACCTGTTCTTATTATAAAAATTTCATATGGACATTGGTAAGAAAATAATTAAAAAGAAAAAAAAAGAAAATAATTAAAAAGGAAGGAAGAGTCTCAAACATGCTTTGACTTCCTCTCAAATGCAATCAAAGAATAATTGTGCATTTTCTGCATTTTCTGGTCTTCTGGTAAACACTTCCTGAACTACCTTCCTTCCTTCTATTTTTACATCATCCCCTTCAGAACACTTACTTAAGAAAGCTGTGTGCCGGTTCTAAACATGTTTCCATTGTTCTAAACTGTTTAGAATTGCCTTCATGCAAATTTGGACAGCAGAAAAAAGCAATATTACCTAGAAGTCACAGGTCATGTTCCAAAACATAACCGAATTTGATCATATTTAATCTCAAATTCCATTAAGCTCTTCTTTTAGAAAAATAAAACATTAAGTTTCAATGTAGAAAATGTGCTAAAACTATGTAACAGAAAGTACCCTGGCCTAAAAAAATAAAAGAGAGAAAGAAACAGAGGGAGTGAGAAGGAGAGGAAGGGGTGGGGAGGGGAGAGAAGAAGGGAAGGAAGGGGGAAAGGAGAGAGAGAGAGAGAGGTTCTAAATTATTTGCAACAAATAGTTCTTCCTCCTTAAATATTACTGTCCAGGAAAGAATTGTCCTGCTATATGAATAGTTTATTTTGTTGGGGACATACTCCTATGTGTCTCAGAACCTGGAACTGTTAATCAATATTCCTAGTCATGTCTCATAGCTGGGTCCTTTAATTTATCTCCAGATGGTAAATTCCAGTCAAAGTTAGTATAATAAAATGGCATGGGCATTAGAGTCAGACACACTTAAGCTGAAAACATAGCTTCACTGCTTGCTAATTATGTGATTTCAGGCCAGTTACTGAGTCTCGGTTTGTCAACTTATAATTATGGGAATATTATCTAATCATGTAGCTATTTTAAGATTCCAAAGAGAATAGTGAAAACTCTTAGCACAATGTTGGAACAGAGTGGCTGGCTGAGCACAGCGAAGAGATCCATCTTGGTTCTGCGTCTCCTGTGTGTGTGTGGCAGAGGGAACTTGGCCCCTGTACCTCTGCAGAAAGACTCCATACACCAGAGAGATGGTGGCACTTTTCAGTAAACAGATAAAACTGCGAATTTTCAATAGATAAATAAAAGGACTGATCAGGAAGAAGCTAGGTTTAAAAAAGGGCATCTTTGCATCTGATTAGATGAGAAAATGGTAACCCAAAAGAGTCTGGAGTTCCTGCAAATTGGCAGATGGCCTGGAACCCAGACTCCTACAAAAGAGTGGGAAAGGTTTTAATTTAATATTTGATTTAAAGGAGAGACCCCCCCTTTCTTTTTTTTTTTTTCTATCAGAGTGGCAGCTCATTTGGGAACCATTGGCAAGAATTACAGTACATCTGGCAACTATATACTTCATTTGGGAGTGGTGGGTGGGGATATTTGGGTGCTTAAGCTTCTCCACAAACCCAGAGAGCATTACCTTTGCAGAAACTGCACCAAAATTGAATCCAGGGAGGGGACTCTGGTCATGGAACTTCAAGACATATGACAATACAGCTTTCTTTTGAACATCCTTGTGGATCTGGTTACTCTCAAGTAATTCATGTGCTCACACACACAGACTCAAAGATGAAGCCGTTATGGAAGCAAAGTAATTGGCAGATAAATATTATTGATTGCATTTAACCAAATTCCTTGAGAACATCAAGAGTGCTAGCTGGACTGAGAGCACGGAAGGCGTGCTCGGTTCTGTTGACATGCAGGTCTCCCATTGCTTGCAGGGCTTTGCATCAAGTTAATTCCTTTATTTTTTCCTTCCTTCTTTCTTTCTTTTTTTTTCCTTTTTTCTTTTTCTTTCTCTCTCTTTTTTTTTTTTTTTTGGTCAGAAAAAATTATGAAAGTGTCATTTCCCTTTGCAGTTAATTCAGGAGAGATCCTCAATTCGAGCAGGGCACATTTTCATGCAAATACAGCAGCACAGTTTCCAGCCCCCTAATAGCTTCTTACAAATGATGTGCCATTACAACGAGGTTTATTTAAACAAATTTAATACATCTTTAATCAAGCTGGAGAGCATTTTCAAAGGTCACGCTCCAAATCAGGATCACTGTACTGAGCTTATCAAAGTATTAGCTTAAGGGGGAGGGAGAATTATTTCTTGGACAAGTAATTTTAGGCAAATCTTTATTTACATTTTTATTCAGTTATTAAATTTTATTCCTTTCCCTCCTCCTTCTAGACTCCATTTATGAACCTATAAGAAAGTCTGCAAATGGAGCTATAAGCATATCACTGCAGTCAGTCCTTCTAGAGGCGACGCCTTTGAAGACAGAGGGTCTAAAAGGCAAGGACAAGAGACCAGGCATTTTCAATGTCAAAGATAATCTTTTAGTGCCTCTAAAGCATCCTTCCCAAAGGTCTCACATTAGGCTCTGTATATATTGCTGAAATTCTAATGCACTGTTTCTTTGGTGGATAAATGAAATAGACTTTGAGAGTTGCTCTAATCTAGATGACCATTCTTTCTCCCCCTCTCTCTGTCTCTATCTCTCTGTTTCTTTTCATATATATATATATATATATATATATATATGTATAAAACATCTGTTCAAACACATATTTATTGTCTCCCACTAATTATTCCCACAAGAACTAATATGATTATCCAAGACTTGTCTTGACTACTGAATATTTAACATGAATATTTATGGAACAAAAAAGATCAGCTTGGTGCACCTAAGAAAAATAAGTTTATCTTTGATACTAAATCTTTGCACAAATGTCAGTAACAGCAACCACCATATGCAGTCATGATGACAGAGGAAATGTCAGTGTTTTCAGAGTGTGAACTTATATTCTATGAAATTCAACTCTTTATCCCAGTATAAAAGTAACTAATGAGGGCTCAAGATTAAAGGGGAAGTGACTCTGAAAACACACACACACATATACAGAGAGAGAGAGAGAGAGAGAGAGAGAGAGAGATAACTGATAGAAAGAGAAGAGTTACTCCTGAGGATTTTAATGCTCATTAGACTTAGGAGCTTTCAAACTTCTCAACAACATAGAAATGAAACAGAGTATCTGAAAGGACAACCCTGAGATAATGAAAAGATCATGCAGCACTGCTATTCAATCTATTTTGGGGTCTTAGCTCACCACCAGCAAAACCCGCTAGGGTGAAGGAAAGTGGAGACGAGAACGAAATAAGAGACTCACAGGGGTGATTGTTTCTGCAGACCAGTAGGGGACAAAGTGACCACCCCTCCACATAAATGATGCACAGGTAACACCACACAGAAAGTGGCACTTTATAGGTCAGGGCAAAAGGAACAATGGAAGGTATAAAATAAAAGAAAGAAAATAAAATCGTATATGACTTAGGGTGTTAGGTACTAGGTAATTCATATATAATCAATAATGGCATAAGAAGGATAAATAGTGATTTGAGATTTGGATTGATTCATGAAGAAATTATCAAAATCTTATTATTAAGTCTTCAGTTGCAAAACACACAAACAAACAAGGAGGCCAGTGTGGCTTAGTTGCTTGAATGGTTAAGTGTCAGACTCTTGATTTTGGCCCAGGTCATTATTTATGGGTTGTGGGATTTGGCCAGCACTCCACCCCACCTAGAAGTCTGCTTGTCTCTCTCCTTCTCCACGCTTGCACAAACATGCATGCTCCCTCTCTCTCCTCTCAAATAAGTAAATAAAACCTTAAAAAACAAAACAGACCCCACACAAATGAAAATAACCATACACGCACACACACACACACACACACAACCAAGTTAAAAAAACACACACAAAAAACAAAAAATAATGCACACAATGAAAATCAAGTGTATATTTGGAGATATAATCTCTACCTATGAATCAATTCCTTCCCTTCCTTTTTTAAAAATATGGTTCTCCCACTATTCTGAAGGCACAGAATGTCATTTCCAAGAGATGTGTGGCAAAAGTTTAAAAAATGAAGGTGAATTTCAGATGATTTTATACTTCTGGTCCATTCATGTTGTATGCCCTTTCAAAAGGTGATGGATTGGGGGAGTATTGGAAGTTACCTAAGCTTGAATAATGAAAGTCATTCTTTCTGTAATTTCTGGGCAAATTTTTCTGTCTTGATGAGTCTATACCGTACATCAGCAACTCTGCAATTGCCCATCTCACAGTCTCCCTGATTTCCCCACCAAGGGTGAGTAGCCATGCATCGACTCCCCTGTCAAGCATGGGTTCAGAGTTGCACTTCTTTTCCACATCACTCTTTCCTCCTCTTTTCTGCACTCCAGCCCTGCTTTCCTCACACTTCTCTTCCTGAAAGAGAATTTGGAATTCTGGGAATACTGGTGGAATACTAGTGTCTGTAGTGCCAGCAGCCCTGCCTTGGCACAGGGGCATAGGTGTGATGGGAGGTGGGTATGATGTGGCACAGGCATGTGCTCTAATTCCCCCCGGCTGAGACTATTCACCTGGAAAGCCTTAGAAACACATACATCCATGGGTGCTTGGGTGGCTCAGTCATTAAGTGTCTGCCTTGGGCTCAGATCATGATCCTGGAGTCCCGAGATTGAGTCCCACATCGGGCTCCCTGCTCGGCGGGAAGCCTGCTTCTCCCCCTCTCACCCCCCCTGCTTGTGTTCCCTCTCTAGCTGTGTTTCTCTCTGTCACGTAAACACAAAATCTTTTGAAGAAAGAAAGAAAGAAAAAAAGAAAGAAAGAAAGAAAGAAAGAAAGAAAGAAAGAAAGAAAGAAAGAAAGGAAGGAAGGAAGGAAGGAAGGAAGGAAGAGAGAGAGAGAGAGAGAGAGAGAGAAAGAAAGAAAGAAAGAAAGAAAGAAAGAAAGAAAGAAAGAAAGAAAGAAAGAAAGGACTCAGACACTCTGAGACATTGGGTCTGGCCTGAGATGTGACATTTATAATTTGGAAAGTTTTCCCAGGTAACGTCTATAGAAAAATTATTGGTCTTTTAACTCCTTGTCATCTTTCTTATTCATTTTCTACTATTTTATTTAGTCGCTTATTTGCTCTAAGCCTCTGTGAAAGATGGAGAACCATTCATTTGTCCCTTCATTCTTCCAGAAAGTGTTTATCATATGTCTGCTCTATGCTTTGCATAAATGAATCATCCCTCCAGAATTCTTCAGTCTGGTGAAATAAACTGATTTAAATTTGATAGGTAGGTATAAAGACCTAGGAAGGCTGACACAACTAGTTCTCTCCAGGGATGTCAATGTTGATAAGATTTCACAGATCAAATGATAATAGCGAGGTTTTAGATCATGAATATACTCTATCTAGCAGGAAGGAGAATGATGTTTTAGCAAGAAGAAGGAGCATATTTAAGACATGGAAGCATGAAATGCATGTCTCTGAAAGCTGTGATCTGGAAGCTTGTGGATTGAGGAATGGGGAAGTAGTGGCCAATGTGACTGGAACAACAGGTGAAACTAAATTTTGAAGGTTCTATAAAATCATGCTGATGAATTAGATTTTTTTTCTTGTGTAAAGTGGGTTACTATTTTTCTTGTCTGTTTTCAACATGGAAATCACATACTCCCATACAGACACACATAAACACAAACACACACACACACACACACACACACACACACACACACACACACATACCTTTATAATTCCAGAGATAAATTTGGTAACAGAGTGGAGAAAGTGACTGGGACAGGAGAAATGGTTAAGAAAGGAGTATAAGAAGGAAAATATTTGAGAGTCACTTCTCAGGTATAAACAACAGACCACCCTGGCTAATGCTAGGTGATAAGAAAACATCAATGGTTATCTCTATTCTACCAATGTGAAATTACACATGTACAAATATCTTATAAATTGTAAAAAAGTTACAGTATGGAAAGTCATAGTAGAAATATGTGAAGAGACAAACATTAATACCATTATTCAAGCTAATAGCTTGAAAGATGATATCACTGTAATGTAGTTAGTATCCATGTCATTTAATAAAATTAAAAGAAGGATGACTTGTTTTGTGAAACATTTTTTCCACATATTTTGAGTGATATAGAATTCTAAGGACTCTTTCTTTTTCCAGCTCTAATTTTCCATTTTAGTCTTCACAGACTTAAAAAAAATATTGTTGCCATAGTTTCTTTAACAGTAAAACAGTGGTAAAATTATATTTCAACTTCCTATAAACTATGGCTCAATGAATTACTGCATGAAGTGAATTATGTACATGTTTATGAGTTTAGCTAAAAGGAATAATGAATCTAGGATGTTCAACTATTGAATAAGGCAGTTTTGGTGCGGACAAGGGTGCAAATAGAACTGAAAATGCTAAGTACAAATTTGTTGTTTTTTGTTATTGTTCACATACACTTGGTTTTGGGGGGCATTTTTAGGGTCATAGCAAAGGATATGGAGATCTCCATTCATAAACCCCTCTAGCCTCAACAGGTGCATAGTCTCCCCTACTATCAATATCCTGAACCAGACTGGTAAATTTGTTACAGTGACTCCACACTGATGCATTATTATTATCCCAAATCCATAGTTTACATTAGGATTCACTCTCTGTGTTGTTTATTCTATTGGCTTTGATAACCATATAATGATCTGTGTCCAAAATTATAGTGTCATAAAAATAATTTCATTGCCCTAAAAAGATTCTGTACTCCCTCTATTAATCCCTCCCTCCCCCTAAACCCTGGCAATCACCGATCTTTCTATTTCTACTATCTTTATAGTTTTGCCTTTTCCAGTACATCATATAGTATGTAAATCATATAGTATGTAAACTTTTCATACTGGCTTCTTTCATTTAAATATACATTTAAGGCTTTTCCATTTCTTTCCATGGCTTAATAGCTCATTTCTTTTTAGTACTGAATAATATTCCATTGTTTGGATGTACCACACTTTATCCATTTACATACCGAAAGACATCTTGGTTGTTTCCCTGTTTTCACAATTATAAATAAAGCTGTTATAAATATCTCTGTCCAAGTTTTTTTTGTTTTGTTTTTTAAATATTTATTTATTTGACAGAGGGAAACACAGCTATAGAGGGAACACAAGCAGGGGGAGTGAGAGAGGGAGAAGCAGGCTTTCCGCAGAGCAGGGAGCCCGATGCAAGGTTTGATCCCTGGTCTCCAGGATAATGACCTGAGCCGAAGTCAGTCCCTCAACCAACTGAGCCACCCAGGCACCCCTCTCTGTCTAAGTTTTTATGTTAGTGAAGTTTCAACTCATTTTGGTAAATACCAATAGCACTATGGCTAGATTGCATAGTAAGAGTACATAGTAACTCTTACATAGTAAGAGTTGCTCTGTAAGAAACTGTCAAACTGTCTTCTGAGGTGACTGTTTCATTTTGTGTTCCCACCAGGAAATAATGTGTTTCTGTTGTTCCACATTCTTCTCAGCATTTGGTATTATCAGTGTTTTGGATTGGGGCAGTCTAATAGGTGTGTGGTATAGTACATTGTTGTTTTAATTTGCAACTCCCTAAATGACATATGATGTTGAGCATTGTTTTAAGATATTTATTTATTTATTTATTTATTTATTTATTCATTCATTCATTCATTCATTCATTCACAGAATATGCACTTGAGCAGGGGGAGGGGCAGAGGCAGAGGGAGAGGGAGAATTTCAAACAGACTCACATGGAGAACAGAGCCCAGTGTGGGGCTTGATCTTAGAAACCTGAGATCATGACTTGAGCTGAAATCAAGAGCCAAATACTCAACTGATTGAGCTACCCAGCCATCCCAAACATTTTTTCATATGCTCACTTGCTATCTTGTTATCTTTGGTGGGGTGTGTGCCTAGTTTCTTTTGCTCATTTATAATAAGATGGTTTGTCTTCTTGTTGAATTTTAAGAATTCTTTGTATGTTTCAGCAATAGTCCTTTATTAGCTATATTTTTTGCAAATATTTTCTATCAGTCTATAGCTTCTCATTCTCTTAATGTCTGTTGCAGAGCAGATTTTTTTTAATATTAGTGAGGTACAGCTTATCAATGCTTTCTTTCATGGATAGCTTTTTAGTGTTATATCTATAAAGTCATCCTCATACCCAAGTTCATGTAGATTTTCTCCTATTTTATCTTCTAAAAGTTGTATAATTTTGCATTTTATATTTATTTTGAGTAATTTTATGAAGGTTGTAATGTCTGTGTCTAGATTCATTTTTCAATTATACATGGATGTCTAATTGTTCTAATCTACTTTTGCTCAAGGAAAAGAAAATAATTTAATCAAGGGTGGGCATTATATTATTAGAAAATTATTGTTATAAACCCAGTTTTTATGTGTGGAAGACCCTTGGGCCCATTCTGAAAACTGGAAGATCAGAGAAAGAAAATTAACAGCATTCTGGGAAAGAGTAGAGCCATATCTATGAAAGACAAGTAGCCTTGTCAATATCTTGCCTTTAGGAAATTGTTGATCTGTTATAGAGATTTTTAACTTATTATCTGGAAGAATCATTACTTGCCCATGGGAAATGTGTGTGTTCTGTTCAAAAAACTACCCATGAGAGTCTAGAAATTAACAAATACAAAGTGGGGGAGGGGCCATACTCTGGACTAAATTAATTAGTAGTTCGAAAACATACTTCTGAGAAATACCATGTACTACATATTACCCTGGCATGGAAGGGTGGCAGATTCTTTTGGTACACCATCCTTGAGAGAGGATTATGTTTACCTAAAGAAAGTTGAAAAAAGGTGTTTTCTCAGATATTGAAAGAAGGTAAGTCTCCAGAAGGAAAACAGTCAGAAACAGGCTTATGCTAATGAAGGGGCTACTTAGTTAGGTTCCTGGCTTATAAGTGATGCAGGTTTAACATAACTGTTTAAAGCAGTGGGTGGGGTACCTGGATGACTCAGTCATTAAATATCTGCCTTCAGCTTGGGTCATGGTCCGAGGGTCCTGAAAATCTAGCCCCACGTTGGCCTTCCTGCTCTGCAAGAGGCCTGCTTCTTTCTCCCATTCCCCCTGCTTGTGTTCCCTCTTTGGCCATCTGTCTCCCTGTCAAATAAATAAAATCTTAAATAAATAAGTAAATAAGTAAATAAGTAAATAAATAAATAAATAAATAAATAAATAAATAAATAAAGTAGTGGGTAGAGCTAAGGGAAAACCAAAAACCTAGAAGGACCTGGAAGGGCAGAACATATACAACACAGCATCTACCTAAGTTTGAGTGTGAATGTGTGTATGTGTGTATGTGTGTGTTTGAGAGAGAGAGACAGAGAAACAGAGAGACCGATCAGAGAGTTTTTGAATCTAACAGCAAGTTTCCTTTTTTTTTAAAGATTTTATTTATTTATTTGACAGAGAGAGAGAGAGATCACAAGTAGGCAGAGAGGCAGGCAGAGAGAGAGGAGGAAGCAGGCTCCCTGCTGAGCAGAGAGCCCGATGCGGGACTTGATCTCAGGACCCTGAGATCATGACCTGAGCCGAAGGCATAGGTTTTAACCCACTGAGAAACCCAGGCGCCCTAACAGCAAGTTTTCAATATTGTCATCCTTCTACTTTCTCCTTGTTCACTAAAGTATTTCTTCCAGTCTAGTACTTTGGCCAGAATGAAAGAAGGATTCAGTACAAAAAGGGTGGCTTTACCCATGGGATGCTTCTGCTAAGGCAAACATAGCAGGGAACACCGTGAATCAAAAAACAAAAAACAAAAAACAAAAAACAAAACAAAACATACTCTGAATCCTGGAATTACAGAGGATGACCAGCCGTGAAGCCAACGATGGCGCAAGACCAAGTTATGGTAGATAGGAATGGTCAGCATTGGAAGACACTGCAGTATTTGTGGACTCAGAAAGGAATACCCTCTTCAGAATTTTTTTTTCCAAAATATACAGAAAAGGTGACACTTAGGGTACAATTTATGAATATTTTATTAATTAAATTATTTTGAAAGCATCTATAATCACCAGCTGGTAAAAATAGTCCCTTTTACTTATTTCCAGATTGCCTCATATGAGTCTTTGAGGAAGAGGTTCCAAATTTGTTTTGACCCTTTGATTACTTAGAAACATTCACCAAGAACATTTTGCATCTTTCAACCTTTCTACAAAAACATTCACTTGAATGAGAGGGAATATTCTGCAAATTGACTGCCAGGCTGATTTCCCACTATCGTTTAGAATGGATTTGGGCCAACTCCTTCAACCATTAGCTATGTGATACAAATTGATTTTAATAATGCATTCTAAACACAAGTAGAAATGGTTATTGTGTGGGCATATGTTTTGAACTATCTGTTTGTCATTTTTAAGCCAGGTAAAAGAAAATTTATCCCATTTCTAATTTTCACTTTTTAGTAATTAGATCCCTCTGACTTTTTTGGTTCCAGTTAGCTAGTAATTAATAAAAAGGCTAACTCTTTTTTTCTTGGAAGAAAAGTATAGCAAATACCTCTTGAGAAAAATATATCATGTACAGAAAGTCAGGAGTTTGTCAGGAAGTGGTAATTTATTTCATATATAATGGGACATAATATAAAAATGAGTGGAAGTATCTTTTGACTTCCTGTGAATATTAAATGGGTATACATTTACTTCTAAGACAGTGTTTCCTTTTCTTTTTTTTTGTGCATGCTGCCACTAAATTCACTGAAGTCCCAGTAGTTGGTGTAAGTGCCTTTTAATTTAAAGTTTTTACCAATGATAGTCAAAATCAGGTATAAAAAGTCTTTCTATATCATATGTATATAGCATAATTTCTAGCTCTTATGCCCTAATCATAACTGTTTATATAAGCAGATTGAATAGAACCTTTAAGAAAACACCTTATACAACACACACACACACACACACACACACACACACACACACATTCTATACTTACACTTCCAAATTCATTGTATTAACAATTAGATATTCCAGATTCATATTCTAGGTGCTCTAAAATATGGGATTTTGTCTCGGATTTCGTGGGATCTTCATTAACACAGCATCTGCATGCTAATATAATTGTACTATACTTTTAAGAATCAACATTACTCTTTAATATAGCCATCTGTACAGCCTAAACCATAAATTGCTAATGAATACTCTTAAACAGTTTTTTGATATTTGTTTACCATATATCATCAAAGTTCAAAATTTTATTTGAATGCATTTATATTAAAAACATAGAGAACTGTGTATATATTAGCTTTTGATTTTGTTTTAAAATAAAGGTATTCTCAATTAATCAAATAAAATATTTTATGATTACCAGCTATTACACTGGATTCTCATATGTAAAATATAATCAAAAACTTTACTGGGAGACTTATACTAAACTAAATCACTTTAATGTAGACTATTTAAATAAACAACATTTTATTCAATATTATTTATGCTTTTTTGAATATGCTTTTCAATATTATTTATGCTTTATGCAGTATGCTAATTTTTTCTTAGTTTTTGATTTGGAGTATATATTACACACATACACATACACACATGACAAAATAATAGTTCTTGATTATAGCCATTAGTTATGGTCAACTTTTATTTTGTGAAAATAGTCTACTCTCTTTTCATATTAAATGTATTCTCCCTTGAATGGATATTGTTAAACTAATGTCTTCCATTTTCTTATGCATGGATATGTTTTTAGTGGGAACACTTCTACCACCTGAAGTTGAAATAGTCAAGACAAATCCAAGATCTTAAAGTAAGTTGTTTTATTTAGTTCAAATCATCTTGTGAGTGCTCAGAAATGGTATATGTGAAGGGACACTGACAAAAATGGAATGTTGTGGTGATTTGTGACAGGTTATGGCCCAGAGTTCCTGAGAAAAATGATCCACTTTTCAAAATATAGGAGAATCAGGCCCTTTGGCTTGCTTTTCCCTTGAGGTAAGCATTCTAGCCTCCTGCTAAAAGATACTGTGTAAAGAAATAACACAACTTCCTTCAATGTTCTTTTCTTTGCTTAAAATGTCTCTAAATCAAGAAGGGAAAAGTAACTATTTTTTTTTCTTTTTACCATATTCAATTTCAAAAATTTTGGAACAGGACCCACCATGGAAAATGTTCAAACTTTATCCTCTTGATAGATACTAGATAGATACTTCAGAGTGAGATCAATATGTCCTCACATTTAAATAGAACATCCCATTACATAGAGCCAGGCTGTCAAGATTGGATTGCATGTATAATCTTCTTTAAAAGAATTAATGTTTCCAAATGAATACGATGACATAGAGTAGAAAATAATATTCTCATTGCCAATCTATCATTTTAAAGTAATACCTAGGCAGTCCATCAGCATCAAGAAGATAGGGACATCTGCTACACATTTCTGAGACAGCCTAATTTACATATTTGTAAATATTAAATATAAATTTAGAAATTGATATTTCCTTTTTCTTCATAAATGGTCATAACTCTTTGATGAAATATGAATATACTTGAGATAAATTGATTCCTCCTCTGGTTCTCTCAGAAGCACAGCTCCTTTTGTAGTCCATATTTGTAACGTTCTGTACTGTGAAGGGGTTTTCATGAAAGATAGAGATGTAAATGTTTTTCTTTTATTTTGCACCCTTTCTTTAGTTACTTAATATGTCCACTGCAGTGTTTTGTCCAGTTTTTTGTCTAAGTACATTAGTCAAACACTGATTTATTTTCACGTATCTAATAGATAACTGTCAGTTATTTCATTTTACTCTACTTTCCTGGTTTCAGGTTTATATAGGATGTGGACAATGCAATAAAACATGTTCATAAATCAAGTCAATTTTCTAAATTCTAGCCTAGGGCTGACACCCCCCCCACCACCAAAGTGAATATTTTCTGGCTTTTGCTCTTTGAGAACATCAATTTACTAGCAATTAATCTATCTGAGGAGCACCTGGATGGTTCAGTCAGTTAACTGTCTGCCTTTGGCTCAGGTCATGATCTCAGGGTCCTGGGCCTGCATTGGGCTCCCTGCTTAGTGGGGAGTCTGCTTCCCCCTCTCCCTCTACTCCTCCCCTGTGATTGTTCTCTCCCTCTCTCTCTCTCTTTCTTTCCCTCTGACATAAATAAATAAAAATCTTTAAAAAAATTTTTAGGGGCGCCTGGGTGGCTCAGTTGGTTAAGCGACTGCCTTTGGCTCAGGTCATGATCCTGGAGACCCAGGATCGAGCCCCATATCGGGCTCTCTGCTTGGCAGTGGGAAGCCTGATTCTCCCTCTCTCACTCCCCCTGCTTGTGTTCCCCCTCTGGCTGTGTTTCTCTCTGTCAAATAAATAAAATCTTTATTAAAAAAATTTTTTTAAATAATCTATCTGAGAAATTCCATTTATAGTATATTCTCTTGTTCTTGTTTTCTTATTTCTTATTATTCTCTAGCCTACAGAAGAATATATATCAATGGTATTTTAAAATGCATTTGTTAATTAAATAGCAAAAAGATGTAATAAAATAAGATAAAATATGAAGATAAGCTAGATAAAATAAGATATAATAAATTATGAAAGTCAATTTATTAATAAATATATTCTAAATATTCACTTATAGATCAGCTGTTTGTCACTAGTAACATGTTTTTCTATAGATGTATTTGTTAGTTCCAGGCTAGCCCACATGTAAATCATGGTATTTAATCAATGCTAACCATACCAGCCTTGGTTTTTGAGAGCAGAGACCCTGCTACTTCAGGGAAAAGGAGAATGAGGAGGATAATGAAGATAAATCCTCCTCCATATTCCCTTCATTCTTGAATTCAAAGCTATCATGATACTTTTTTGGCATATTTAATTTTAAAAATTATACCTTTATACTTCCTTTTCTGTATCTATCTCCAACTTAAAATAATCCTCTCAACTGATTCCTAAACACTTAAATATACTTTCCATAGGTAACATTTTTAAAGCTCTTACTATTTGCCAAGAAAAACCAAAAATGCTTTATGGATATTGTATTATTTCATTGTAACTGCAATTCTGTGGTTTGGATACGAAAAGTATCACCATTTTACAGATGAGAATATGGAAGTAGAGTGGTCTTCAGCTATTTTTCACATCATGAGAAAATAATCGTGTCAGGTCCCAAGCACACTCATTTCATGCTAAATCCCCTTACAGTGTGGCCCCACCATGTCCAGGTCTACCGTTCACAGAGTTTGCCCCCCCTCTCCTACTAACCCCTCAGCACGGAACTACCCATTTTTCATACGACTGACCTAAACTAGGCTTTAGGAAGGAAAGCAATATTTATACTTAATTATCACAGTCTCTTTTAAATTTTCTCAAAGGAATTTGAAAAGATACTGTTTTGGGGTTTAGATAAATATCTCATGGGTATAATTTCTATTGAAAAGTGAAGGGAAAGATAACATCCTGTTTGGGTGAGTGAGGTGCTATTTGTTCTGACCTCTGTTGGCTACCTTCCTCTTTCTCACTAGATTTCCCTCTCTTACTCCACTATATATATATATATCCTTTTTTGTTATGGAAATATCATCTAGCATCTCATCATTCTACAAAATTTAGAAAATAAAAAACAGAAATATTTTTTAAAAGTCCTCTTCAATCCTATCTAACAGAGAAATAAAATACTAAAATAAAATACTAAAAAATGTTGTATACCGGTTTCCAACACCCATCTCCTATACTCAGTAAGTAGATATACAGTTGAGAAACTAATTAAAGATTTCTTTCTTTTTAAAACTTAACATAGAATATTGGTATTCTCCCAAGTCTTTGCCAGATTTTGTTGCTGTAATATAAGATGTAGAATGAATGAGTCATCCCTCATCATACGCTCTGAATGGAAAACATGGAACACAGGTCGACATCTACAGGTCTGCATCTACTTGTAAACAAGAGTTTGCAAACATAATCTTCACTTCTTTGTTATATAAAGGTTGGATCTGTAATGCAATATATGTATAAAAACATGTAAATGAAAAAGTTTATGTCTCAAGAGAATCAAAATTTCTTCAGTTTATGGTCACCCCATTATTTAAAAATCTTTCTATCAATGGGCGCCTGGGTGGCTCAGTTGGTTAAGCGACTGCCTATGGCTCCGGTCATGATCCTGGAGACCAGGGATCGAGCCCCACATCGGGCTCCCTGCTCGGCGGGAAGCCTGCTTCTCCCTCTCTCAGTCCCCCTGCTTGTGTTCCCTCTCTGGCTGTGTTTCTCTCTGTCAGATAAATTAAAAAAAAAATCTTTAAAAAAATCTTTCTATCATTATTCTGTAGGTTCTCTATACTCTTAACTAAAACAAGTGCTTGATGGGGTTACTGACAGGCAGGGTAAATGGCTAGAATAAATAAAACTCACTTGGATGGCTTTCAAATTGAAAAGTAAAGCTTTGTGACCCTCCCCCCTTATTTTAAACATTTTGAGAAACTAGAAGCAGGGTTTTCTGTTTTGGGTGTTTTTTTTGAAAGCACAGTAACTTTATTTTTTTAAATGTGTATGTCTGGCAGCAAACCTTTTAGTCCTCAGCACCTTTTATAAATGCCAGTGTGTGAAGGCAAACTAACAGTGAGCTGATTCCATAAGAAAAGATATGAGAAAAGAACAACTTATTTCCTAGCAACTAACCAATTAATTTTCTTTATTATCAGACTTGAGCTAACAACATTAATTCAAACAATAAAAACTTGTAATGATAAATTTTCCAGAATGATTCAGACTCTGATAATTCAGATGGTTGTGCTCTTTCTGCACTTTAAAATATCAACATAGGGGGCTTTAATATTGGAATAAAAACTACTGTGTGGACATTATAACACAAAGAACATCTCAAGAGGCTAAGTACAACTTTAGTAGCTGAGGTTGACCAGATGTATGGTTTCATGTCTGATTCAGTTACAGTAACCTGTTCAATTACCAGTCCTGCCCTTGATCTATATGAGCAGTGGCAGTTCTGAATCCATGGTTCGATTGCAGCTTCAGGACTATGATGCAAAAAATTTCTGCTTTGGCTGTATGGAAAATTACCCTTAGTTTTTAAAAGATAACTAGAGCTATCAAATTAGCTAGCTTTCAGATCTGCACATTACACCATTATTAGAAATTCTATCACTAAACATGAAACAGAGCTTTTAAAAAAAATGTAACAGAGGGGCGCCTGGGTGGCTCAGTTGGTTGGGCGACTGCCTTCGGCTCAGGTCATGATCCCGGAGACCCTGGATGGAGTCCCGCATCCCGGAGACCTCGGCAGGAAGCCTGCTTCTCCCTCTCTCACTCCCCCTGCTTGTGTTCCCTCTCTGGCTGTGTCTCTCTCTGTCAAATAAATAAAAATCTTTAAAAAAAAAATGTAATAGAAAAAAATGTATAGATAGAAAAATCCAGAATTGGAATCTTTACAATTTATTTCCAAGAAAGTCCAGTGCAAAGATGAAGACTCCAAATGTTCTCACTCTCTATCATTTCTTCTATAATATTAAAAAGTGGACAGTCACTTTTACAAGACCTTAGCTATAATTTGAACTGACATCCTTATAGGCAAGTGCATTAAAATTTAGAAGAAATTCCCAAGAGGAATACTCACAAGATGTAATATATATGTATATTTCTGTGTATACATATATGTATAAAGGAAAATAGGTAGGTCAGCAAATACAGGGAAATATATTCATAATAATTAAATGCTTATCTTCTCTCACTAGATTCTTTTCTTCTACAGCCCAAGTATTTCCTTAAGAAAGCTGATTCAAAAAAGGGGCAAATGAACCTCGTGCTTTTGGTAGCTGTACTAGTTTAGCTTATCTCAGTTAGAACTGGTAAATAATTCTCCTCAGCAGTATAAAGAAAATCCAGCTCAGTTTCCTGCATTGTAAATCAATCTCAGGTTTAAGAGAAGGTGCAGGCTTAAAAGTTATTACAACTCCACTGTTTTCTCTGATAAATTACATGAATAACATTTGAGACAATGCATTGTTAAATATTTATGTCTAGTACTATAGAACCAAGAAAAGCACAAGAACCCCTAGAAGAATAAATATATTTACCTAAATAAATTACTAAGACAAATATACTCCTATGTGCTCTGTACCAATAAACAGTAGGTATTCACTAAATTGTAGAATATAAATGGTTCATTTCCTCTAAATGTACACTGAAAGATCTATAACATGTTACACATTTCCTGTGCTTTGCATATATATTTCAATATTCATCATGAAAAGCCTTGCTTATGTGTCAATATACATTACTTTGCATACATTAAGAGGGCTTTTTTTTAATTTTAGCATTACGGATGCCTTTTATACGGGGGAAAGCTTAGGTCTTATTTCATGATTAACCCTTTCACGGCTCATCCTTTTTTCTCTACATGACATTTGCACAAAATGAATTGCTTGCTTAGACACAGCTAACTAAATAAAAGCAGGCCAGAGCTGATAGTATGAAAAATGGATTTTCATTACTGTTTCATTGATTCTTGTAAATAAGGGCCTGAGGCCTGCTCCGAAAAGGCTGCAAACAGTAATAATTTAATCTGAGGTGACATAGACCAAAATGTATGTGGACAAAAATCATCCTTGAATATTAAACAACAGCCTCAAGACAGAGAAAAGTGTTGCAGGCGAATTTAAATGTATGCAGATCGGTGGGTAACATATTTAAAAACAGAAATTAAAGATTCCTGTCATAAATCACATTTGCTGCCATGGATATGCCTTGTTATGCTGGCGTTTAAGAAAAACCTGAAAGGTTAAGGCAGTTGGTGCATTAAATCGTACAAGGATAATTAATACTTTTCTTGTGGCTATTTATAAGAAATGGAAAATATAGTCAGATCAGCTGTGGCACTGTAGTAATTTGAGGGGGAAGCAATGAAAGCATGAGTCAATAGTTTTAACTGGACAAATGTCAAATGCTTAATGATGCAGGATCCCAATTTGGAAGCTGTTTGAAAGTGGTATATTTTTAAAGATGAGATAAAATACTTCATTCTCATACTACAAATATAATTTGTTTGCCTCTCATCCTCTTCATATCGCCCAAGAAAAAAAAATAAGGCAGTTTCTCAAATGGAATTCCTTTTGGTAGTTATTATATTTTAGTCACCTATACTATAGATGCTATATGAAAATAAATACCATTTCTGGCATCAAACATCATAAATTCAGCCTTTCACCATGTCTCAAAAAATAGCAATGACACCATTTTTTGAATGACTAATTTACTTGTCTCATCAGAAATTAGATTACTAATAGCAGAGGACCTTCCCACTGCTTTCCCAGAGAATAATGTACCTTTGTCACTCAAGGAACTTGGGTTTATGATCACTCTATCATTTAAAAAGTCTTCCTATCATTATTGTGTAGGTTCTCTATACTCTGAACTAAAATTAGTGCTTTCTATTACTATCATGCATTATGAAAAATCCCTTCACAGAAAGAAGGCATATAGCACCAAATTCTCAAGGAGTGACATGGCCATTGATCTTTTAGTGTACTGTTACCTGTGTAATTTTCCTTTGACCTAAGAGAAAGTATGGTCTGGACTTTAGAAACAAAACTATTTTTGTTATGGATACATTGTCTTACAATTATAGGTGCATTTGTACATACTATAATCTAATTTATAGGGCATTTTGTTTTTTAGTTGGTTTCCAAGTAACAGTGGGGTTTGAATATAGCACAAGGATAGGCCCACCACATTGTAGTACAAAATTAGTATGAGATAAATAACATAATAAGAAAATAAGGATAATTTCTTTAAAAATATACTGATATGGATTGCGTTCAGATTCTTTCCTCTCTACAAACTCTATTAGTTTTTTTATGATTGAATTCAGTCTAGATACCTTTAACTGAAAGACCTCAAATGAACACTTAATACAATGGCCTTTTCAATATCTTTTATGTAAACAAGTGGCATGAAGTTACTTCTGGGGTTTTGCTAGACTATGCCATCACTGAATGTTCTCTATTGGCCTGAGAAATCAGACAACTCATCAGAGCCTTCATTATTCTTTAAATGGTGGAATTAGGAAATCTTGTTCACTCACCATTGATAGTTAACACTGAAGCGAGATGACAAAACCATTTTCACATTGGCACTTTCACTCCGGTTTGAGGTCACTGGGTAGGTCATTAGTTATATACACCATCTTTCAATATACTTAGACGAGTCAGAACTCACCTATACCTTTATTCTTATTCTTACTGTTATTCAGCCTCATAACAAAACACTGTGATGATTTTGAGTGAATGTAACCTTCTTTGCTAACATCTGAAGGTCTGTAATTCCTTGAGTCGTTCACCCCTCCCGGTGACTCAGTATCCAGAGACATTGCCTCATAGGTAGAGGATGAACATCAATACATCTGGCCTGACAAATATCTGTGAGTAATGCCCCCATTGGCCAATAGTCCTGATTTGAAAAAAAATGGTATGGCTCCTGGGGAATGAAACTGGTTTAATATCATGACAGCCTTCCTGACTAAACATGTGAATTCAGAGCATGTGATCTGGCAACGTTGAAGGCCTTCCAGCAGTGAAACAGACAAAACCATAAGAAGAAGGAAACTCCTGTCTTTACACACTGGCCTCAGAAACCATGGATTAAGTACAATTTCTACTTAAAGCAAATTGGTCCCGGACCAGAAGCTTGCTGACACAAAGAAAAGAATGCTATGGATTAAGTTATGATTGAAATAAAAGTGATTATCTTTAGCTATCTTTTCTATGTTTCTGTAGACTGGACCTTACTCATTAACAAACATTGTTAATAATTAAAGTCATCATAACTGCTTTGGTGATCAATTTAAAAATTATTTGGCAGATTGCTTTAAACCTAAATGTAAGGCTATTTTCAGTTTTCAAAGTTCTTTTTAGCTATTGGTATTAAACATACATAACACATTTCCCTGGAAGCAGATATATCCCAGCTGTTAGGGATAAGATAGGAAAAACAGACTAAACATGAATTGAATGTGAGAATTTTTCTTGAAGAGAAAGCTTCTCTAAGTTATGTTGCAAGGTGTCGGATCTAGGGAATAACATTTTATGCCTTGCTATCACTTACTATTGCAGAACAACCAAAACCTTTGCAAGATGTGAAATATTTCCTATGAAATAGTCAATTATTATCTAGACTATTATCAAGTGTGAATTGTCAAGAATGGGAATACAACTTCTAAGTTAGAGAGCAAGTACTTGTAGGTCTAGAAGTAGGGTTGATTTGTATGCCAAGAAAATATTTTCTGAAGTCTACAGGTATAACACTAATTTACCATTATAGTCTACCAAAATAGTTTCAATATGAGGAGAGAATTATTAAAAAAAAAAGCTCACCATCTCTAAATAAAGTAAGAAGAGGATAGAATAAAATGGGAGTGATCATAGACAGTAATGTCTTAAGAGCTGTAATGGCTCCTGTGGGTGTGTTATTGCCTGCGTAATAAATATATCTACTGTGCATGAACATTAACCTCTGCAACAGTATCATGAAGATATGTAGCACATAGACTTGTAAACATTAGTGGCAGCTGCATTGATATATAAGTGTACAATGAAATGACTCCAAAGTAGCTATAATGTCCTATCATGGCAGGCTTGGTGAACACCAATGCATTTACATGATCAAAGAGACAAATGAATTGGCTTTAAATGTATCATTAGTTGTGAGCTTCACAATTCATCATAATTGACACTGTCTTTCAATGTCATGCAGAATAAAGCACATTAAAGCTATGGAGAAAGCTGTGGCTTTAAGGTTTCCATGTAGATCTGAGCATAAATAGTGCCATTTTAGAAAATTACAAACATGCTTTAGATCAGCACTCAAAACAAACTTTAGGGAAAACGTACAATTTAACTAGTAGAAAAAAATCTCCATTATATCTACCTTAAATAATCATTGGTTATAAGGGAAATTTAATAAACAGAAAATGACGCAATGAGAGAGGGAGGTAGTAGAAATGTTCAGTTTAACTTAGGTTCTGGAATGTGATTTCCCTACAGTAACCCTAATAAATAACCAAGTGATCTTAAACATCCCTTAGGCATACTTCTTAATCAGATAATTCTACTTCTAAGATTTTTGTATCATGTATAAAGATCATCTGAGTTATAGAAGAGAAATTAGAACCCGTATTATATCCATGTAACTATGTTAATATTTAAAGTATTATCAGCTCTAATATTTTGAATATTCAAAGAATATTTAATCACTTAGGTGTTTACTTTAAAATAAATAATAACAATATATAAAATTGTATTGCTAATTTTGAAGAAAAATTTGTATGCATATTAAAAGTATTAGAAATATAAAAAAATTAAAAATGCCTTCATTTAAGTGTAGACTTTTTCTATTAAATTTTCTCTATTTTCCAAATTTTGTCAAGGGTTACTTGTATTCTCAGAACAAAATTTTAATTTATCATATTTTCAAATTAAAAAAATTGAAGGACCCATTCAATAAAGTAGTGATAAAAAGCATTTCCAGACAACTCAGATCTCTTTTCAATCTATCTTCAGATCAGTTACATTGATTTTCTTTCTTTTAAAGCAGGGTTTCATTAAGGAATCCTCTTGGAGCTTCCCGTTTCTATGCAGTGAAAATGAGAGCTAAGGAGAGATTTTCCAATATAGAATGATCATTAAAGTACATTTTGGAATGTAGGAATATTTCCTCTATTAAATCATCCCAGTAAATCTTCATTAAAATCCCACATCACTCTGTCAGTTAGATAAACATATAAACATTGCATTAGTCACATTTTTATTTTTTTTACTTTAAATGTGCCTTGGGTCAGCTCAGGACTATTGAGTAGACCAAGAACAGGCTCCTTTTTGCTTTTTATGCTACTCTTTCAGGCAAACAAATTCATAACAAATACAGACTTGACTTCTGAACATTAGTACTCATGTGCCTACTCATTCTCCACATTTTGAAATCTGCTACATGCTGCAAACTCAAAATCAATAAAATTCTCTTCAAGAGATGAGAATGCTGCCAACCATTCAGTAGCCTAATTATAAACCTGAATATTACTTGTGACTCCTCCTCTTTAACTTCTTAAGTGACAATATCCTAGTCCTATAGATTTACCACCTAATATATCTTTCATACATTCACTGCTCCTCATCATTTATCACCTAGACTAGTCTACCAGCCTTGTAATAGTTCTCTCGCACTCAGGGTGAACAGACTGCCAATCCATTTTCCCACTGTAGACAGAGTCACATTTCTAAAACTGTAATCCTTGTCATGCCGTCCTTCTACATTAAGCCCACAGTCTTTAAGATAAACGTAAAGGTCCTAGCATAGCACTGAAGTCCCTTTGTGATCTTTCCCCTGCTCCCCTCTCTCGTCTCATCTTTCCCTATACCCTATATTCTTTCATGAACTCACATTTTTTTTCTTAATGTATGGAGAAGTTAAGTCACTATGTTGTAGAGCTGGAACTAATGTAACATAGTGTGTCAACTATTTTCAAATATTATTTTTAAAAAACCTGCAGAAGAGGGAGGAGGAGAAGAAGAAGAAGAAGGAGGTGGAGGAGGAGGAGAGGAGGAGGAGGAGGAAGAAGAGGAAGAGGAAATGGAGGAGAAGAAGAAGGGGAGAGAAAGAGGAAGAAAGAGGAGGAACAAGGGAAGGGGAAGGGGAGTGATGAAGAGGGAAAAGGAGAGAAAAACCAGGAATTACACTACTAGGTATTTATCCTACGGCTACAAAAATAATGATTCAAAGGGACACATGCTCCCCAAAATTTAAGCAGCAAAGTTTATATTAACCAAAATATGGAAGAAGCCCAGATGTCTGTCCATCAACTGATGAATGGATTAAGAAGATGTGGTATATATACACAACGGACTTTTAGTCAGCCACTTAAAAAGAATGAGATATTGACACTTGCACTGATGTGGATGGAACTAGAGGGTACTATGCTAAGTGAAATAAATCAATCAGAGAAAGACAAATGCCATATGATTTCTCTCATTTGTGTAATTTAGAGGGAGAGAAGGAAAAAAATAAAATAAGATTAAAACAGAGAGGAGGCAAACCATAAGAGACTCTTAATTCTAGGGGAAAAATCTGAGGGCTGCTGGAGAGGAGATAGGTGTGTGTGGGGGTATTTGGCTGATGGGCATTATGTAGGGCACTTGATGTAATGAGCACTGGGTGTTGCTTGCAACTGATGAATCACTAATTTCTATCCCTGAAACTGATAATACACTATATGTTAACTAACTTGAATATGAATAAAATCTAAAAAAAGACAAAAAGTATAATACCAAAGGACTTATCTAAAAATGAGAATTTATTTAACTTCAAGGCAGTTGCAAGCAACTTAAGAGTTAAAAAAAAAGTCAGCATAAAATATTCCACTGAGAAGCTTTGCTGTTGAGTATAAACAGGTAATTAAAGAAAATAATTGTTCATGGCATAATTTTTGATCAGAGAGGTTGTAGAAGTATGGCTTTCTAATCTGTACTAGTTAATATACTTGTGAAATGGAAGATCCCAAGTCTGAGTTGCTTAAAACAACGATTTTAATTTGGGTCATAATTTTGTAGATGAAGAACAGATATTTTGTAAGTATTCACCAGGCATTTCTTGCTTGGGTCCTTTGTGTAATTGTTGGGAGTGCAATCACCTGAAGGCACAGCTGAGTTGAATGTCCAAGATGGCTAGCAATTGCTGACTGTTGGCTCAGCTGAGCTATAACTTGAAGCATTGGCCTTTTTAGCATAACAGTGTTAAAGTAGTCAGGTTCCTTATATGGATGCTGGCCTTCCCTAGACCAAACATCTCAAGATGGAGTCACATAAGATCTCATCTGTTGTGTTTTGTCACAAGTCACTGTAGTGGGTTCTGATTAAAGGGAAAGATGAATAAAACCTCCTCTCAATGGGAGGACAGTCAAACAAGTTGTGGACAGAGTTTATAATTACCACAAATTTGGAAGTGCCTGAGTAACTCAGTTGGTTAAGTGTCCTACTCTTGATTTTAACTCAGGTTGTGATCTCAGGGTCTTGAGATCAAGCCACATGCTGGGCTCAGCACTGGGGATGGAACCTTCTTGAAATTCTCTCTCTTTCCTCTCCCTTTGTCCCTCCTCACACCCCTCTCTCCCTCTCTCTAAAAAACAAATAAACAAACAAAAGCAACTTATGATTCTAATATTTGATTTATTATTACTACTACTACTACTACTACTACTACTTACTACTACTACTACTATAATTTTAGGAGAGTATGGTTATGGTAGAGGGCTAAGTAGAGCAGGATAGATCTTTTGACAATATTTTTATAGTCAGGATTTCCTAAATTATGAAGATCCATATATTCCAATCTCAGGGAAATATTCTTTTTAATGAAAATGTACCATTTTTCATTCATATTATATAAATTATGGGTAAAGATGGTGCACGGACCAAATTACTTAAAGTTTTTTTTTTTTCCTTAATGGTAAGCCTTCTTTTTTTGCCAAGTTAACTTAAACTATTTCCTCAGAGATGATTCCCTCTGTATAGAGTCAAAGCAGAACTTACACAACGTTTGGGGTGCCTGGGTGGCTCACTCATTAAGCGTCTGCCTTCAGTTCAGGTCATAATCTCAGAGTCCTGGGATGGAGCACCACATGGGGTTTCCGGCTCAGCAGGAAGCCTGCTTCTCCCTCTCTCATTCCCCCTGCTTTGTGTTCCCTCTCTAGCTGTGTTTCTCTCTGTCAAATAAATAAATAAGATCTTAAAAAAAATAAAAGAACTTACATAAATTTTTGTTAAGGCATTTATTTTTTTCTTTTTTCTGTCTCAAATTTTCCCATTGCTTCTTGGTCTTTTGATTTAAAAAAGGTATAAACTTTGACTCATTATTCTTGACTCAGATTTGGGTCTCTAGTTTCAGTAGTTTACAGAAGAAACAAGCCAATTTTAAGTTTTACTATTGAATATTATTCTATGACATTTACATTAAATGGGCACTTGCAGCTTACCATGCAAAACAGAGATAATTTATTGTACACTGATAATTGAACATATCATTTGATTACCAAGAACTTTGAGTACTTTTGAGATACCTGATGACTCATAACCAATAAAAAGAAGCAGAGTTTATTATAAACCACAACAGTAAGATACTTTGTCCTTCAAGGTATACTTTGTATGACAGGTAATTTTCAACTGTTATCTGAAGGATACAAAATTATTTCATCCAGTTTGCTTATTTAAAAATATTTTTTATTTTATTTTTATTTTTTTAAAAGATTGTATATGTTTATTTGAGAGAGATAAAGAGAAAGAGCATGAGTGGGGAGGAGAACTCAATCTTCCAATAAGTATTTTTCAAATATTTAGAGAATAATCATAAGAATTGAGAAGTGAGCCACTCAGGCACCCTAAAATATTTTTATAAATATTAGCTATAAAAGTACCCATTAAGAGTCTTATAAATGTAGCTAAATCAACTGGAGGTTTGGGTGGGAGCCTGTTAGCAGATGGAAGTCTATTAGAAGAAGAAGATGAAACATTAAACAGAAATGTTCTCTAAGAATATTACGGATGGTCCAATCACTTATTTACACCTTCTCAAATGATAATGTTTTGGTTAAGTGCTATGAAGATCTACTATAAATGCTAAGAACTAGTCTTTCAATAGAAAAGTGGGTCAGCTATTGGGGTAGATTTAAAATTTATTCCTTTTTTTTTTTTTTTTGGCTTTCTTTTTTTTAATTAATTAATTTATTTATTTATTTTCAGTGCCCCAAGATTCATTGTTTATGCCCCACACCCAGTGCTCCATGAATATGTGCCCTCAGTACCCACCACCAGGCTCACCATCCCCCACCCCCCCCTCCAAGACCCTCAGTTTGTTTCTGAGTCCAACTTCTCTCATGTTTTGTTTCTCTCCCCGATTTGTCCTACTTCCCATTTCTTTCCTTCTCCTACTGTCCTCTATATTACTCCTTATGTACCACAAGTAAGTGAAACCATGTGAAACTTGACTTTCTCTACTTGGCTTATTTCACTCAGCATGATCTTTCAGTCCGGTCCATGTTGCTACAAAACTTGGGTACTCATCCTTTCTGATGGAGGCATAATATACCGTTGTATATATGTAACACAACTTCTTTATCCATTCATCTGTTGAAGGACACCTTGGCTCTTTCCAAAATTTGGCAATTGTGGCCATTGTTGCAATGAACATTAGGGCACATATGGCCCTTCTTTTCACTACATCTGTATTTTTGGGGTAAATACCCAGTAGTGAAATTGCAAGGTCATAGGGGACCTCTATTTTTAATTTTTAAAGGAATCTCCAAACTGTTTTCCAAAGTGGCTGCACCAACTTGCATTCCCACCAACAGTGTAAGAGGGTTCCGCTTTCTCCACAGCCTCTCCAACACTTGTTGTTTTCTTATCTTGTTAATCTTGGCCATTCTGACTGCTGTAAGGTGATATCTCAGTGTGGTTTTGATTTGAATTTCCCTGATAGCTAGTGATGATGAACATTTTTTTCATGTGTCTGTTAGCCATTTGATATCTTCTATGGAGAAGTGCCTCTTCATGTCTCCTGTCCATTCCTTGATGTGATCATCTTCTTTTTGGATGTTGAGTTTGAGTAGTTCTTTATAGATCTTGGATACCAGCCCTTTGTCTGTAGTGTCATTTGCAAATATCATCTCCCATTCCGTGGGTTGCCTCTTTGTTTTGTTGACTGTTTCCTTTGCTTGGCAGAAGCTTTTTATTTTGATGAAGTCCCAAAAGTTTATTTTAGCTTTTGTTTCCTCTGTCTTTAGGGAAGTATCTAGAAAGAAGTTGCTGTGGCCGATGTCAAAGAGGTTACTGCCTATGTTCTCCTCTAGGATTTTGATAGATTCCTGCCCATGTTAAGGTCTTTCATCCATTTCAAGTTTATCTTTTTGTGTGCCATAAGAAAATGGTCCAGTTTCCTTCTTCTATATGTAACTGTCCAATTTTCCCAGCACCATTTATTGAAGAGACTGTCTTTTTTCCACTGGATATTTTTTCTTGCTTTGTCGAAAATGATTTGACCATAGATTTGTGGGTCCATATCTGGACTCTCTACTCTGTTCCATTGGTCTATGTGTCTGTTTTTGTCCCAGTACCATGCTGTCTTGCTGATCACAGCTTTGTAATAAAGCCTGAAATCAGGTAATGTGATGCCCCCAGCTTTGTTTTTCTTTTTCAACAATTCCTTAGCAATTTGGGGTCTTTTTTGGTTCCATATAAATTTTAGGATTGTTTGTTCCAATGCTTTGAAAAATGTTGGTGGAATTTTGATCGGGATGGCATTGAAAGTATAGATTGCTCTGGGCAGTATAGACATTTTAACAATAGTTATTCTTCTGATCCATGAGCATGGGATGCTCTTCCATCTTTTTGTGTCTTCAATTTCTTTCATGAGTGTTCTATAGTTCTTCAAGTACAAATCCTTAACTTCTCTGGTTAGGTTTATTCCTAGGTATCTTATGGGTTTTGGTGCTATAGTAAATGGAATTGATTCTCTGATTTCCCTTTCTATATTTTTCTTGTTAGGGTATAAGAACACCACCCTTCTGTGCATTGATTTTGTATCCTATCACATTACTGAATTGTTGTATGAGTTCTAGTAGTATGGGGGTAGAGTCTTTTGGGTTTCTTATATAGAGTATCATGTCATCTGCAAAGAGAGAGAGTTTGACTTCTTCTTTGCCAATTTGAATACCTTTTATTTCTTTCTGTTGTCTGATTGCTGTTGCTAAAACTTCTAACATGATATTGAATAATAGTTTTGAGAGTGGGCATCTTTGTCTTGTTCCTGATCTCAATGGGAAGGCTGTCAGTTTTTCCCCATTGAGAATTATATTCACTCTGGGTTTTTCATAGATAGATTTTGTGAGGTAGAGGAATATTCCCTCTATCCCTATACTTTGAAGAGTTTTAATAAGGAATGGATGTTGTTTTTTGTCAAATGCTTTTTCTGCAACAATTGAGAGTACCATGTGTTCTTCTCTCTTCTCTTATTGATTTGTTCTATCATTTCTATTGACTTGCGATTGTTGAACTACACTTGCATCCCTGGGATAAATACCACCTGATCATGGTGGATAATCTTTTTAATGTACTGTTGGATCCTCCTAGCAAGGATCTTGTTAAGAATCTTGGCATCCGGGGCGCCTGGGTGGCTCAGTTGGTTAAGCGACTGCCTTCGGCTCAGGTCAGGATCCCGGAGACCCGGGATCGAGCCCCACATCGGGCTCCCTGCTTGGCAGAAGACTGCTTCTCCCTCTCTCACTCCCCCTGCTTGTGTTCCCTCTCTCACTGTGTTTCTCTCTATCAAATAAATAAATAAAATCTTAAAAAAAAAAAGAGAGAGAATCTTGGCATCCATATTCATCAGAGATATTGGTCTGAAGTTCTCCTTTCTGATGGGGTCTGTGTCTGGTTTGGGGATTAAGGTAATGCTGGCTTCATTGAAAGAGTCTGGACGTTTTCCTTCTGTTTCTATTTTTTGAAGCAGCTTTGGGAAAATAGGTGTTATTTCTTCTTTGAATGTTTGGTAGAATTCCCTAGGGAATCTGTCAGATCCTGGGCTCTTGTTTTTTGGGTGGTTTTTGATCACTGCTTCAATCTTGTTACTAGATATTGGCCTATTCAGATTGTCAATTTCTTCCTTTTTCAGTCTTGGAAGTTTGTAGGTTTCAGGAATGCATCCATACCTTCTAGGTTGTTAAACTTATTGGCATATACCTGTTGATAGTAATTTCTGATGATTGTTTCTATTTCCTTGGTGTTAGACATGATCTCTCCTCTTTCATTCATAATTTTATTCATTTGGGTCTTCTCCCTTTTCTTTTGGATTAGTCTGGCCAATGGTTTATTGATCTTATTAATTCTTTCAAAGAACCAGCTTTTAGTTTTGTTAATGTGTTCTACTATATCTCTAGTTTCTAATTTATTGTTCTCTGCTCTAATCTTAATTATTTCCCATCTTGTGTGTGGTGTTGGCTTAATTTGTTGTTGATTTTCCAGTTCCTTAAGGTGTAATGAGAGTTGGTGTATTTGGGATTTTTAAAATATTTTGAGTGAGGCTTGGGTGGCTATGTCTTTCCCCCTTAGGACTGCCTTTGCTGTATCCCATAGCAAAAAAAACGATGATTCATGTATCATCATTCTCATTGGTTTCCATGAAGTGTTTCAGTTCTTTGATTTCCTGGTTGATCCAAAGATTCTTGAGCAGGATCGTCTTTAGCTTCCAAGTGTTTGATTTTCTTCTGAACCTTTTGTTGTGGTTGAGTTCCAGTTTCACGGCATTGTGGTCAGAGAATATGCAGGGAATAATCTTAATCTTCTGGTATCGGTTGAAACCTGATTTGTGACCTAGTATGTGGTCTATTCTGGAGAAAGTTCCATGTGCACTTGAGAAGAATGAGTATTCTGCTGTCTTAGGGTGGAATATTCCGAATATATCTATGAGATCCATCTGGCCCGATATGTCATCCAAAGCTTTTGTTTCTTTGTTGAGTTTATGTTTAGATGATCTGTCCATTGCTGAAAGTGGCATGTTACGATCTCCTACAATTAATGTATTTGTATCAATATGATTCTTTATTTTGTTTAACAGTTGGCTTATGTAGTTGGCTGCTCCCATGTAGATGATCTGTCCATTGCTGAAAGTGGCATGTTACGATCTCCTACAATTAATGTATTTGTATCAATATGATTCTTTATTTTGTTTAACAGTTGGCTTATGTAGTTGGCTGCTCCCATGTAGGGAGCATAAATATTTACAATTGTTAGATCTTCTTGGTGTATAGACCCTTTGAGAATGACGTAGTGTCCTTCTGTGTCTATGACTACAGTCTTTAGATTAAAATCTAGTTTTTCTAATATGAGAATCACTACCCCGGCTTTCTTTTGAGGTCCATTGGCATGATTATCCTCCATCCCCTCACTTTTAGTCTGGAAGTGACTTTAGTTTCAAAATGTGTCTCTTGTAAATAGCATATGGATGCATCCTGTCATTTTATCCAGTCTGTAACCCTGTGCCTTTTTATTGGTGCATTTAGGCCATTCACATTGAGAGTTATTATTGGTAGATATGTTTTTATTGACATCATGTTTCCTGTGAAGTTCATGTTTCTATAGATTTCCTCCATAAATTTCTGTTCTGTATCACTCTTGGGTTAATTTCTCTTTTATAGAACCCCCCTTAATATTTCCTGTAGTGCTGGATTGGTGGTTGCATAATCTTTTAGAACATGGCAGTCTTGGAAGCTCTTTATCTCTCCTCCCATTTTGAAAGTCAACTTTGCTGGGTACATTATCCTTGGTTGCATATTTTTTACTTTAATTTCCTGAATATGTCTTGCCAGTCCTTTCTGGCTTGCCAAGTTTCTGTGGATAGGTCTGACGTTATTCTGATGGTCCTCCCTCTGTACATAAGGGATCGCTTCCCCCTAGCTGCCCTTAAGACATACTTTTTTATTTTATGATTCATGAATTTCACAATTATGTGCCTGGAGCTTTTTCTGACCTCATTGATTTTAAGGGGTGTCCTCTCCACCCCCAGGACATGAGCACTTGTTTCATTCCCAAATTAGGGAGATTTTCATTCATGATTTGTTCAAGTATATCTTCTAGGCTTCTCTCTCTCTCTCTCTCTCTCTCTCTCTCAACTCCTTCGGGAATTGCAATAATTCCAATATTGGAGCGTTTCAAGGCATCATTTATTTCCCTAATTCTATTTTCCTGGGATTTTTGCTGGTTGTTCTAAGACTTCTCTTGCTCCTCCTTCTTAATCCATCTGTCTTCTAAATCACTAATACAATCTTCAGCTTCACCTCCCCTAACTGTTAGTGTATTTAAATTAGATTGCATCTCATTAATAGCCATTTTAACATCTGCCAGTTCAGTTTTCACTTCTATCCTCAGAGATTCTATCTTGCCACTAAAGTTCCTTTTCATTGCTTGTGTGATTGCTACCCTGAATTCCATTTCTGTCATATTGTTTATGTTCATTTCCAGTAATTCTGTGACAGGGGTTGCAGTCTCTGGGTTTTTCTTCTGTTGGTTGTTCCTCCTCCAAGTCATTTTGGCGAGGGTGGTTGAGGGGATGTATAGCTGAATGTATCAACCACTATCCAGGTGAGTTGCTCATTGGAAGGTTTCAGAGCAATCAGAAGTCACCACTGAAAAGGAAGAAGAAGGAAAAAAGAGAGAGAAACAGAGAAAAGAAGCAAGAAAAAAACTCAGCCAAAATGGGCCCCAGTGGTAGGATTTATATGGTACAAAATCACAACAGAGTAAAGAAAAAGACCATCAACGGTAAAAGAAAGTTGAAGAGATAAAAAAACTAAACCCAGGGGCGCCTGGGTTGCTCAGTTGGTTAAGCGACTGCTTTCGGCTCAGGTCATGGTCCCAGAGACCCGGGATCGAGCCCCACATTGGGCTCCCTGCTCGGTGGGAAGCCTGCTTCTCCCTCTCTCAGTCCCTCTGCTTGTGTTCCCTCTCTGGCTGTGTTTCTCTCTGTCAAATAAATAAATAAAATCTTAAAAAAAAACAAACAAAAAACCCCACTAAACCCAATGATCCCCAGACCAGTATTTATATATTACAAAGGCAAAAACAATTTCACAGAAACACTGACAGAAGGATAGGATGGGAAGGTGAGTTCAAACCCTCATTGTGGACAAAGAAAGTATTTCAGATCCTCCTGGGTGTGTCTTGTTATTATTGTTAGAGGAATCCACTTTCTAGAGATATAGGGAGATTAAGACTGGTTTATATATAGGGGTAGTACTGAATAAGAATGAAGGATTACCTTGAAGCTTATAACTATTTGCATATTTAAAAGAAAAAGGAATAAAGGAAAGAAGAGAGAAAAAAATGAAAAAATAGAAAAAACAAACAAAAGCCACAACAACAACAACAACAACAAAATCACAGGTATGTGTTTGAAAAAAGTTCAAGGTAAAAAGTTATTATGGAGTGTTGTATTAAGTAACACATTGTAATAATAAGTGGGTTAAAAATTAAAATAACAAAAACTGTGAGAATGAATTTTAAATTTAAAGTAAAAACTTAAAAAATAAAAATAGAAATAAGTTAAAAAGAAAATAAAGTGAAAAACTGTATCTATAAAGTGTACAGCTTTTGGGGTTGTACCAGGAGCCTTAATATATTGCTTTTTCCCCAATATTTGGGTTTTACAGTTTTATGGGGACCCTTTGGTGTTGTCCTCTTGTTCTTCTGGCTTGCCTTTTGGAGGAAGGGTTATCCCGTGCTGTTTTTCAGTCCATGTTACCTGGGCTGGGCCTTCCACCCCTTTTCTAGGGGCTGGGCTCCATGGCAACCAGGTTTTCAGGCTTTTGTTCTCTGGAGGATTTGTTCATTTGTGACTTTTTGTAGCTTTTCAGAAAGTTCAGCCAGAGCAAAATATCTGCACCCAGACCTCCATTACAGAAAGGGCCTCAACAAGCTCCCCTCTGGATGGTGCAGGGCACATAGACCCTCTCTGTATTTTTCCCTTTATCTCCACTTCTCCCAGGGAGTGCACACTAGTCAGAATGGTGCTCAAAGCCCCCTCTTGTCGCTTTGCTCTCATGCCACGGAAACTGCAACTGATTTTGGATTGTAAGTGGTTGTCTCTGCCCAGAGAATCTCTGTAGTGCACACCCACCCAGGAAGGACTGAGATCCCAGAGTCCCGCAGATCACACACAAGTCTGCAGAATTGCCTCACTTGTGGGTTATGCATGCGTGGGCAGAAAAAAGCGGCAGTTTTAAAGATACTCCACCCCACCAGGTTCCCTCACATGTTCCTGCGGAGCACTTTCTATTCCCAGCCTGGCCGCAGCTTTATATCCCTGCCAACGGAGGCCAGCTTTCCCGGTTGCCTCTTAAGGCCCTCTGTTTTAGCCTGCTTTTAATCAGACTGGAATTTGGTGCTGCTCCCCAAGCACAGAGCACTTTCTTACTGGGGTATTGCTTTCCAATGGGTTGTTTCTGTGGGCTTCCTCCCCCGGGGGCCCTTTGTCTTCAGATATCACTCTGAGCATCCCCACTCCACTTTACCTCTTTGCTGATGCTCTTTTTCCCCCGTAGAGATCCAGAAGCCTCAATTATCTTGAATATATACTTTCCAGAAAGTGGTCACTTTTCTATTCATAGAGTTGCTGCTATTCTTTTTTTTGATCTCCTGTGGAGTTCATAGGTTTGATAACTATCTAACTGAACTCCTGGGACCAGCTAGAAATGCAGGTCTCCTACTCCTCTGCAATCTTGCTCCCTTCTCCTAAAATTTATTCTTTATGGGAACTCCAGCCTTGCACTATTGTCAGTGAGTATTAACTGACTGTGTACTATAAATAAGAAATGTAGACTGGAATTACATCAGTGCATACCCATAAACAATTAGGTATGTGATAAGTCATGTGGTCCTATGAAGATAAATAAAACAATATGAAGTACAGAGAAGTATACACAAGGGGTGAGGTATATAAATAGAATGATCAGAGAATGTGTCTCCGATAAGAGAACATTTTAGTAGAGATCAAAAACAGTAAGATACTTACAGGTCTTCTTGGAGAAGAGAATTCAAGGCCAAGGGTCTTGCCCTATGGAGGTAGACCTTTTTCTGTTTCTGTTTCAGAGTCCCACCTGATCTTGCTCCCTTCTCCCAGAATCAATGTTCCAGCCTTCACATGAAGTGTCTGCTCTCATCTGCTGTAGGAAAAGATGCTTGGTCCTGTGATTGGTATGTCTATAAGGAACACTCTCAAGACAGTTGCCATCTTTGGCAGAAAAGACATATTTTAAGAAACCAGATTATTTCATAAAAGATCTTAATGTTTCAGGCATTCATTTTTTATTGGCAGATGTTGCCCCCCTCCCTGCCCCAATAGAAAATGAACTAGATTTTTGTTACGATAATTCAACTTCACACCAACACAGTTTTTACATGGATGTCCTTTCTTGATTTCCAAGAAATTAATTTTGTTCCATGGTCCTCTATGTGATCAGATTTTAAAATCTTCATGACCAGGCTTTATTCCAATATTACTTATATTAGCATCTGGGAATAAGAAACAGGCATCAGTGTTAAAGCACAATAGAAATACTGGGACTTTATCAAGATAAAAAGGTTTTGCACAGCAAAGGAGATAGTCAACAAAACCAAAAGACAACTGATTGAATGGGAGAAGGTATTTTAAAATGACATATTAGACAAAGAGCTAGTATCCAAAATCTATAAATAACTTATCAAACTCAACACCCACAGAACAAATAATCCAATCAAAAAGTAGGCAGAAGACATTAACAGATATTTCTGCAAAGAAGACATCTAAATGGCCACCAGACATATAAAAAAGTGCTCAACATCACTCAGAACCAGGGAAATACAAATCAAAACCACAATGAGATACTACTTCACGCCAGTCAGAATGGCTAAAATTAACAATTCAGAAGACAACAGATGTTGGCAAGGATGTGGAGAAAGGGGAACCCTCCTACACTGTTGGTGGAAATGCAAGCTGGTGCAGCCATTCTGGAAAATAGTATAGAGATTCCTCAAAAAGTTGAAAATAGAGCTACCCTATAACCCAGAAATTGCACTACTGGGTATTTACCCCAAAGATACAGATGTAGTGATCCAAAGGGGCACGTGCACCCCAATTTTATAGCTGCAATATCCACAATAGCCAAACTACGGAAAGAGCCTAGATGTCCATCAACAGATGAATGAATTAAGAAGATGTGATATATAGATAGATAGATAGATAGATAGATACACACACACACACAATGGAATATTATGCAGCCATCAGAAAATGAAATCTTGCCATTTGCAATGACATGGATGGAACTAGAGGGTATTATGATAAGCAAAATAGTCAATCAGAGAAAGACAATTATTATATGATCCCAATGATATGTGAAATTTGGGAAATGAGGTAGAGGACCATAGGGGAAGAGAAGAAAAATTAAACAAGACAAAACCAGAGAGGAAGACAAATCATAAGAGACTTTTTATCTCAGGAAATAAATTGAGGGTTGCCAGAGGGGCAGGGGTGGGAAGGATAAGGTGGCTGGGTGATGGACACTGAGGAGGATATGTGCTATGATGAGCACTGTGAATTGTGTGAGACTGATGAATCACAGACCTGTACCCCTGAAACAAATAATACATTACATGTTAACATAAAAAAATTAATAAATGAAGAAAAAATACAATAAAACAAAATACAACAGAACAAAAATTTGCCACACTATTCTAGTATTAGTCAAGCTTGAGGGGCCACTGCTATAATCCCTAATCCACCTGCAAATTATAAATATAAAGAACTTTATCACAATTTGTCCAATGCCAACAACTGCTCAGGGGAGGAAATTGAAGCCCAGAGGAAGGAAATGGCTTGCCCAAGGATACAGGGCCAACAACTACAGCAGACTTTACTGAGAAGAAATAAGAGCTGAAGAGCACCCATGCGCTCTTCAGAATGGTGGTTATGTGAAAGAATGGTACAGAGCAGAGACTGTGTGAGGAGGTTTCAAAGGTTTCAAAGGTTTTGACACTTGTCATTCCTATGAGCTCTTTTCCCTGGCTTCAGACCCCCTGCCCTTGAGAGATAACTGCTTAAGAAGTTAAATCCTTGCCTTTGGAAATCAGTATGATCTAGCTCTATGCAAAGAGGAGCAGTCTATCCTTCTGAATGAGAATATTAGTTAAGTTCTTAAATTACCTCATTTGTCTTATCTCTCCTTCTTGCCCTTAACATTCTTCTTCTTCTTTTTTTTTTTAAGATTTTATTTATTTGTTTGACAGAGAGAAACACAGCTAGAGAGGGAACACAAGCAGGAGGAGTGAGAGAGGGAGAAGCAAGCTTCCCGCTGGGCAGGGAGCCCGATGCGGGGCTCAATCCCAGGGCTCAATCCCAGGGCTCCAGGATCATGACCTGAGCGGAAGGCAGTCGCTTAACCACTGATCCACCCAGGTGCCCCTTGCCCTTAACTTTCTTAGGCATTTTCTTTTCACTTTTATTTTCTTCTTTCGACTTTTTTTTAACTTGAAGGTTTGGGAAGTATTGCAACATTTGTGAGAAGTAAATTACCAATAAATCCATTTCAGTACATAATGCTTGCCATTTACATTCAACATTCAATATATAATTGTTGAAAGAGAAAATATTGAAATCTTGAATGACAAGAGAAATTCACCATGAATTTTACCCCTTTACTCTTGGCTCAAATATTGCCAATATTTGCTAATAAAATTTGTGTTTTGATCCAGGTGATAATTATTAAATTATTATTCACAGTATTTGTCACATATGCTATAGCTAAATTACTGTCTTGTAGTTTACTTATCATCTAGGCTGCTAAGATATATTTTTTTAATGTGTTAGGATTACACATTTTTTTTCAAAATAAAGTTTCTTCAATTTTCTTGATCTTAATATTTATTGAGTTGTATCAATCTGTAACTCTGGATATTTTAAAATCATTTCAATAAAGTTCTTTTAAAAATAATTTGATTATTGTTCCTGATTTTTGTTCTTGTTTAGGTTTTTGCTTTATATTTTATTTCCTCTATCTTTGATTTTTCTCATTTTTCTTTTTATTTTTTATAGTTTTCGTCTGAGTCTTGGACAAATTCCTTGACTTTGATTTCTATAAAACAGTTTTCTATCATATCTGTGGTTTTTGAAACCCACTATAGTTTCATTTAAGCTATTTTATTTTTCTTTCTCTGATTTCAAACTATTCCCATTTCACATTTCCCTCCTCCATATAAATAAGTAAAATATTGTCTTAAATCTTAGTGAGATAATAAATCAGAAAACTCCTAATGTAGTGTTTTTTTAAAAAATTGTGTTGTGTAGTTTTTATATTGCTTTATTGTGTTTTTACAGTTTATCTATTTCATTGAATCAATTCCTCTAAGTCTTCAGGAATGTCCTCTTGTTTTGACATAGTGTGTCTTTTTATAGAACTGGTAGTATTTTTCCTCTGATATGCAGTTAGAAACTTTCTGTTTGTTCTGGCTGCTAGAGAAGGAAGAAATCCTGCCATATTGGGTTTCTAAAGTGTTCACTGAGACCACATCCTGTCTTTTTCCCTCACAGAGACTGAGCAGAGTTCTCTCAGCATTTTCTCCACACAGATCCTGGCCACATTGCTCCCTAGGAAAAACTTTGTTGGTGGGATAGGGTCAGAATATGACCCCAATTCCCTCTTGTGTAACAATGGTGAGGAAGATGGTGCAGATGAGTCCTAAGTAACACTTGTTGATAGCTTACCATAGATGAAGCAGTAGGCTGAGCATTTGCTTGTCATTTAAATCTCGCAACTCTATGAGGTAGATATAAATATAACTCCTTTCCATTTTGTATATGAGAAAAACAAGGGATAGGGGAGGGTTTTTTAGCCTTTTCTTGTAAGATCATGCAGCTATTGAGGGAAGAGTCTGGACTGAACTGACATTCTTACTCATTTCATAATTTCCCCATTTATTATTTAATTAAAATCCTTTGAAGTTAAAGGTGTAAGACTATCATCCTTTCTCTTTCATCACCAATGAAAATCCTGCCCCCCATTTTATTTATATCCTGCTAGCCATTCTCACTGATCTCTTTGAAGTGTAAAAGTGGAGGACCAAGTACACAAAAATCATCTTTCCCAATATGTGCAAAAGAATGGCCACTCAATTGCCAGCTTATCTGACTTCTTAATCCTAAATCTCTACCTTTTTTAACAATGTAAGAAACTTGAAATCAAGACATTCTAAAAGGCATGACCTCCAAATGGTTTGATATCCAAGTTCTTTCAAAAACCTTGATGTGAAAATAAAATTTAGGAGATACAACTTAAAGACTGATTATATAAAATCTCAAGGCTTCTTAGCTCTTTATTTCAATGGCTTCAGAAACTTGGCTATAAAGCATTTTTTTTCATAGGATTAACTGTCATTAGGTGACACTAATACCATTTTCAAAGGATTTTGAGACTTGCCTATTGACCACCATGTAACTAATATGGCCTCAATCCATCTCAGGAGAATTGGATCATTGTAAAATTTACAAAGCAGCAGATCATAAAAGGATTTGTTACTCGGCACACTAATATATATAGTGGCTTCATCAAGGTTTTTGAAATTATTTAAAAAAATTCTTAGCAAAGTAGAACATAACACAAATATATTAAAACCTGGAAGTTGCAATAATATGGAATGTAATAGGCAAGTATACAGTGGCTTATTTGAGAAAAGAGTGGTTCCTGGATGTTTGAGCCAGAATACTTGTTTTATATGGTCATCAACACCTACCTGAGTGCTTTTCCCATAGGAAATGCTCAGTAAACACTTTCCCAACAGGTGACAAAGTAGTACTATCATCACTGTCTGGAGGAAGATGATTAAAACAGAATACTGCATTGATTTTTCAGTACCCATCTGGGGAGATGCAAGTCAGAATGTCATGAAAACTGTATGTTGGCATTTGAACTCCCCATGACACATGGCAGGTTTTTTTAAGCAAAAACTCTTAAATAAAACTTAAGCACCCTTTTCACGTGTGTTAAAATCATGTCCTTCAAAAAATTAGATTTAAAAATGTTTGGGGAATAAAAATGGCAAAGAAGTATAATGGATTATTATTAATTACTATTATTCATAAGCATATCCAAATTTAGGGATTTGAGAGTGAATTTTTAGGTTATTTTAAATTCTGCACTTATTTTTTTAATCTAACATTATAATTACAAAATGTCACTTATTTTGGTTTTTTTAAAGATTGATTTATTTATTTGAGAGGAAGAGAGCACACATGGAAGAGTGAGCACATGTGTGAGGTAGAGGCAGAGAGAGAGTGAGAGAGAGAATATCTCTTTTTGTTCAAGTCACTTATTTTCAGCAGTCCATATACAGGAAACACAATCATGGAGCAGAAATTAGGGCTTTCTGATACAAGTCTAGTGTGGTATTTCTCATGAAATTAGAATTATGCTTTATAGGAATATATAAACCCTTGGGCATAGACAGGAAATTTTGCATCTATGGGTGAGTGGACATAGGTGTGCATGTATTGATGAGTTAACATATTTCCTCTTGACAAATTTTAAATATTTCTGTTTAACCTCCTGGTTTATCTTCACTACATCTAGCCAATGAGTAACCAAGTTTTATCAGTCTCACTGTGGCCGTATCTCTGTCATCAGTCTTTTCGATTTCATTACTGATAATCCTGGTAAGCTTTTCTTTCCTTTTCATGTGTATACACACACACATATTCACTTAATAATAATCTGGGGATTTTATACTATTAGACTTTCTCTATCTCATAATAATATCAAAGATATTTTAATAAAACAGAAGTACCAATTTCATTTTCTTACTTTATTCTGTCAAATAATTTCTGAACTTCCTTTCCAAAATTCATAGGTTCTTCAAATATGACCTCAGCCCTACCCAATTTCAGCACCGACAAAATGCAAATATAAAAGAATAAGACTCCTTCTTTATTTACATCATCACATTACATCTTCTCCTATGCTCAGTCCAACATAAGAAACACTCAATAAATATTTTTGGGAATGAACCAGTTCTTATTTAGAGAACTATTTAATACTTTTGTTGTATTATGGTTTTTGGACACTATAGTTGAAAGTGCACTTCATACAAAGATAAAAGGAAAGATATAAAAATGGAAATGTGTAGTTTTGGGCTTTAAATGCTTGATTTTCACTAAAAAAAATATGCCTAAAAGTATGTAGAAAACCTAATTTGATAATTATATTGAAGATGCCCATTGAACTCTCCATATGCAGGTATCAAAATATGTTCCATAGATTAAAAGATAGAAGTGAAATTTGTGAATATAATCATTAAATACCTTTTAACGAACATATACTTCTTGTTACAAAATAATTTCATAGATCCAGTAGCCACCCCCCTTAACTGAGGGTGATATGTTCCAAGAGCTCCAGTGGATTCCTGAAATGGGAGATAATACTGAACCCTAAATACACTGTTTTCCCTACTTGTATATATCTATGATAGAGTTTAATTTATAAACTAGACACAATTAGAGATTAACAGCAATGACTAATAATAAAGTAGAAAATTATAACAATAATAAAAGTTATATGAATGTGGTATCTTTCTCTCTGAAACGTTTTATTGTACAGTACTCACTATTCTTGTGATGCTGTGAGATGATAAAATGCCTTCGTGAGACGATGAAGAGAGGTGAATGATGTAGGTGTTGTGATGTGGTTTAGATTAGTTACGTGACCTTCTGACCACATGTTAGAAGGAGGGTTATCTGCTTCTGGACTACATTAACTATGAGTGACTGACACCACAGAGAACAAAACTGTGGATAATGGGGCTACTATACATTAATTCCAAAATTAGGGTTTTCCTCTATCACACATATTTCCTCTATCAAACATATATTGTAACTGCCCCCCTCCCAATGAAATACCTCATTTACCACCAGTGGAGTGTCACTGATGCATTAGGAGAGTTCAGTGAGTACTTTTTTTTAATTACTATTTTTAATAACCTTAATGCTTAGTATTAGACAAAGGTTTTAGAGTTTGATGGGCCTGGTTTCAATTCTCTAGCTGCCATCTGGCAGTGTGATCTTAGGGAAGTCATCCAAGTTCCCTAACTCTGAATTTCCTCTTCTCTAATCTAGGGGTAATAGTAGTGTCTACCTCACACTTGCATTGTGAGGATCAAATAAAATCATGTGTAGAAGAGGCAAACCAGGAAGAGCTGTTCCAGTGTGTTGAAAGTATATCTTGACCAGTTACTTTCAGAATTGTTAGATTTTAATAATGTTCATCTTCTGTTTGCTCTGACAAAGTAAATAAGTAAAACTGAATAAGACTGTGGGCCTCTTGTCCATCTCTGTTTCTTCCTGTACCCAAAAGTTCATCTCAGTTCAACACATTCAGTTGTTAAATGCATTTCACAATGTGGTGGATGGAGGAGACAAAAAATAAGCAGTGGTTTTCTTTTTTTTAATAAATAGTGTTTTGTTCCTAATGTACATAGTCAAGTAGAAGAGGGGCACATGAGAAACTAATCTAAATAAAATAGTGCTAAAATGGTTTTATGCACAGTGGGTTAGATATGTAGAATGGGGCAGGATGACATTTCACTTACCTTATGATTAGAGAAGTTTCCAAAAAATGAAAACTGTATTGAATTACTGACTGATAATTAGAGTAATGGTGGAGATTGATAGGAAGGGTTTTCCAGGCACCAGGTGAACAGGAACACAGGTATAGAAGTGTGGCTAAGTATAGAGTGTAAGTGAACCAACAAACAATTCTTTGTTGTGTGAAAAAAAATGAGAAATGGATACTAACCAAAAAAAAAAAAGTCTGCAAAAGAAGAGGGGTACTAAGCCATGGAGGTCCTTGGAACTATCTTTTGTCCTCTGCAAATAAAAGCATAACCTGCTGGGGCCAGTGGCAGCTAAGCCCTAGAGGTAGCCCAGGGAGAAATACATAAAAATGAATAGAGCTCAAAATGAAGCATTGGATTGTCATGACTAAAAACATGGTATTGGGGCGCCAGGGGCTCAGGTGTTAAGTATCTGCCTTCGGCTCAGGTCATGATCCCGGAGTCCCAGGATCGAGCCCCGCTTTGGGATCCCTGCTCGGCAAGAAGCCTGCTTCTCCCTCAGTCACTTCCCCTGCTTGTGTCCCCTGTCTAGCTGTGTTTCTCTCTGTCAAATAAATAAATAAAATCTTTAAAAATAAATAAATAAAAATGTGGTGTCTGTGTTGATCACCTGCATTCAACTCGTGACTCCTGCTCTGTCTAGCCAGGGAATTTAAGAGGCAATATATTTAATTCTTAGAAGCATTAGTTTTATTATTTGAAGACTACAAATAACAGTTAATATTGCCTACCTCTGATTGGGCTCCTGTGAAGAATAAATAAGCTAATATATTAAATCATCACATAGTAAGCACCTCAGAAATGCTATTATCATTGATATTATCTTTAAGCTGAAAGAGTTGACTTAGGGGATGATCCCACAGGTTCAGATGAGAGATGAAGGCCTAAATTTGTGCAAGAATGGGAAGAAATTGGAGTTTGGGTTCTGGCAAACAGTAGGATTTCAATGTATGTTAAATAATGTAAAATAGATATAATATTAGATACGTGGTAACCATAAAACATAACTACAAACATATAATTAAAGTGTTTTGTTTTGTTTTGTTTTGTTCTGTTTTGTTTTGTTTCAGGATGCCTGGTGGCTCCGTCATTAAGCATCCACCATCGGCTTGGGTCATGATCCTAGGGTCCTGGCATTGAGCCCCAAATCAATCTCCCCGCTCCACAGGAAGTCTACTTTTCTCTCTCCCACTCCCTCTACTTGTGTTCCCTCTCTCACTGTGTCTCTCTTTCTGTCAAGTAAATAAATAAAATCTTTAAAAAAAGTGTTTCTTTTTCATTAAGAGTAGCTACACAATTGTCCCATAGTTAGACAAAAAGAAAAAAATAAGATCACCTGTGAGTTTTGTTTTCTCCACTGGGTTAACTGGAATGTTAGCATGTGAAAGTTTTGACCCAACTATGTTTATTGCAATTAGTCTAAGATTTAAAAGTGCAGAAAAATCACGATTAAAAAAGAATATTTAAACTTTATACAGTGTATTTAAGGTATGCAGTGAATTAATAGGAGTAGAAAATTTATAATTTGGTCCAACCCTTCCATCTTAGCTCTAAGCAACAAAGTCAGTCTGGATAAGAAGCTGCAAAGGTCTATTGCCAGAGCACTGACAATGTGAGAGAGAAGTTCCCCAAACACATCAGCACGGCATTTGCCTCTGTGAATCTACTGTACTCTCAGTTGTGAAGCAGGTAACTGTGCATTTATTTATTTATTTATTTATTTGTTTATTTATAAAGATTTTATTAATTTATTTGACAGACAGAGAGAGGGAGAGAGCACACAACCTGGGGGAGCAGCAGAAGAAGAGGGAGAAGGAGACTCCCTGCTGAGACAGGAGCCCCCCCCCCCCCATGCAGGCCTTGATCCCAGGACTCTGGGATCATGACTTGTGCCAATGGCAGATGCTTAACTGACTGAGCCACCTAGGCACCCTGATAATTGTTCTTTTAAAAACTACATTGATATGAGTAATTCTCATATTCTGAGTTCTTTATGCCATAAATCAAAGTTGAAACAAATCGGCTCTGTGTATGCCTCCTAGAGTGAAACATTGTAATTTAATGAAGAAGTATTGTAAGAACTTGTCATTTTAAAGCACTACTAAGTGATAAAGAAATAGTCTGCCCTTCAAGTTACCTATATAACTGGACTGGGACAATGTGCCTCTTGGTGATTCTTAAAAGTCAAGAACTATGTCTAATAAACTTTGTATTTATCAGATGTTGATAATAATAGGGACTCAATAAAAATTTGACAAATGAATGATTATGAGTTAATGGGGAAAGAAGTATCATTGAAGTAGAGATACAGAGATAGGAAAAAGTTCCAAATAGGGGATTGTGAAATTTTACTTTAAAAAATGAAATGTTAGTTGTCTGGATTGATGAGGAATTCACCAGGGAAACTGCATGAGGAGAGAATATTCCAGGCAAGCAAAAGTAAAGACATCCAAGTGGGATTAAACACGTCATAATGTTAAGGTATTGGTACCACAAAAGATAGATGGAAGAAAGATAGGAAAGAGAGACTTGCTGATGCAGTCAGAGAGCAAATTGTTCTCAGTCTTAAAAAAAAAAAAAAAAAAGCAAAAGAAGTAGGATTATTTTTTCTGTGAAAGAAAGCTATGTTTTGAAGAAAAGCAGGACCTGATCTGTTCTGTGCTTTCAGATGATTTCTCTCTGACTAACTTACAGATTTTATCTAGAAACCAGAAGTAAATAAGATGGATGTGCAAGCAATGGAAAGCTCTCTATCATCCAACACACACACACAACGCGCGCGCGCACACACACACACACACACACACACAGACACACACACCCCACAACACATACCTGCATTACTGGATAAAATAAAGTGATTCTTTCTTTTTCTTTTAAAGATTTTATTTATTTATCTCACAACGAGAGAGATATCACAAGTAGGCAGAGAGGCAGGTAGAGAGAGAGGAGGAAGCTCCCTGCTGAGCAGAGAGCCTGATGCCGCCTGGATTTCAGGACCCGGAGATCATGACCTGAGCCGAAAGCAGAGGCTTTAACCCACTGAGCCACCCAGGCATCCAAATAAAGTGATTGTTAATAAATCAACCAAATAACATAGGATAGGATTTGCAAGTTTGAAAACTCAAACCAGCATTGGTTAAATGAGCTGCCTTCTTTCTATCACATAAAAGCAATGCTCAAGGGGTGGCTGGGTGGCTCAGTGCGTTAAGCCTGTGCCTTCAGCTCAGGTCATCATCTCAGGATCCTGGGATTAAGTCCCACATCGGGCTCTCTGCTCAGTGGGGAGCCTGCTTCCCCCTCTTTCTCTGCCTGCCTCTCTGCCTATTTGTGATCTCTCTGTCAAATAAATAAATAAAATCTTAAAAAAAAAAAGCAGTGCTCAACCTTTCTTTTTGTTTTTTGTTTGCTTTTGTTTCGTTTTAACCACAGAACGATTCTGTCATGAGTGGGTTATGTGCAATTTTCAATGTACTTACTGTAATAATACTGCAACTGTCATTCCCATTCCATAAAATATATTAAAAGGCAAGTAAACTAGAGGAGATTAGTATAGCTATGGCTTTTCATGGTCTTTAGTTTTTGTTGTTGTTATTTGTTTTTAATCTAAGCAAATGCTTGTGTAAGTATTATTAAAAGAATATTCTCCATACTTCATAGCTGATTGGAAAACACCAATGTCCCTTGCCTGAAGACCACACACACACACACACACACACATACAAAAGTCTTTCAGGGGAAACCCAACTTCCGTTTTTATTTGATTACTGAGAAAATATTTTATTTCCTGAAAGCATTAGACAACAACATTTTAGGAACAATTCCTCTAATCAGAGTGGAATTGGGAATCCCATTGACATTAACAGGTCACAATAACAGTTAAGTTACATTTTCAGGGTTCCTGCACAAACTCATGGATTCTTAAATCAAGTATAGTCATGTTGAACTAATATTTGTCATTTAAGTGGGTTGGTATCAAAACTTTATACCTAGAATAAGCATGATATTATCTGAAATTTTGTCTCATGTGTTTTTCTGGTTTTCTGAAAATAGGGAGAGTGATTTCTTTTCCAAGGGGAGGGAGAAGACAAAAAATGTGTATTGGAGCCAAAAGCCTTATTTGCTGTGAAAATTGCAAATGTTTGCCTGGAGCAAATATGTGAAAATTTGCAATTTGTTGTAGGTGTGTAATTTTGCTATTTTTCACAGTGGAAGAACTGTTCTGTGTAGTTTGCTTTTTTCCTCCTAGATGTGTGAATTCTTGGAGAAATTCTGAGATCTATGCATTTTGATGCCAAAGATGGCAAGGTGAACAATTCATCTCAACAATAACTCAAAATTCTGCTGTGTAATTCAAGAAATATTTTTTTTCAAAGTTGAATGGTAGCACTTATTAGGAGAAAGAGCAGTCTCAATTATGTATTGAGCTTCCCTCTAGCATAAACATTCTCTACTAATGTACTCTAATCCTTTTACATAGCAGTCTATTAATATATGAAATAAGAGATAGAGGATAGGTGGATTAAAACTCAGCCAATCTTTTATGACTTATAAATAAGGGACCTAAAATTCTAATGTCAATCATGTATACAAAATTAGATTCAGACACCATGTAGATTTGAATCAACTTACTAAGCCCAGATATTTAACAATTTCAAATATATGTAATAATAATTCCTAGTTATGTAAATACATAATGTATGTTTCACTTAGAATTGGAGATATATATATATATATATATATATATATACATGTCTACATATATATGCATATGTATACATATATATTCTTGCAGCTAGATAAGACTCATTGGTAAGAAGGAAATAGGGAATATTATATTTCTTTGTTTATGATTTTATTTATTTAATTGACAGAGAGAAACAGCTGGAGAGGGAACACAAGCAGGGGGGGTGAGAGAGGGAGAAGCAGGCTTCCCGTAGAGCAGTGAGCTGGATGAGGGACTTGATCCCAGGATTCTGGGATCATGACTTGAGAGCCAAAGGCAGATGCTCAACGACTGAGCTGCCCAGGCACCCCGAGAATATTCTATTTCTTTCCAGCTAATGTGCTACTATGACTTCCATGTTCCTTCTGTCTATGACTTTCATAAAAGAAAGAGTGGTGAAATAATTACATTGTCTTCACTGCTAGTTCCTAGATGTTGCCTGCCCATACTAGTCACTGGGAACAAATGCTAAAACCCCATTCTTCCCCTTCTTCATACATGATGTTCTGTCCCATTTCTCATGCCATCAGGGACACCTTCCTTTCAAATTCTAAAATTATATTCAGGTTCTTTCATTATGTAAACTGTGTTTTAACAGATTTCCCAGAGCTTTCTTTTTCTTCCTAGGTAATGTGTGCCTTTTAGAGTTCTTCCAAAGGAAATGTAGGACATTATATTTCTCTGGGTTAATGGAATTCTCTAATATGCAGAAAGCAAGACTAGACAATTTTAGAGTTACTTGATTAATCTACTCAAAGTATGTTTTAATTAACAAAATTGTATGTATATAAGATTCTAAAAGTCTAACTTACCATTTGAATTAGTACTTAGGTTGCTTTTTACTTTTCAAGTATGAAAATCACTAGGAGCTAAAAACCTTTGCAGACTATTTCTGCATCTTCCTAATCTTCCTTGGAATGCTGCATGAAGTTATTTTTGCTTTGTTTATTTGCTTTGGTTTGAGTAAGATTCAGTACCTTCAAAGCTTTCCTTAATATCATATAACCTTAACACAGGCACCTTATTTCCTTCATGAATTTCTGAAACCTGCAATTTGTATTTCTATTTCTGTGGGACTAAAGAGAAAACCTGCCACAAAATAATTCTCAGCATATGTGCATAGGGTAAAAATGGTGGAGAAGTAGACAGGAGGAATCATCTATTTAGAAATATGCTATAGTTTTCTTTCCTTTAAAATAGTAGCCTAATTAAACATAATACTTAAAAATAAATTCTGTCAAACTGAATTTATAAAAAGATTATAAAAGTAAACATCAATTAGCATGTAAGTTAATGCTAATAAAAAATAAAATAACTTAGGGCGCCTGGGTGGTTCAGTGGGTTAAAGCTTCTGCCTTCAGCTCAGGTCATGATCCCAGGGTCCTGGGATCAAGGCCTGCATCAGGCTCTCTGCTCAGCAGGGAGCCTGTTTCCTCTGCTCTCTCTGCCTGCCTCTCTGCCTATTTGTGATCTCTCTCTGTCAAATGAATAAATAAAATCTTTTAAAAAATAAAAATGAAAAATAAAAAAATAAAATAACTTAAAATTGACCTATACTAAAAATAATCTTCCCATTAAAATGAAACAAAAATCAAAATTGCAAGGCTTATTGACTTGTATTTTACTGTGAATGTCTTTTGAAGTTTAATTCTTTAGTGAATTTCATTTATAGATCACCCTTCCAGCAAAGTTTTCTACTTGCCAATAAACACCAAGGAATGTCTCCCTTCTGTGTCCAGACCAGATTGCTACCCCCTTTCTTATCGGCCCAATTAGCTTTATAGGCCTCAGCTATCACCAGCCTAACTACCTTAGAGCTCGTAGATGAAAGTTTCTTATCCTAGGCTGTTCTATTCATCAGGAATCTAGCAAAATGTAGGTTTGAATAGTTTCCTATGAAACACCTCCCACTCAACTGATTTGTGGTCCCTAATGAACCATAAGCTGATGGACAATTACTCATTTGGCTGAGACCCATAGAACATTTAAAGGGTACTCGGGATCTCATAAGGCTGCATATGTGACTTCCATTTAAGTTTAGATACAAGATTTCTGATATTAGCAAGAAATATGACAAAACTTTAACTGGAATCACTGTGAAAGAACAACTATAACTTGAAATCCAACTTCTCTGTGATCCGTGTGCAGACAAATCAAAAAATAATAAGGGTAAAAATTTCCTACATTTAGAAAAGCAACACCGATTTACATTACAGAGAAACTTTGCAGCTTTGAACCATAATCACAGTGTATCATAAGAAAGGAGGCACTGCATTTTTAAAGAACTTAACGTATATATTTTTTAAATTTTGGCAAAAGTTTGAACTATCATTATATTTTATTTGAGATAAAAATATCTAGAAATAAAAGGTGATAGTGAAAATTTGTTCCTCAAAACAAAATAGAGTAAGAATATAGCTCACTAGGGGCGCCTGGATGGCTCAGTCCTTAAGCATCTGTCCTCAGCTCAGGTCATGATCCCGGGGTCTGGGATTGAGCCCTGCATCTGCGGGAGACCTGTTTCTCTCTTTCCCACTCCCCCTGCTGTGTTCCCTCTCTAGCTGTATTTCTCTATGTCAAATAAGTAAATACAATCTTAAAATATATATATATGTATATATATATATATCACTAAATCTTATCATTAAAAAAAATGTTACTTGGGTTTTATAAGGTCATTGGAGCACATTTCCTGGTAAGCTTCTCTTAAGTATCTTAATTCATTTTCAGGTAACTAGACGCTCAGAAATCTTCCTAAGATGGGAGGATGAATGTTTAGTAATTGAAGACACTGCTTAAATTTGTATTGCCTGGGCTTACCTTTAGTTTCATCTAACGCAGCATTCCTGGTTAGAGTCTGAAGCACAAAAATAAGCACAGAGCAAAATGAGAAGGGGCACATCTTAAATATTTAGCAGATAGCCTCCAAAGCATCCCTTCTATCTGGGGTAGACCATGGATATGGAGAATTTCTGGGCACAGCTGTATACTAAGATCTCAACACAGACACTTGATTTCTTCAGTTGAGAACAAGGATTGTTTTTTGTTTTGTTTTGTTCTGTTTTGTTTGTTGTCATTCTTGGTTTTTTTTTGTTGTTGTTGTTCTCTTATTTTCTGTAGTTTGGGAGTGAGGACACTATTTTTTTAAAGTTATGTGGTCAGGTCACTATTGTAAATTTAGGGTTGTTGCCTGTGAAACACACTAAAATAACATTTGTTATTGCTTGGTAAATTGAATAATATAAGGCTTACTTCAGTAAGTTCTCCCTCTCCCTCACCCCCACCATCTACCAACATTAAATAACAAAAATTATAGTTGGTGTCCCAGGGAACATCAACTAAATAAAAGATGAAGAAGAACAGAAGAAAGAAGTGAGATGCAAAACAATGAACAAAACCCATAACTTTTTATTCCTATTCAGATATTTATTTTGCCATGCTCTAGGGCTTAATCTATGAAATAAAATCCCTACCTTTACAGGGAAGTATTATATGATACAGATATTCTGCTTTAGGGTAATTCATAAGATGAAACAGTTTGACTAGTTAGGAGAAGCTTTAAAGAATGAAAATATCTGGGCTTGTCTGTAATATCTAAAATGTTGGTGACCTCCTTCCCCTACTCCATTTTTGGATTACTAATAGAATGGACTGCTTCAGTGAATGATTATAACATTCGTAATTATAATACATTTTGCCAGCATATTGAACTTACTCTGTTTGGTATTTTTACACTGTAACTCAATTCTATTAGGAAGCTGTGCTAGATTTTGCAAATGTAAATATTAGCTTTTATTTTAAAATTTCAGATCTCAGAAATATTCTCCTGGAATCATCTCAATATTCCACATCAGGAAATGTTTTAATAATGGTGAGTGAGGAGCGTGAAAAATAAAATTAGGACCGTTATGCCTTATATCTCTAATAGCCACCTGGCTTCTGTACACTCACTTGCTAGACGCTAAAAAGTGGAAAAAAACACTAGCAGCCCTCCTATGGCCACCCTGAAATCTCAAGGTCAGTCTCTCCCGCGCCCTCTGGGAACGAGAGATAATGGCCATTAGGCTCCAGGAATGTGGTTAATGGCTCCGGGAATGTGGCTACTTTGAACGACTCACCCTTCCCCCTTTCATGCTGAGTGCCCCTCCGTGGTTTCGGTTAATAAGCGCGGGAACCAATCAGATCATGCTGGTGTTCATATTTGAATGTTAGCCAATAAGAGTCCAAGTACCGGGAAAAATCCTGAATTTGTTTGTGCCTATCTATAAAAAGCTGTAAAATCTGCTGCACTGGGCCTCTTAGCGTCACCGGTAACGAGTGGGCAGAGGTCCGGGTTCAAACTCACAATAAACGACCCTTGCCCTTTGGCTTTGACTCTGGACTCTGGTGGCCGTCTTTGGGGGGTCTCCGAATCTGGGGCATTTCAGTGAGTATGATCAAAAGATCATGCTGCTGTTACTGATAGTTCAAGTATGTCTATTTTCATAGCAGCTTGTGTGATATTTATTCAAGTCCTTCTTAAAAACTTATTTCTCAATGAATAGACAAGCTTTAGGGTCCTGTAATATTTGTATCAAAGTGTTAGTGCTATGCATAATAACAAGGCTTCCGAAGACCCCAGGCCATCAAAAATGGTGCCCACACTATTTTAATGGGGCAATCAGAAGAAGCCATTGCATTAAATTAGAAATTAGAGGAAGTTGTTATAGTAAAGCTCATTCTCATTAACATCTTATAAAACAAAAGATGGTCTGGAGTTTTACTAATTTGAGGAAATTATTTGAATTACAAAGAATATATTTACATATCTATAAATTTGCCTGTTTTGGGGAATTCTCTTTTCTTTTTCTTTTGTTTCTTGAAGAGGATGTACTTTTTGCTAACTTGGTAATATTAACTGGACTATCTGCTATTACATAACCGACTTACTCTTTAATAGAACCATAAGTAATTACCATTTTTTACGGATAAAGCATGATTGGGTATTGGCAATTTCATATAGTGCCACATGCTTCTGGGTTGTGTGGTTTTTCTTAAGAGGGAAACCCTGGATAATGAGCAAAATGGAATCTGGCTGATAATTTTCTTCAGTTATTATAATACCTTTTAATATGGTTATCCAGGGTTTTTGAAAGATAATTGTCAACATGGTTCAGTTAAAGGTAATTCTTTCATTTTCCTTTAACACACATATTTTGTATAACATGGTAGAAACCCATAAAAAGTGAAAAAAATAAAAGCTATAAAAACCATCCTGTTTGCCTTATCTTATAATGTCAAAGTTGTGATATCAACAACTCCAATTAGATACAACTTAAAATTGTTTCCATCATTGCAGAAAATAGAGAAATTAATTTTGGTTTTAAAATATTACGATGATTTAGATTTTTCATTTTATGAGAAAACCACCGCACTTCGATGAATTCTTATACTACTAAAGAAATGTAGAAATTTTGCAGTTGGAAATTGGAAAATCTTTAATATGCAAGTAACAAAATATCTTCTAAAATAGATTGGTGAATGTAAGTCATCACAAGCTAGGCACTTAATGTGGTATAAATGATTCCAAGTTTCTAGATTACATCAAGTCAACGGGCCCAGAAAATCAACCAATCAAAACAAAAACAAGTATCTAGTTGTTAAATTTCATTATACCCATTCAATGAATAAATTATCAGTCAATTAAAAAACCCTATTTATATACTCAAATATTATTTTGAATTATTCACTTATTTTAAAGATTTATTTATTTATTTGAAAGAGAGAGACAGAAAGCTTGCACAAGCAAGGATTAGGGGAGATGCAGACTCCACCTTCTTTTTTTTCTTTTTTTTTTCCTCTTTTTTTTTTTTTTAGCTCTAATTTATTTCATTTTTTCAGTGTTCAAGATTCATTGTTTATGCCCCACACCCTGTGCTCCATGCAATTCTTGCCCTCATATCCACCACCAGGCTCTCCCATCTCCCCACCCCCCTCCCTTCCAAAACCCTCAGTTTGTTTTAAGAATCTTCTCATGAAGAGAAAACACCTGGTGCTAAAGCTTTCCTCTAGTCCTGTTCTGATGCAAAACAACCAGAGAATTCCAAATATGGAAAAGGCAAAGAAGAAAATCCAGGAGGCTCCTGTTTCTAGCTTTGCCTCTTTCCCTTTTGTATCAGCCTGTCTCCCCCAAGATGGAATAATTAGTGTCTTAACCTCTCCATGTCCCAGCACGAATGGAATTACTCTCAAGAAAGAAGGTGGTACAAGTAATCAGCATGCAAATAGTTCTCTGTATCCACTGTATATTTTAGTAATGGTAACAGTATTTTGAGGAATGTTAGTATCCCCAGCACCAAGTGAGGATATCGAAGTCAGAGTAATGATTTACTTCATCCAAGTTCTCATGGAGATGAAATGGTGAGGCTGAGATGTCAGCTCAAACCCTGTGGCTCCAAATTTATCATTTTTTTGTTTTGTTTTGTTTTTCTTTGTTTTATTCCATAGTCAGGTCTCTCTAAGTAATCCATTTATACTAAGAAGGGGAAAGATTGATAAAGATGTAAGCAGTGATTACTAAATTACCTAAAGAACTTAAAAAAAATTAATAAAGATTCCTGGACTTCAGCCTTACATGCTATTTTTAAATGTTTACATGCTAGTTTTAAAATGTTTAGGGGTTTGTAAACTGTTTTGTTTGGTTTTGTCTTTGTTTTTAAGTTTTCTCCAAGTTTTTCTGTTCAGTAAGTTCTGGGAATGCCTTGAAAGGATTGAGACATCTTTAAAGTATATGCAAAAATATTTATAATTTTCAAAGAAGAAAATAAATCTTTTAAGCAAAGTGTTGCTATTCAGAATTTTTGTGTTTTCTAGATGTCTTGAGAGGGTGTTTTGAGGAGGGATAACTTCCTGGCATTTTCTGAAATTATGACATGAAGGGAGGTAATTACCCTGCTTTCTAAAAAGTGCATTGTTGCTTTCACATAGCATGCCTGGACCCTTATTAAACTTGGGTTCAAAACATAAGTCAGTAGGCTGCTTACCATCCCTAGTAGAGCACAGGCTACAAGAAAAACAAAACTGTTTCAAATGTTAGCTGCAACTCCTTTGTTAGCTGTATGAAATGGAGGAAAAGCATTACACCTCTCTGGAACTTTGTTTAACCGCTAAATGCAGATATTCATATGCATCTCATGACGTTGTCCCAAGAATAAAGCAAGCTGTTGTAGAAGGCTTGGCCTAGGAGGTGTACGAAAAATGTAACTAACATTAATTTTCAAAGCATGTACTCTTTGAGCAGTAAGCTGTTGAACCAAAGCAACTTCTTGTTTGTCAGTGTTCCCCATGTTATATTACCCTTCAAAAATGCTGTAAAAAAAAAAAAAAAAAGGTTGTATGAAAAAATTTATTTGGCAAATACTGAAGATCTCATTCTCATTCAAAGATTCATAATAAACAAACTAAAATCTTGAGGGGCGCCTGGGTAGCTCAGTCAGTTAAACGTCTGCCTTTGATGGGGTGCCTGGGTGGCTCAGTTGGTTAAGCGACTGCTTTCAGCTCAGGTCATGATCCTGGAGACCCAGGATCGAGCCCCACATCAAGCCCCACATCGGGCTCCCTGCTCGGCAGGAAGCCTGCTTCTCCCTCTCTCAGTCCCTCGGCTTGTGTTCCCTCTCTACCTGTGTTTCTCTCTGTCAAATAAATAAATAAAATCTTAAAAATAAATAAATAAATAAATAAATAAATAAATAAATAAATAAATAAATAAAATCTTAAAAACAAAAACAAAAACGTCTGCCTTTGGTTCGGGTCATGATCCCAGGGTCCCCTGCTCAGCGGGGAGCCTACTCTCCCTCCCTCTCCTGCTCCTCCTGCATGAAGAAAGACTTTAACACATTATTTTTTAAATATACATAATGAGGAGACCGTTATCCACATGGTACACATTTTAGTATTCTGGAAATACTTTCCCCAAAAACGCACTTAGAGAAAAAACATCTTCCTTTTATTAGTAATGTCTCAACAGCACCTACAATTTTGCTTTTCAGTTAATTGAGACAGGGTAAAATAAAACTTTAGGGTGTAAAATGTAATTATATGTAGGTATTATTTATACCTACATTGTGATCCCTCTAGTATACAGATCATATGTATGGTTAATGTGCAGCCAATTTTTTCCCCTTTTGCATGTAAGAGTGCATATATATGTGTGCCTATTTGAGAATGTGTTTATGTGTCTGTGAGTTTGTATGTGTGTGAGTATAGAATTAGGAATTTCTTTATGTAGCTACTATATCAAGTCACTAATGATATATAAAGTATAATTCCCTGTTCAGTATAGAAGGTATTATAATTACTGGTATGCTATCTTAATCTTTATCCCATATGATAAATATAGACTTAGTCAATCTTAGGGAGCCTATTAATTTAAACATCAGATCAGAGTACACAATTAAAGTCTTTTGAATTCTGTTCTTTTAATTTCTTTTTCTCACATTTTCTTCTGCTCTTCAAGTTTACCTCCATGGGCTGGTATTTTCTCAGATAACCAGTTTATTTATAAAACCCAAAGAACTGAAAATTATGTTGCATACAAAGCAATATTTAGGTTCTTTCAACATCTGAGGCAAAGCAACAAGAGGTTTGACTTCCTCCAAGACCAACTTAGGGTCACTGCTTGTTTGTTTTCCTCTACATGGGCACTCTAGCCTTCCTTAACGTCCAATTTGCCTTCAATCAGTAGGTATTTAAACTACAGGAGGAATCCAGCCAAAATAAGCCATCCTTCTGCCAGTTCCAAAGTCTCCTTTCCTCCCACTCTCTCTGGGTTTCCTCTTCTAACTTTACCCTTCGCTTAGTCCATGGAACTTGCCTGGGCTTCTCTAAGGGACATTTAACTTTAGCGAGTCATAACTCATTTTAAACAAAGTGGCAGAATCGCTGCTCCCAGAAAAGGCAATTGTTGGTGGAAAAGCAAGAAAGGAACAGAAGAACAAGCCTTCTTACTTTGTCCTTGTTCATAATGGCTTCCTACTGATTCTGAAAATCTGGATTGCTAGGGGAAAGATAATCCCTTTCCCATTTCCCTTCTAATATGGAGATGGTAGATAAAAAGATGATAGATAGGTAGATAGATGATAGATAAAGTCTGTGTGCATGTGCATTTTAAAGTATGAATACACACAGTACAGAGAAGATCAAATTCATAGTCTAAAAAAATCATTTGGCATGGCTGTTTCTGTCTAAAGCTGTAGAAAATGCGTCTCCCATTTCAGGAAGTGCTGTTCCATGCCCCTGCCTTTCCTTCTCTTTGTTAAGCAATATGTACAGTTTTATCCATCCTCCAATCTGTCTTCAAAACTCAGGTCCTGCACATTGTCTTGCCCAAACACAAACTTTAATAAAAAGAACTGTTAAACACACAACCTATTAAGTCACACCGAAGACACTTGAACTCACTTGAATAAGCAGCTAACTAAAGATATCTTGGTTTTCCTTTCTGATTTCTGCCCCACGGCACCCTTTTCATTTCCCAACTCACCCATGGCAATCATGAACTACAGCATTTAGGAGTGAGAAACTTCCCTAAAGACATATCCAAAAATGATTTCTTCTCATATCAAGAGCCCTTTAAAATTCTTTTTTAAAATAACACTTTGAAAAAAATAACATCTGTTTAAATCCTTTTATCATGTTTTAAACACATTTTCAGTTATCACATTTTTTTTCTTTTTTTCCTTTTTTTTTTTTAAGTTCTTTTTATACCTGTTACCATGGACACAATGTTGCTTGCCTCAGAGTCTAATTAAAATGGTTACTTGTTCAGCCAGGGAATTAGAGAATAATCACGTGTTGGGGGAGTGGTTTCAAAATCTGAGGAAACTATTGTTTAGCTTCTCTTGATAGAAATGTTTCTCCTCTATCAAAATCCTCTTTCCATTTTACTAGGAGTGTTTTAACTAATAAATCCCTAAACAGATCCAACATGCACTATTTAGAGCTGTAGGCCAGATTTTAATCTTATATGCCTCTGGCCTTTGGGAAGGTTTCCATGGGTTATAAAGCAAGGATCTGGTATTTGTGTATATGACTGCATGGTGGGGGGGGGTGGTTCGGGGGGAAAAGGAACCCTGTTTGTTAAATTATTGAATACATAATATCTCATCTACTGTAAAATTTAGAAAAAAATTGTGATGAAGAAATTTCTTAGGTTTCAATCCATCTTCCAATGAAACCACTCTTCTCTTTTTATATAGTTGATTTCCTCATATTGGACTATATGCCTTTATTGTTTCTGGTTTTTTGTTTTGTTTTGTTTTGTTTTGAGAGAAAAATAAAATACTTTAAAAGAGCCAAAATTTTGTTCAAATTCATTATGACAATAGGTTTGTCTAATACATCATCAGGCAAGTACGTGTTTAAAACTGAGTAAGTGGGAAAGAATTTATTTTTCTTCTTCAATAACAGCACTGGTAAGAGCATAGCTTTGACAATGTTAACTACCAAGGTATTTAGAATAGACAATAATAATGGAGAAAGTTACTATGGTTTTTCAACAAATATGTAAATTCAGTGTTGAAAATTTCCAGAGGTAGAGAGACTTTGCTATTTTTATTTATTTTCTACAGTCCACTCACTTTTCCAACTTTCATCATGCAGCCTCTTAGTGTAGTCTGTATGTTGTTTAGCATCTTATTAGAGACAGCTGAAAGGTGTTCTGAAGATTATTTAATATGAGCTCCCATCTCTTAAAATCAATCACAAACTTGACCTGATAAAATGTTTTAATTATTACATATTATGATGTTACTAAGTGTGAAGTGAATAAAAATATGAGATTCTGTTGAACAACAACGCAGTAAGAGTAGTGGCAAAGTGATGTAGGACTAATGAGAAGCTGACCAGATGGTGTGACAGGAAGTTAGAATTCAAGGGTGATATCTGGTTCCAATGCTGACCCATCATTCACCCTTCTTAAAAGAAAAGGGTTGGGTCCATAGTCTCTAAGTTTCCTTCTACTTCTAACAATCTGTGATAGTTCAAGTTTTCCACCAACATTTAAATTATACCTCTTCAACTGCCAATGATTTAGACTGGCAATTAAGTACCACATTTTCCTGAACCATAGTCTTATTCACAGATTTGAAATTAGTTATTGAGAATTCAGAAGGGCATTTTCTGGTTGACAAAGCAGAATCTCCTTTAATTTCATGATAAACCATGAGATCAGAAGACTTGTTGGTAGGTGGTTTTGGGTTCTAACCCACAAATCTCTGAATACCTAATTCCTTTGTCATTAAGATAACAGACAGAAAATATTTAAGACTTTTTGGAACAAAGACTGCTTCTTAAGAAAAAAAAAGAAACTTTGATAGCCCTTGCTTGTCAGTTATACCTATAAAATTTTGGTTGGTAAATATTATTCAAATTGTTTAACTCATTTATATTTCCCAACAAAGTTAGTGGCTTTTCATTAAAACTCAGTGCCTATGTTTTTAGATTCTTAACACTGCTAAAAACAATAAACTTACTAATTTATTATGTTTCCTCAAGCGGTCAAAATCACAGTTTTTTCATTGAGTTTATAGGAAGAAAAAAGGAACTAAAAGATGAAATTTACCCAGGATGCCTGGGTATCTCAGTCAGTTAAGTGACTGCCTTCAGCTCGGATCATGATGGAGCACCGCATTGGGATCCTTGCTCAGCAGGGAGCCTGCTTCTCCCTCTGCATGCTGCTTTCCCTGCTTGTGCTCACACTCTCCCACTCTTTCTCTGACAATTAAAAAAAATAATAAAATTTTAAAAATCTTTTATGATTGGGAGGCACACAAGAGTAAGGAAAAGTAACACATGACCTATGTCGCCTTGTTTATATTAAATATATGCACACTTCTTACTTAATCATTTTGGAATGTTTCAGCTTCAAATTTAAATTAAGATGAATATAAAGTCTTGAAAATTAGATTTGATATAATTATAAAGTAAAGGCCACATCAAACCTAAAAGTTACTATAATACACATACAAATTCATTGTTCATTCTTTGAAGGAATATTTAGTAAGCTCTTTCTACGTGCTGGGCCTTGTTATAGGGGGTTTAGACATACTGAGGCCAACAGAAATAATTATATTATTTCATGGTGTTTATATTTTGAGAGATGCAGACAATAAACAACAAAAGTATCTTCAGAAAACAATATTTGTAAAAAATATTAAAATAAGTTGGAAGAAGCTCTTTCATTTACATTTTAAGTTTGTGACGGTGATATTTAAGCTGAAAATGGAATGGCACATGGAAATAAAGCATGAAAATGTGAGAGGTGGGCAAATGCTACAGGATTTTAGGCAGAAGAGTGACATGCCTGATCAGATATACTAATTTTATTCATTGGTCGGATCTTAGTTCCAAATCTCATTTCTTCTCAGGAGTCTTCCTTGGTCAACTAGGATCCTCTGTTCAACTTCTTCATTAACATTGTGATAATTTCCTCAATTGTATTTGGCATGCCATAGCATCTGATTTATTTATTTGCTTATTTGATTAAATCTCTCTTCCCTACTAGACTCTGAGTTTCATGAAGCTAGAAACTTTCTTCTTGTTCATCTTGTATAATGCTCTTCCTATCACAATGCTCTCAATAAGGATCTGTTCAGTATATGCACGAATAATTGAACTATAAATGAATAAAAGTTCAAATGAAAGAATTAGGTAAGTTAGAATTCTAGGAATTACAAATACTGGATATTTCATAGACATTGAAAAAGATAAGACATTTAAGTAAACTGTTTCTTCCCTAATCCGCCTGAGTTATCATAAGGAAGGATAGTCATCTCAGCATTAAAAAAAAAAAAAATCAGCACTTGTATGGAGTCAAAGATACAGTTATAGATGGCACTACTCTTTTTTTTTTTTTAAGATTTTTTATTTATTTATTTGACAGAGTGAGAGAGATCACAAGTAGGCAGACAGGCAGGCAGAGAGAGAGGAGGAAGCAGGCTCCTCACTGAGCAGAGAGCCCGATGTGGGCCTCGATTCCAGGACCCTGAGATCATAACCTGAGCCTAAGGCAGAGGCTTAACCCACTGAGTCACCCAGGTGCCCTAGATGGCACTACTCTTATGATTTTTTTTCCTTCACTTACTGACCAGATTCATCAGGCAGTGATGTTCATAGAGCATATATTTAGCTACAAACTCAGTGTGCCCATGTTTGCCTGGAGTGATTCTACTCTTTGTTTGGATTACAAATATTCCTGATATTTTCAGTAGATCTGAGGAAAATTGGACAACATATTGCACTTTCTTTCTTTCATTTTTTTTTTTATTTCATAGTTGTTGAGTATTTTCTAGTAGCTGGTCCACTCACATAGTAGACAAAGAATCTCTTTTCAGTTCCACTCTTATAACTAGAAAATAATAATAATAATAAAGATTTTAAAAGACTTTAGTCCGACTGATACAGAAGCAAATAGCCCCAGGATAGTGGGAAATAGTATAAGAACCAGAATGCATGGCTGAAGTATAAAGAGGGAAATCGAGGTCAGTTTGAGATGACACAGATTTTAGACCATGAAAGCTCTTGTAGGTGACTTAAAAGACTTGGTCTGTATCTTAAGAATAAGGATTTTTTTTTTTTTTTCCAGAAGAAGCGAATCAGAAAGGTAATGGCATTGTCAAGTTTGTATTTTGAAAATACAACTCAGTGTTCCTGATGACAATGATCCAGTGGCCTAGGTAAGATATGGTGGTACCGTGAGCTAGGAAAGTGCCAGTGACGAAAGAGAAAGATAAACACATTAAAGAAATATTAAAATTTCTGGTCTTAGAAGTATATTGGCTGGGAATGATGGTAGTAATAGCAAGGACACCTAGATTTCTTCTGAAACATACTGGATGATGGCGTTATTCATTGGATGGTGGTGTTATTCACTACGATAAGGACATTGGGAGAAAAACAAGTTTGATGAGGTGGGTCATGGATTGGCTTTGGACACGATGAAATTGAGTTCCCCCTGGAACCCAGCTGAGAAATTCAAATAGACAATTCAATTTAAATATCTAAGAAACAGAAGAAAGTCTTAGACATACACATCTGAAAGACATTGATCTATGGGAAATAATTGAAAAACCTTGTTCTGGGCACCTGGGTGGCTCAGGTTATGGTCTCAGGGTCCTGGGATCAAATCCTGCATCAGGCTCTGCTTGGTGGGGAGCCTGCTTCCCCCTCTTTCTCTGCCTGCCTTTCTGCCTATTTGTGATCTCTCTGTCAAATAAATAAATTAATTAATTAAATCTTAAAAAAAAAGAAATACCTTGTTATGAATCATATTTCCCAGAAGGGAAGAATATAGTGAAAGAGAATCTAATACTGAGTTTTGAGGGACCCAGAAAGAATGAGGTAAGCCGCAAAGGAGACCAAGGAAAGGTAGTATAAGACAGTTAAGAGGAGAAAATGAGGTAGTTTGGGTACAGTTTGCAAATTTTATTCATCTATTCAGTAAATATATATATTAAATATCGTGTTATAATATAAAATTACTAGAGGTCCTAGAGATTCAAAAAAAGTAAAACACAGTCTGTTACAACACAGCTTTCATAAGAATCTAAGCAGTTCTAAGAGAATCAAGTTCAAAAACAAGAAAAGTTGACATCACCTTAATCATATGAAAGTACTCATAACATGTCTTATACTCAGATATATTTTACTTCACAGAATTTCTCTATTTTTATGAGAATGCATTATTTGACCAGTAAAGAGAATGCCGTAGTTTAAGAAAACATTATACTCTTCTGACCTTTTCGATATTCTATATTTTGATTGGCTGGATTGGAATATCTCATCATGTCCATCTAAGTAAGGGCAAGACTGTAAACACTATGAACTTGACTAGCCAGCCAATCAAATTATAGAGTGCTGTAAAGGTCAAAGCAATACAATATGCTACTATAATTTACATAACATATGTGCAGCATTACAAGTCCAATATTTCATCCTTCAGACAAGCATTGAACAAGAACATAAAAAAGCATAACATGAATGCATTTTCCTGACAATACAACCAGAAAAACATTCCTGAGATTTCCAAGATAGCTACTGAAGTTGAAAGAAAGAAAGAAAGAAAGAAAGAAGAAAAAAGAAAAGAAAAGAAAAAAGACATCCATTAGTTAAAGTTGATTCAAGTCAATTGGTGGGAGATAGGAAGTTCTCAGAGAAGTTCCAAAAAAGTGGGAGGGAAGCAAGCAATGAATTGGTCTGAAAATTGAGACTTGGATTCTACACTCTGTTCTGCTACTAACTAATTATAACACTGTGAGACTATTGAATTTTTTGGCACTTTTTTTTTTTTTTATCTTTTGAAGGAAGAGGTGCACTCATAATTATTGATTTTAATCACATTAGGTGACAGGATTTTTCATGCATGCAGCAGTAATATAAAGCTATCCCTCCCTTCGAAGTAAATGCGATCTTGTGGGACATAAGACAAATAAACAAGCAATGAGTTAGATTACCTTAGGTAGTGATAGAAGAAACATCTTAGCATAGGCCTGCCCATAGCCTGTTATTGCTCTACAATGCTTCTGTGTTGGAAAGATTTTCATTTATATGTAAGATGTAGAATATCAATAGAGTTACTTCCCATAGACTTTATGGTTATGGACCCTTAAATTCTAAGCCAAAGAAATAGTTCAGGATTCAACAATGAGGCAATAGAAGGCATAGAGATGCTAAAAATGACATAATTCACATTATAAACTTCTAAAATCAGTTCATAAAACATGCCTCTCGTTATGAGGGTGGGGGCAGAGTAGGTGTTACCATTCCATTCCTCTTTTGTTACATTTTCTGGGTAGAATGTGATCTGTTGTGCTTTTTTTTTTTCCTCTCTGTGAACACTACTATAGATGTTGAAATAAACATTCATTAAATTATTAGAAGGTAGGGAAGAGCCGTGGATCCAGTATGATTTTTAAAAACCTGCCCTTTCTAGGTAAATCACAGAAATAACAAATCAAAATAATTTGTTACAAATAACAAATCAAGTAAGTTATAAGAACGTTAAGTGAATGTTCAGAGGAATAATATATTTTCTTTTAAAAATAACTTAACTTCTAGAATTTATGATTTCACAAGCCAAATCAAAAACAAAAAACTGAGCAATAAGTAGAATAATCTACTCAGCTAACTTTGATCAATCAGAATTATGGAAAAAAGACATTTGAAATTAAACAACTATTTCCAATTGCTGAATATGAGTATCTGGTGGATAATAAATACACTACACATGTTCAATACACAGAATGGGTTTGCAAAAGTATACTCAGAACGGCTTTTCGTCTTTTGACCTTGCTTTAATCACTTTAAATACATATTAAAAGTGGGTAAGTAAATATGATCCAGTCTTTTTTTTTTTTTCCTCTGTAGTTAGTTTGTGGTTATTTAGTGCTCACCCAAATCATATCTGCATTTAGGGAATAGTCTTGGTATTTCCATTCTCACAACTTCAGAAATTTTTCTTTCAAAAGTTCTAGCAAGTATCCAGAATTTCTAAAGTGTAAAAACTAAAACCCTTGAAACAAATGTAGTTTACCTATAATGATATATATACATTTCCAAATACATATATACATATTTCCATATATATACATATGCATATGTATATATATGTGTATATATATGTATATATACATATCCATATATATGTATATATATGGAAATCCATTTAAAAAGGAATGAAGCTTTAGCAATTGTTTAAAATGAAGGATTTTTTTATGATGTGAGCAAAAGTAGTTCCTGGGACCCACATCCTTAACTCACCCAGTTAATAAAGAATCAGATTAACCAGTGTAAAGGTGACTAATACATTAAATACTTTTCAAAATATAAAGGACCTTTGAAGTGGTTCAATAGAGCAATTATCTTATTTTACAGATGAATTCATTGAAGTGGAGAGAGGCCATGTGACTTGTTCAAAGTCACACATCTAATTAGTTGCAGAGCTCAAAATATTCCAAACTTTCCATTTCAATTTTCCCCTGGGTAAAACCAAATGCCTTAGGAGGCTTCCAAAACAGCTAGTCAAGGTCCTTATAGAAGCTGATGATACACACAAGGGTTTTACTGAAAAGACTATAATAAAGGGACCATTCACAGAGGCCTTGAGTAAGGTTAAAGAAACCAATGGTGGAAGTAAAGCATCCAGGAAATAACAATAGTAAGAACACATTATCGCTCTTAGATATAAAGGGGAAATGGGAATAAAGCATTGGTGCCAGAGTCCAGAGAGAACTTGGGGCCATGGATGAAGGACAGTCTGAGAGAAGATGTAACTGGAATGTAGCCACTGACAAAATGAAGGCACCACATGGAGGGAGTAGGAGGGTGGAATACTGTATCCTCTCTTTCCTTAAATCTCCTGGTAGTGCTTCTATCTGAAAAACTTAAGTCAAGGATGCTTTGAACCTGGAGAAGCCAGTTCTTGGAGTCAGCCTCTGGGACCTGACAGCATTGCAGAAAAGCCTGAAAAGGGACCAGGAATGGGTAAATGACATTGCATCATCAGTTTAATAGTACTTATGCCAAATATTATATTTTATCATTTTATAATCTAGTAAACGTGTAGAAAAACTCCAACACTATCTCAGCCTAACTGATCAATTACTTAGTACTTAAGCACCTGTTTGCTATCACTGTTTAAGATAAACTCACAATTAGGCATGCTGGTGTCTTTATAATCCTGATCTCCAATCCCATTTGGTATTCAGTGCTATCTGGAACTCTAGTCAACACCCCTCTCGTACTCCTCAGTGACTATTTTCGTTTCTTCCTCACTCTCATCAGATCTCTGACTGAAGAACTCCTTATCTCACCAACCAATGACTTTACCACCTTGTTAACAGAGAAAATAAAAGCTATCAGATGGGATGGATGACTTCAAGATATTATATCACCAAAATTGTAAAACTTAACCTCATTCACATTTTACTTTCTTTTGCTTCCTTCCCTCTGGCACCAAGTCTAGTCTCATCACTTGTATTTTAAATCTGATCTCTACTGTATTATTGGCTTCTCTCTCTCTCTTACTTCTCCATCCCCTTCTTGAAAGTCATTGTGCCACTTGCTTCTTCTCATGAACACTGAAATATATTCAATATCAACAATAATTTAAACAGAAAACTAATAATAAATCTATTGTTCAGAGACAGTGATCATCATCAAATGATCATCATAAAAATGATCTCCAGAATCTCACTATATGGGTGCTTTACACAATAGAAGTTGATTGCTTGTCATGACAATGTTCCATGCAATGAAGTTCCACATAAGGACTTTCCACTCTATAGGGCCAGGAAGAACCCCATTCTATCCTGTGTAACTGGACAGCAGGGAAGAAAATGATTGTGAAGGGTCTCATGAGACTATTTAGAAGACAGGCCTGAGATACTGACATCATTTTCATACACATCTCACTGACTAGACTGTAGTCACATGGTACTGCCTAAACACAGAGGAGGCTGTCAGCTAAAACCAGTTTTGTATCAATTTTCTATGGCAGCCACAACAAATTGCCGCAAACTTTGTCCCTTAAAACAGCATAAATTTATTACCTTACCATTCTGTTAGTCTTTGAAGTCCAACATGGGGGTGCCTGGGTGGCTCAGTTGTTAAGCGTCTGCCTTTGGCTCAGGTCATGATCCCAGGGTCCTGGGATAAAGCCAGAGATCGGCTCCCTGCACAGCAGGGGAGTCTGCTTCTCCCTCACCCACTCCCCCTGCTTGTGTTCTCTCTCTTGATATGTCTCTCTCTGTCAAATAAATAAATAAAACCTTAAAAAAAAAGTCCAATGTGGGTTTCATTAGTCTGAAATCAAGATGCTGTCAGGGCTGTGTTCCTTTCTGAAGGCTCTAGGTATGAATCTATTACCTTGCCCTTTCTGCTTGTTTGTTTTTTTTTCTTTAAAGATTTGATGTATTTATGTATTTATTTATTTGAGAGAGAGAGAGAGAGAGAGAGAGAGAGAGAGAGAGAGAGAGAGTAGGAGATAGAGCATGAGCAGGGAGGGAGAAGCAGACTCCCCACTGAGCAGAGAGCCCTACAGGGCCCTGGGATCATGACCTAAGCTGAAGGCAACCACTTAACCAACTAACCAATTGAGCCACACAGGTACTCAGTCTTTTCTGGTTTCTTTTCTTTCTTTCTTTCTTTTTTCTTTTTTTTTTTTTTAAGATTTTATTTATTTGACAGAGAGAAACACAGCCAGAGAGGGAACACAAGCAGGGGGAGTAAGAGAGGGAGAAGCAGGCTTCCCGCCGAGCAGGGAGCCCGATGTAGGACTTGATCCCGGGTCTCCAGGATCATGACCTGAGCCGAAGGCAGTCGCCCAACCAACTGAGCCACCCAGGCATCCCCTTTTCTGGTTTCTAGAGGTGATGTAAACCTTGGCTTTTGACTCCCTTTCTCAATTTTCAAAGTGAGAAACTGCATCTCTCTGACCTTTTTCTCCTAACCACAGCCAGGAAAGTTGTCTGCTTTAAGGACTCATGTAATTAGATAGGACCCATCTAGAAAATCCAAGACAATCTCCAATTTCAAGATTTATCATCTTAATTATGTCTTTTAGCTTACTCTGTGAGCACTACTATGCTGTCTACCACACATTCCATTGCAATTGTCACATTTCGTTTAAAGTTTCTCTTTAAACATTCCCTATCTTTCTCATTTCCATTGTAGCCAAACTTCTGAAGTCTTTTCTGTATTCATAATCTTCAATTATTTCTCTCCTCTTCACTTATTTTTTAAAAAAGATTTTATGTATTTATTTGGGAAAGTGAGAGAGAGGAGAGCACAGGAGCAGTGGGGAGGGGCAGAGGGAGAGGGACCAGCAGACTCCCTGCTGAGCGCAGTCTGACACAAAGCTGGATCCCAGGACCCAGAGATCATGACCTGAGCCTAAAGGAAGATGCTTAACCAACTGAGCTACCCAGGCAGCGCTCTCGTATTTACTTATAAAACCTCCGTGGTGCAGACTATCACCTCCACACTCCACTGCAATAGTCTCAGTGTTAACAAAGTCTACTTGCTGATTAATCACAGGGCCATCTTTTCATTCTTACACAATAGCATTGGGTGTTATTGATTCACCTTGCCTGCTGTGCCCTTTCCTCTTGACTTTTCTATTACCTTTCTTTGAGCTGCATCTCAGTCTCCATTAAGGATATTGCTCCCTCCTTTTATGTTTTAAATATTGTTTACCTCTATTGATACTCTCTTAGGCTCCCATATATTATACGGCCTATTTCCCAAAATTGGCATACAAATAATATACATATTAATATTCTACTTGAGACCCATCCACCCAACTCAGCGAGCTATTTGAGGTCACCCCGGTGAGGTCTTCCTGCACTCTCGTTGCATGCTCAATCCAGACTTATCTAGGGAATAGTATCCATAAAATACTTCTACAGTATAAGCTTTTCATACAAAAAATCTCATTTAATATTCTTAACATTTCTATGAGGTAGGTACTTTTATTATCCTGATTTGAGAGCTGAATAAATTGAGATCCAGCAGGATTAACTAATTTGCTTAAGGTCAGATAGCTGAAGAATGATTTGGGAAAGAGAAAATAAATAATGTTCCTAAAGAGAGGGGAGATACTTTATTCTTTGCCAAAACACATTATATATTTTAAAACAGATCTTTTAATTAATTATTAATTATTTGGAGAAGGAGAGGTGAGATAAGAGAAATGAAAATGAGATTTCAGGGAATATCCTAACCATTCCTACCTTTGTGCTTCAGTTGACTGTCTCTAGAAACAAGGGAGACCTGTAGAGGTAAATATAGTAACTAATTCTAGCCCCTACCTTCAGTTTAGTAAGTAACTCAAAACTGTGCATTGAATACAGACTCTATGAAAAACATTGTGACTTTAACCTGCCCTCAAGTATGGCTTTGGTGGTAAAAGTCCCCAACATAAATTCTAAATAAACACAAAAGAATTTTTTTTGTTTCCGCTTTGTGTGGAGTATGGTGATCGAAGTAGAGAGTAAGGTCCTGAAACCTTTGGTCAACCATGTGGAGAGGAAGCACCTGCCAGCCCACCATGGGCAGTAGCCCGGCACAGCAGGTGTCTGTCTACCTTCTAGGCTCTGCACGACCTGCTCTCTCTCATTTGCACACACACTCTCTTTTTGTATCATTTAATTTTCCTCCTTTCCCCTGTCTTCTCCTCCTACCTTTTATCTTTCTCCTTTCTCTCCCTTTCTCCCCTTTTCTCCCTCTCCTCTCCTCTTTCTCTCTCCTTTCCTATGAGGAGTTTCAGTTTCAGTTAGCATTCAGAAGGCATCTTACTTGCAGTGATCTGGTTAATCCATTCTGACTGTGAGGTTCATTTGGCAGTAGTATAACTCTTCAGAAAGATTGCAGGATAATGAGGACCAAGTGACCCTGAAAGCTGCACTGTCAGGGGCTGATGAGCCAACTTGATAACTGAACTTAAATTTAACATTTCAAAAATATGTGCTCCTCATCTGGAAAACATATTACATTTCTAGTACGGAGTTTTAATATTTTGGAGTTATATGTTAGAAGATTTAATACTTCTTACATATTTTGCTTGGATAGCGTGAAAACCCAAACCAAATAAAAATAATTTAAAAAACCCCACTGAACTGTTGAAATGCATATCTATGACTATGATCTTTCAAAAGAGGCATTTGAAGAAGATATTTCCAAACTGCACTTGTTATTTGACTCTGACCATTATAATTAAGGAAGCCATCACCAAAGCAATAATCCACCATTTTTATACTTTAATCTCTTCTTAACATCTTTCACTCTTAGAAAGCATCTTCTTTGTTATTAACTTATTTAATATCTGTCTCCTCCAACTTTATAAGAAGCTTCATGAAAGCAGAGAAATTGTTACTTTTCTTCCTATATCCTGGCACACAGCACATTACCTATACAGTTAAATGACCCTCGAATACTCAAACTGACAGCTTCTTTCAAGAAGCTAAATTGGGTATATGTTTTGTTTTGTTTTTTAAAGATTTTATTTATTTGACAGAGAAAAACGTATCCAGAAAGGGAACACAAGCAGGGGGAGTGAGAGAGGGAGAAGCAGGCTTCCCGCCGAGCAGGGAGGCCAATGTGGGACCCGATTCCGGGTCTCTGGGATCATGACCTGAGCCGAAGGCAGTCACTTAACCAACTGAGCCACCCAGGTGCCCCAAATTGGGTATATGTTTGATATCACCCTGTTAAGGTCTACATACATGAATACAGTGAATGGGAATGAGTGAATGGGAGAAACTTATTGAGAGCTTGGAGAGTTTATCAGGAAAACATGATCAGTTCAACAGAAGTTAAGACCAAGAATTCTGATTATGTATTTCTTAATATACAACACTTCAGGATTTAAAAAACTTTGCAAATGGCAAATGTTTCTTTTATACTCCTGAAAGCCACTGAGCTTGCCATAGAGAGAAAAGAGAAAAATCAGAACATACTCCATTTGTACATATTCTGTAATTTTACAATTTTATATCTTCATTCCTATATATATATTAAAAAATAGTTCTTAGGTGCTGGGTAAGAGATGGGAAGATACTCTTAACTTCACTCTTCAAAGATGTGATATTTTGGAAACACTATGCTATGTATGATTCCTCTGCTTCTAGAATCCCAAAGATGCAATTTTGTCCTGAAGACCTTTCCTAGGCCATTATCCACCTCTTTATATCGTTTCACTTGTGTCATTTTCTCAAACTCCAAGTGCTCCTGATCATCATAGAACACATGCTGGCGTCCCAAACACTAGCTCTGCTAGTTAACTTTTGCTGTGTCTTCGTATCTTAGAGATTCAAAAATGCTAGAGGAAGAGTTTATTTGTCCTTCCTCCCCAAGTCAAATATGTCATGATGTGCTCTCACTCTCCACATGAATTCTTATTCTTTACAATAGTTCTTACATTTCCTTCTGTGAAAATCTGATTAATGTCTGTTTCCACCAGAGTGGAAGTGATAAGCTCTATGCAGGCAATGAGAGGACTTAAAACAAGTATTGAAAGAATGTGGAAGTGCAAAACCAACAGGTGATACCTCTTAACTATACATCTTCCTGGGTTTTAAAATCTAGATTTAGTCTATTTAACAGCAACAATTTAAATTCAAACAAACAGAAACTGTGAGCTAATGGATCATTTATGGTAAACCCTTCACATTAGGTCAGCATACAGGGTGGATTGTATTTTTTATTTATTCACGAATGCTTAGTACTATACAAAAATGACAATGTTCTATCCTACATGTCTATTATTCAATTTATCTCCTTTTTAAAACTTTGTTTTTAAATCTGTCCCTTCTTTCCCTTAACCCCATGCTAACACCTAAAGATTAGAATGGATAGAAATCAATAATAAGGCATAATTCAGTTATAATATTTATTTGAACTTCTGAATTAATCCATTAATTCATTTGTATACTAACACACTCAAAAATCAAATATTTAGCACCTAAGATACAAGATACTGTATGGATAACAAGAATGTCTTGATATGCCAACACATAACAAGTTCTTATTCTCTAGTACTCCTTGATTTAACTTAGAACTTAAGATAATCTCATAAATTGTTGGGAAAAAAAAACAATGTAATCAGTCATTACATGCTTAAACTAAGCATGAGAATTTCAGAAGAAGGGATCTTTGCTTGTAGGGACTTTGGGGAAAAAAATGTGTCAAGACAGTACATTTATATTGTTCATTAAGGAACCGGAAAAATTTTGTTGAATTTAAAAAAAAAAGAATTGGACAAAGAGAATGACATTAATAAAAGTGAGAAGGCCAGAGGTGTCAAGGGGCAGCATGAGGAATCCAGCTGAATGAATGTGTAAGAACCCCGAGCAACAGCAGGTAAAGCTGGAGAGGAAAATTGAGCTCATTTGTCAAAGGTCTTTCATTTAGGTGACTAGACATTCTGCATGGCACATTGTCCCATTTTATACCTTGTACATTGTCCTATCTGGCTTAGTATTTGAAACTGTTATTTCCTAAATAGTTACAAATAGAACTTCTCTATAAATTTACCAAATTTTAGAACCAATTTATCAATCAATCAATACTTTAAAACTTATGTACTTTTGTAGCTTTCATACTTCATTTGGCTCATAGGTCAGTCTCTGCTTAGAAAATAAATCATAAAACTCTACTAGCAAAGGTATTTCTATCATTGCTTATTAGGAGTGAAACAATCGAGATGCCTGAGTAGTTCAGTCTGTTAAGCATCTGCCTTCAGCTCAGGTCATGATCCCAGAGTCCTAGGATAGAGCCTTACATAGGGCTCATTGCTCAGAAGGGAGGCTGCTTCTCCTTCCTCTGCCTGCTGCTCCCCCTGTTTGAGATCTCTTTCTCTCTATCAAATAAATAAATAAAATCTTAAAAAAAAAAAGAAAAGAAAAGAAAGAGTGAGACAATGAAAAAATAACCTCTTTAAGCCTGTTTCCTCATGGCTAATATCCTATACCACATCTTGGAAATTAAATACAAAATATATAGAACATAATTGAACTCAACATAAATTCATTTTCTGCCTTCTTTTCCTTAAAAAAAAAAAACCTCTAGGTTCCTATTATCAAATATGTTTTAAATTCAGAAATACAGTCATATTTTTCTAAATAACTATATTTGTAGCTGCATTTATGGAAATGGAATTCTGTATTTATAGAAAAGGAATTCCATGCTCAAACAAATTTAGATAAAATTGTACTTTATCATGTATTTTGTTATGGTCTGAGTGATGTTTATGTCCATCCCTCCCCCCCAAAAATTCATATGTTGAAGTTCTAACCCTGAATATGATAGTATTTGGAGGTGAGATCTTTGAGAAATAACTAAATTTAGATTATGTCACGAGAGTGGGATCCACATAATGGAATCAACGCTCCTACAAGCAGGGAAAGAGAGCGATCTATGAGAAAAGGCCATCTGAGCACACAATGAGGAGACAGCAGGCTTTAAGCCAGGAATCTTCCCACATCTTGATCTTGCACTTCCAAGCCTCCAGAGCTGTGAGAAATAAATGTATGTTGTTTAACCCACACAGTACAGTCTATGGTATTTTTGTTATAGCAGCTACAGCTGACTAAGACAATCTTGGATAAAATCTTGGATCAACTTACTAAAGATTCACAATGAACATTACCCCATTACAGGATTTAAAGTGTTCTGAAACAAATTTATTTAAACTTTGGTAACTCCATCTGCCAAATCTATTAGATCATGGAACTCTTTTGCCAAGTAAAATATAAAGACATCATGCAGGGAAAAAAAAATGTATCCCAAATTATTGTGGGAACTAATGTGAGATTTATTCCAATGTTGATTTCTATTGGTATAAATAACCAATTAATTGGAGATATTAGTCAGTAGCCATAAATGCAAATGATGTAGCTGAGTGGTTTTTGTGGGGTAAAGTAGATGGGAAAATTCATCTCCAGACTTTGGGCATCATAACACAATGAACCTGAACTGAAGTGCATTCATAGTATAGTTTATGACACCCCTTTCTGTCAAGGAAGTGAATATATAAAAACCCTCCAGAATCGATAGCTCCTTTCTTTTCTCCTAGCTATTTAAAGAAATAAAATTTGCAATTGACCATTGCAGTCTATTCTGGTGGTATCCCTTTCCAGAGCAGTCCTCAATTGAGATGTTTTTGCTAAAGGTTCAACTCAACTTTACTGCTTTTATTCGAGTGCATTCCTTTGTGTTTGGTCTGTCACAGACACCCAGAACAACTGCTGAGCATCCTTCTCATAAATGTTTCATATACTTGACGACAGTATTTATCCCTTAGTTTCCGCATGTTTGGATTTTATTCAATATCTTTTTGGTTGATGTGGAGGAAAGGGAGATGGCACTTATGTTTCATACTCCACATCGCTGCCAGCTCTATCGAAAACACAAATTGATAATGTCAGTCCCTGCTTAAAATCTTCCAGTGATTTCCCACTGACTCCAAAGTTAAACCCAACCTTCATAACAGGCCAAGAGACCTTTCATCTTGCCTCTGCCTGACATTCTGACTGAATTCTTAATAATAATCTACTTCCACTCCAATCCCAGCCACACCAGAATAATTTGTGTAATAGGCCATGCTGTTTACCTCTTTATCCTTTTGTGTGATGCTATTTTCTCTACCTAGAATGTCCTTTCCTGCCTTCTTTAGTTTATAACTACCCACACTGTAAGATTGGTTTAAATTACAGTGAAATGAAACATTTCTTGTGCCCACCAGGCGGAGGTGTTCACTCCCTCCAGGTTGCCTCACGTCTGTGCTGATTTCTTTTGTTAACCTTGAAGTATTATGCATTCACCTTCATTTTTCCTCTATTGCACAGTGACAATGTTGACAATAGGGTATGCTTAACGCACACATTCAGTAGGATAGCTGATGAAGGTGAAAGTTTTGTTTTTCTCTTAAAACCAGAATTCCAGGGCTAGGTACTCCAGAATGAGTATTGCAGCTCTATGACACCAATAAGGAGGGGACCTATCCCACCAGCCTTCAGGTCTCTATCATTATCCTAATTGCCTAGTAGACACAAAATGTCTTCTTCACCCCCAGAAATCACATCCACAGAGTCGATAAGAAAAAGGAAAGAAAGAAAAGGAAGAAGGTCCTGGAATTGGCAACACATTTTCCTAAAATATATATATATAAGACTTCCATTTACAACTTGTTGCCACAATTGCATCACATATCTACCGCCCTTGTTATAAGAGAATTGGGGATGGTACATATTTTGGACATACATACATGGAAATGCATGGTATGTATTTTTTCCCTTAAGAAAGTAAAGGTTTGGGTAGCAGAGAAGAAAGGCAGATGATGTGGGTCTCTAGCAGAGTTTGCTACAGAGGTTCAGTCTTCAGTGCTCTGAATTATACTTACTACATTCTAGGTGCTCAATAATTTTTAGATAAATGAGAATCAAAATGACCAAAATCTAGTTTTTTTTTAAAACATATACTTCCTAATTTAATATTTCCTAAAGTATATATGTTTTTTCTACCAAGGACTCATAGTTTTGAAGTGATAGTTTCTGGCTTTGCTTTCTCCTTTTCATAGCATTTTAGTAAGATAAAAGGCATTTTCTTTGTTTTAGACTTTCCTTGTCTTAACCTTGCAGGGTGAAGACTTTGAATAAAAAAATTGCCTGTGCAACCACAACTAAAAATATTAATTTTAAACTTGTTATTGAAGGGATCCATTTCTGTCACTTAATGAAAGGGCACTGACATTGTCATATGCCAAAAAAATTCTCAAGAATTTTGTGTAGTAGTATTAATTTCTGGGACTCTAAGCTGTTTTATAGAACATATTCCTCTTTTTTTCTTTAATATCGTTTTTTATAATTAAAATGCAAAGGAGGAGAATAAATGTACTTTAAAATACATCCATTTAGTTAAAGTCAATACTTGAGTAGGCCAAAGAACACAGATGAAGTTTATTTTATTCTATTTTTCATCTCCTTTATTTTTTCTAACAACTCTCCTAATTTATTTATTTATTAAAAAAAATATATTTGCTGAACATCTACTGCATGCTGTCACTGTTCTGAGGGCTTGGAATATATCAGAATACTCATGAATAAAGTATATAAGAGATAACTGTATTTTAGATCTTCTTTGTATAAACAAACTCTTGTCTAGGTCACTTGGACTTTCCTTATTACATAACCCAATGATCACTTATCTGTCCTCATGTCATTTGAACTGTCGGGAAAACTTTGACACATTTGATCACTACTTCATCTTAAAATACCCTTTGCGTGTGACTTCTAAGACACTACTTTCCCTTGAGGTCATCCTGCCTCATTGTTTATATCTTCTCAGTCTTTTTTTTCAGTTACTTCTCATCTCCCCACACCCAAAAATAAATACTAGAGGCATTCAAGACTCAAGCCTAAGACTTTTTTTCCCTAATCTACCCAGTTTTTTTCCAGATGATTTTGTCTAGTATTATGGCTTTAAGTAGTCTCTACATGCCAACAATTTCACAAATTATATTTTATCTCAATTATGGATTTATATATCCAACTCTACCTAACACATCTACTTGATGCTGATGGTACATCAAATCTAACATGTAAAATCCGAGTCCTGATCCCTGTTCACCTATGGCAAATGTACTTTTTCCATAGTGGTTCTCATCTCAGTAAAAGGAAATTCAATGTTTCCAGTTGTGTAGGCCTAAATGCATAAACTCTTCCTTAATCCTTTCTTTCTGTCATACTAACTTTTATCCACCAGCAAATGCTATTGGCTTAAACTTTAAATATGCAAACCCAACCATTTCTCATTATATCTATTACTATCACCCTGGTGAAGTAAAATCAAATATCATCAGTATCATTTGCCTGCATGGTTGTATATTTGCCCACACAATACATTTGTACTAGTTTTCTAATTGGTCACCCTAATGCAAACATTGCCCACCATGGCTCATCTCAACATGGCAATCAGAGTACTACTATTATAATGTAATAGTGACTCAGATGTCACTCATTCCTTTAAAATTCTTCAATAACTTTCCTCTCACTTATAGGTAAAGCCAAAGCCCTTTTAAAGCCTTATATGTTATACTTCTTTTATCTTTTCTTTTTTTTTTTAATTTATTTTTAGAGTGGGGAGAGGCAAAGAAGAGGAGAGAGCGTCTTAAGCAGGCTCCATGCTGAGTGCTGAGCCTGACGTGGGACCTTGATCTCATGATCCTGAGATCATGACCTGAGCCAAAAGCAACAGTTGGATGCTTAATTGACTGTGCCACACAAGCACTCCTATCCTGTTACATTTCTAATTTCATCTGCTATGATGACTGTTATCTTGCTGCAGGGACACTGGCGTCTTTCTTATCTCCTGGTCCTTGGGGTTCCAAGACTCCTAACTTCAAAGCCCTCTTACTTTCTATTCCTTCTCCTGAAATATGTCTAGCTGGTTCCCTCCCTCACTTTCTATAGTTCTTCACTCAAATGTCACCTTCTCATTGATAACCCATATAAAATTATTAAAGACCACTCCACTTTGAACTTGGCACTCTTCCTATTTATTTGTGTTTCTTTTTCCCTATTACATTCATTAAAACCCAACCAACAAACCAAAAATATATTTATGGTTGCTCTTACTTATTGTCTGTCTAGCCATTCTAGATGTCAATGTCGTGATGGCAGTAACTGTTTTGTTCATTACTATATCCTTGTAGCTAGAATGGTGCTCTGCATATAGTAGAAAGTGAGTAAATATTTTCATTTAAGAAGAATAGATGAATAAATCAAAGCAAAATATATAGATAACATTATAATACTTTGTTAACAAAAACAACAGGTAGTCTTTTATATTGTGAGTATTAGACTTTTGCCCATTAATGATTCAAGTCAAAAGACATAAAGAAGTCTTTAAATTCAGATGTTTAATAAAGCTTACAATCTACCTTTATCTTTCATTAGATGGCTAGGACTCAGGTACACAGCAGTGTACAAAAATAGAAACTGTATTTATCAATAATCAAAAGAGTACAATCAAAGAAACATGTGCTGACTAAATACGTCTTTTCTCCTTACAGTGTCTATCACAGTTTAAATACTACTTTAGTTTCTATGGTCTCATAGGTTATAATTTTCTTTTATCAGAATAAGAATGTTTTAAATGGCTCCTTTTATGTGATGAGAAGGTATTTGCTGATCAGTTAAAATAGCTTACAAAGATAAATGTATGTTAAATGTTTTCTATTTAAAACTTACATAAAAATAACCCTCGAGACCAGACAGCAATTACTCTTAATAACAAATTAAACTATTACCTGCTTATATTTCCCATTTTTTAGTTTGAAGATTATCAGAATGAAAAAAAAAAAACCTTAGAAAAAGCAGTATCTTCAAAGCTGCCAATTTACATGTTTTGTTAAAGAAATTTCCTATTTAACATTTATGAAACAATATTATATTAGATGAAATGGAATGAAAGCCATTTATGTTTCTAGTCATTCTATTTTAAATGTAGTAATGGTGGACACATGCTGGAGGTTCCATCTTTTGCACAGATAACTTAGAAGAATGGTATGTTAGGGACTTCACAATGACCTTCTTCTCAAATGTGTTCCCCCTCAAACAATTCAACCTACACAGAATTGAGAAAATATGCTTCCAATCCTCTCACTTTGTTGATTTTTGTAAATTGCAATGATTTTTGTAAATTTCTTTCTCTTTGTCTTACTTTTAAATTCCCTTCAGGTTTTTCTCATTCTCTTTATTAGTCAGTAATACTCACAAGTAGAGGAACAAATGTGACAAGGAAAAAAAACAATTGGACAGTGTACCCTCACAGCTTCCATTTGTGAACAGATCCTAGTATGCTGGTGATGTGGGGTTACAACATGCTCTCTGAACCCCTCTGAAATTTTTTTTCTCTCCACTGCAACTAGCAATCATATAGATGGAGAAAGAGGAGATACCAAAAGTTAGTTTACACTAGATGCAAAGTTCAGACATTTCAAAAAGCGTTTTATTTTTATTGATTTTCACTCTTTCTGAAATAGCTTAAATTTATACATCTATAGGTTAAAAAAATAATGATCAACTTCAATATAACATGAAATAATTGTAGGAGATCTAACATCTGGCCAAAAGATTACTTTATGCAAGAACATGGAGAGTCTCACTGTGATCAGTGAATTCCTTACATAGGGCCCCCTTGGGGTAGTTGGTGAAAGTTGAGAGGAAGAGCAGGGGGGTTTATTGACTTGGTGAGTGAGGAATCAATCTAGACCAATAAAGCAAAATGTTTCAACCACTCAAAGTCCAAGGAGCCTGACCACTTGACTGTTAGGTGATTTCATACTGAATTATCAAAAGATGCACAGACATGCCCAGGTAGAAATGACCTCTCTTTTTAAATGTCAAAAACAAATTTAACCCCTCCAGCTTTGATATTTTTAGCACAATCAAGCAACAAGAAGGACCATTATCTATTGGGTCCAGGAATTTAGAAGAGATGAGGAAATATTAATGTTATGTACTTCTGAATACTTATGTTTGAGATATAGGTAAAATAGTTAGATAATAGCCCAAATTATTTGCTCTGAAGGTGCTACTCATTGTCAAACTGTTCCACACTGTCAGGGTCCTTGATGGGTGCCTTAGTACCTTGTAGAAGGTATAGAACCAGCTCTTCTCCTGCCACCATGTTAAAGTCCTTTCTTCTGTAAAGTAGGTATAATTTTTACAGCCTTTCTTTAGAGCTGTGTCCTCCTTACAAACAACATTTCATTTTAAAATAAAGTGTGAATTTAGTTAAAACATGATTTGCTCATTGGGGAACCTAAAGTCCTAGAAAGTCTGACCTTTCCCCAGGTCATAACCAAGCCCCAAAAACAAACTGTCAGCATTCTGAGAGTGAAGACTATGTCTTCTCATCTATAATCTGCCCACAATATATACCATGTGACATATGTTCTTGAAAATTATAGTTGAGAGCTAATTCATTCCAGGATAGCCACATAAAATAAACTTATTCTAGGACATCAAGATTACAGGATCTGATTTAGAACATACTGAAAACTCTGATACACTGGCACAAGAGAATAAGGCGGACTCTCTTTATTTTCCAGTAAGATCAACATCGGCAGAGCTAGACTCAAAGTTTGGAAGATGTTGGAGCAGATGTAGGAACATCTTTTTCTTGCTCAAATCTCTTGAATTTGTATTTCCAGGCTACCTGCAGAATTGATGTTGGACTTCATATGGTTTCAGGAAGTCAAGAAGACTGCCCCAATATTCTTTCTATTTCAGGCCCCCTCTTGACCATTCTCTCACACCTAAAGTTATTTAATACAACAGCGTTTTGAGCCATTAGTGGTAAGGCTTAAATGAAAATGCAAATGGAAAATTCTATTGACATAAAACCACCCTACTCCATAAACGATTATTAGGCATTTTCTAGGAAAACACTCTAATGGGAGACAGGGCAAGTCAGTAAGTAGATTTTTTACAGAAAGCATGACGCATGATGTGTGGTGTTTTGCATTTTGTTTTTAACTCAATTCTTCTTGCTTTCTTGAATTCCCACTGTAGCCTACCAGTCTACCTGAAATCAGTCTGAATAACACTACAAGGAAAGAGTCCCAGTCTTTAAGGAAACTTAATGCTGAATGGGAATACAAATTTCAAATAAAGGAACAATTTGAATCACAGAATAAGCATAACCTATATTGTATTTGATTCAATTTTTTCAATTTACAAATGTGGAAACCAAGGCTTAGGAAGTTAAGGGACTTCCTTGAGAAGCTAAATAAAGATAAACCTAGGTTTTATACTCAGGCCGACCAGGAAGAAAAATGCACAATAATGAACAGAGAATTCTTTTATTTACTCTCAGCTTTCAAAATTTATTTATACAAACACACACAGTTTTTTCCTTTATGATAGTGCTTTGGTACAATAGTTACTTGGCCACTAAAAAATAATTAACACCTTACAAAATCTTGTCCACATTCTATGTGTCCTAAAAATACCTGTGCCATTTGGGCTTCCTGCTCAGTGGGAAGCCTGCTTCTCCCTCTTTCAGTCCCTCTGCTTGTGTTCCCTCTCTAGCTGTGTTTCTCTCTGTCAAATAAATAAATAAAGTCTTTAAAAAAAAAAAAAACTGTGCCAAATAAATTAGTGAATAAATAAGTTAATGAACCTGGGGAATAAAATGTATTTTTCCAAATAACAAATCAAATAATTATTTTAAACTTCAAGCTGTATAAAATGTATTTTAATAGCTAACAGTATTGGACAATAGAGCTTGCATTCTAATCATTGTATACAATCTGTTTTGTATATATAATGACATTTTTGTGGACTTAAGTCATAAAATGTGTATGAACCATCTATCTGCACTCTGTCTTATTATATGTGTTTATACTAAAAAATGGAGAGATAAAATATATAATGTCCCTTGGCAAATGACAAAATGTTGCAAAATAAAAAGGACAAGATATTTCAGCTTTCTAGAACTACCTATATGTGACTCTGAAATACGTTTCAGGTTAACTCATTCTGTTTTGTAATTTCTCTTCTTCAGCTTTGACCATCCACCTTGTTGCTCATAAGTTTGTTTTTGGGTGGAAAAAGAAAAGCTCTCTTCCTAATTTTGAGAGGAAAATGCATGGGAAATAACAGAAGGGCATTTTTTTTCAGTGACTAGACATTCAGTGAACAAGCAGGTTGTTTTGACAGATGAGCTAAAGGTCTGTCCATCATAGACGTGGGAGGTCCTCACTCCTCGGACCGCTGAAGGAAAAATGTTGAAAAACAGCCAGTGTGTAGATAGATCAAGAGAAAACATAGGCAAAACTGTTCAAGAAAATAAGACCTAGCATGGAAACCACCAGTGATAAAATAAATGATGTTCTAAGTGAATAAATGTGTGCTTACATAATTCTCTTATTTATGATCCTTCTTTGGAGAATATTTACTATGTTTCAGTCTCCTTGTTCTCACATAAAACATTCACCTGGTTATAAACTTGGCCGGAGTCACAATGATTTTCCAAACCCTTGGGGTTGTTTTGACCCTTCCACTCACGATGCCTTTGGCTTTGGCCTTATCCTATACATTTCTCCTCATCTCTCTTCTCTCACATCCTCTTTTCTTAACTTCCTCAATGAACTATTGAATAGAACTCCTTAGCCATTTGATTTTGGGAAAATAGTCAAACTTTTGTGTGTGTGTGTGTGTAAAATGAATCTAGTAAAGAATTTCTCTATTGAATTTGGAGGTTACTTTTTTTATTACCTAGCTTTACTTAACAAATAAAATTGTAAGATAGTTCAAGTATACAATGTTATGATTTGATATATATACACAAGGATATCGAAGGATGTGAAAAAATTTCCCCCATTGAGTTAAATAAGATCTATCACCTCACATATTTACCCGTTTGTGTGTGAGAACATTTAAATTATACTTTCTTAGCAAATTTCAATTATACAGTATAGTGTTAATTACTACCATGTTATACATTAGATCCTCAGAACTTACCTTATAAATGAAAACGTGCACCCTTTTACTAGCATCTTCTTATTTTCCCCACCACTTAATCCTTATCTGGTTCTATGAGTTTGACTTTTCTTTTTTTAATTCCACATATGATACCATGGAGTATATTTGTCTTTCTCTATTCTGACTTATCCCACTTAGCATAATGTCCTCCAGGTTCATCTATGTTGTTGTAAATGACAGGATTTCCTTCTTGCTAAAGGCTGAATAATCCATTTTTATACACATCACATTTTCTTGGGCTATTCATCTGTTGACAGACACTTAGTTGTTTCCATATCTTGGCTATTGTGAATAATGCTACTGTGAACATGAGAGTACAGGTATCTTTTTGAGATAATGATTTAATTTCCTTTGAATATATACTCAGAAGTAGGGTTGCTAGATAATATGGTAGTTCAATTATTAATTTCTTGTGGAACGTGCATACTGTTTTCATGGTGCCTATATCAGTTTGCATTCCCAGCAGCAGTGTATATGGGCTCCCTTCCTTTCGTATCCCGGCCAGTATTTTTTTTTTTCTTGTCTTTTTGATAATAAACATCCTACCAGTTGTGTTTCTATGGAAAAATGGAATATCATAAAGAGAAACTAAGAAAAAATTCTATTTATAACTATATCAAAAAGAATAAAATACTTAGGAATAAACTTAAATAAGAATGTAAAAGATCTATACACTGAAAACTATAAGACATTGATGAAAGAAATTGAAGACACAAATAAGTGGCAAGTTATTCTATGTTCATGGATTGCAATAATTAATATTGTTAAAATGTCTGTACTAAAACAATCTAGAAATTCAGTACAATCCTTATCAAAATTCCAGTGTCACTTTTCACAAAAGTAGGACAAACAATCCTAAAATTTGTGTGGGACTACAAAAGAGCCCAAATAGCCAAAACAATCTTGAGAAAGAACAAAACTGGAAGCATCACACTTCCTGATTTCAAAATATATTACAAAGTTGTAATAATCTAGAGTATGACACTGGCATCAAAACAGACATATGAGTCAATAGAACAGAATAGAGAACTCAGAAACAAGCCCATATGTATATGGTTAATTAATTTATGACAAATGAGAAAAGAACATAGAATGGGGAATAAGGATAGTCTCTTCAATGAAGATGTTGATAAAACCAGACAGCTACAACAAAAGAAAGGAACTGGACCACTAACTTATACCATGCACAAAGATAACTCAATATGGATTAAAGACTTGATTTAAGACCTAAAACCATAAAATTACTAGAGAAAAACATAGATGGTAAGCTTTTTGACAAGTGTCTTAAGAATGATCTTTTGGATTTGATAACAAATGCAAAGACAACAAAAATAAAAATAAGATAGTGAGACTACGTCAAACTAAAAAGTTTCTGCACAGCAAAGGAAAGCATTGATAGAATGAAACTGCAACCTCTGGAATGGGGAAAAATTATTTGAAATCTTCATATCCAATATGGAGTTAATATCCAAAATACAGAAGGAACACATTGTACCTCGATAACAGCAACAATGAATTTAAAAATGGGCAAAGGAACTGAAAGGATATTTTTCAAAGGAAGATATGCAAATAGCAACAGACACATGAGAGGGTGCTCAGCATTGCTAATCATCGGGGAAATGCAAATCAAAACCATGATGAGATGACATCACCTCTCACCTAAGATATTCATTATCAAAGTGATGAGAGGCTATTGTAAGAAATATTTCAGAGGACTGGAGATACCTTATAGGAGAGTAAAATATTACATTATAAAAAATACTTTTATATTTTTAGATTGTTATTTGGTAATAGGAAAAACTATACTGAATCACCAAGGTAGGTATTTCCAGGCTTGTTAAAAGTGAGTGCTGTCCTATCCTAAATGAAGTATCAGAATTGGGGGTGCAATTAATGGCTGCAAAGGGAGAGAGGTTTACAAATTGCCTTTGATTTAAGTCTAGAGTTTGTATATATTGATCACAACCTTTAACCAAATGAATGAATTGGCAAAAAAAAATAAAAACATCATTAACATCTTTGTAGCATATATAATGTACCAAGAGCAGAGAGGTGTGGTTATTTTCTCAGAGTTACACAACCATGTATGAGAGAATCATTATTATTAAAAAAATACACAAGAGAGCGAAGTGACTAGATCCTTCAAAAATGTTTGAATGCAGTAGAGAATTTTTCAGGTCTTTTCCTGTTGTCCTTATTGGAAGTCCAATTTTTTTTTTTTATTTATTTTATTTTATTTTTTTTTTAAAGAAATGAGCTGAGGATACCTGGGTGGCTCAGTCAGTTAAGCATGGGTGTTTGGCTCAGGTCATGATCCCAGGCTGCTTGCTCAGTGGGGAGCCAGCTTCTCCCTCTGCCTGCCACTACCCCTGTTTGTGCATTCTCACTCTCTCTCTCAAACAATTAAAATCTTTAAAAAAAAAAAAAAAAGAGTTGGTTTTTCTAACAGAGGGGTGCTAAAGTGATTTCACTGTTAAGCATAGCTAGTTCCAGGACCCAAATTAATCTTTGCAATATACGGATTTATTCTTAGGCAGGTTTTACCTAGGTCATTTTTTATTCAAGATCTATGTGTTTTGTCACAGGTAACAAAAACTACAAGAAAGTTTAAGAAGTGTGGCTTTTCCCTGGCAATTTAGGCTGGACTCTCAGTAATGACTCCATTGGTTTATTTGGGTTATGTGCCCAATCTTGAGCAAATTATGGTAGCCAAGTCATTTGTATACCCTGATTGGCTGAGCCAGATTCAAATGTCTATTACTCTTGCTGGGAAATGAAAGCATCTCACAGCAAATAAGTATACCACGGTTCCCAGAAATCTTCTTGTCCCTTGTTAATTGCAAAATTGATGATTTCCCAGTCCTAACCACCACAGGCATCCCTAAGTTCAGGGGATACTTAAGTGGAATTGTTATCGTAAGGGGAGAAAAAGAATATTTGTCTTGTTGGATTTCTACCTTGTGCCACTATATATTCTTTTAATATTCCTTAAGGAAGTAAACTCTAGATGAATAATTAACCCTAAAAAATGTATAATTGATTGCAGTTCTTTAAATGTTAAGTTTAAATTATTCAAATACAATGAATGTTGTTACCTACAAATTTTTAGTTAGTCTTTAGTAATCCTTAAAACACTCATCCTAGGTTTATACACACAATAGTTAATCGATGGATGATAAATTTGATGGAGTCATTTTCTTCAGCCATATATCTGCTGAGGATTGTTAAAGAAATAGCTTTTTGTTTTAAATTGTTAAAGAAATAGAAACCCAGATGTATGCATGTAACTCAAAAAGAACAGAAAAGAAAGGGAAGGAAAGGAAAGGTAGAGGAGGAGAAGGGAAGGGTAGGGAAGAGAAGGGAAGGCAAGGGAAGGGAAGGCAAGGGAAGGCAAGGGAAGACAAGGGAAGACAAGGGAAGGCAAGTGAAGGCAAGGGAAGGCAAGGGAAGGCAAGGGAAGGCAAGCGAAGGCAAGAGAAGGCAAGCGAAGGCAAGGGGGGGAGAAAAAAGAAAAAAAGAAAAAAAAAAAAGGAAAGCTATCCCCCACCCTAAAATACCGATTAAGAAATGAAAACAAGTCCTAAAGGATGAGAAGTTTCTATCATCCTGATGAGTATATTTAGAACAATTGCCATGACTCATTAACAGACTACAATCACTCCCATGGTCACAACAGCTTAATAATGTTAAAACTATGAAATAGAACATGACAGAATAAAAGAAGAATAAGACTGGTCATTCATAGAAGGTTATGTATCGTTTCATGAGATTTTATTTCATGTGTTGTTTGTATGTTTGTGTATATACCAGGTCACACTGCAAAATGTCTCTTCCATTTCATTTCAAAGAAGTTTGAAAAACACCACCCTCAGAGTGATGGTATGTTTGCTTTGTCAGTGTCTGTGCTTTATGTTGTCAGCTGGTAGCACAATCAGAGAGCAGCACTGACACCTAACGTATAACCATATTTGGCAGATGAAGACCTTGGAGACCATGTGCCACATATGAATCTAGCCTAGGCAGGTTTTCAATTTGTCCATAATGTGCTCATCGGTTTGGAACTCTGTGGATGTCCGTGTCCCTTGGTATGGACGGATTTGTGTGATTTCTTGTCAAATCAATGTTTATTGACTAAAATCTATTTTGTTGTTTTGTCCCAGAAATCTATATTGGCACCACTCCCTGTGGATATTTGGCTAGTCAGTGGCAACCAGAGATGCCAGCAAGAGTTTTTACTGTTTTTATGGTGCCAGCTGCTTTCTTGGCTTGGGTTTCTTTTGTTCAGATTGTAAATGAGGGCAAGACACCCAAATCCACCCCAGTGTGCTCAGTGGGAAATGACGGGAGCCCAGTAGCTCAAGGCTAAGCAGCAGGAGCTTTCATGAATGAGGGGTCAGATATAGTGGTGGTTGTAAATGTGGAACTGTGCTAATGGATGTTATGCATAAATGTACTGGAGAAGTGTGTATTTGAATGTGTGCGTGTGTGTTTGGGAGAGATTTTTTTTTATTGGAATGTCACTATTTTTAACTAAATGAGATGATCAATTTTGTGAAGTGTATAAGAAAATAGTTATATTACAGGGGGGAAAATCTCTTCTCACAGTTAGGTATTTTAAGTATGTGATTTAAAAAAAAAATTATTCTAAAACAGGTTACTCATTAATAGGTTATCCAGGACCCTGTTCTTTTTTCTTCTATTCCTAGTGTATGCATGTCAGCCATCCTAAGATTCTTTAGGGCTTCTGCCAGATGTACAATGAGGGAAACAGAAAAACGTGAAATTTAAATCCCTCAGATAATATGATTCCTTTGCAGTTCTTACAAATATTTACAGGATGGAGATTGAAAGTTATGCCTATCATGAAGAGTTTCACTTATTTGTGTGTTCAATGATCTGGGTTCAAGTCTAGTGGCCATGACAGAAGCCTGTTGAAGGTCAGAACTTGCAATGGGATGGATTCAATTGTGCCATTTTTGGGGGGGGGGGGAATAAAAGGAAATAATAAAACCCAAAAAATAAAAAAAAAAAAAAACCAGAAGGAGACCATACTGGTAGTAATTAAATTAGGCCAATATCTCCTTTTGGACTCATTGAAGTTATGGATTTATTCTGGACTTAGGGAGCTTTCATCCCTGGTATAGAAAAATTTTCAATTTCACATTTTTTGATAGTGTTGTAATTTTTAGACACATGTGAATAGTTCTAAATTTCTTTCAAAAATTTTTTTAAAAATTGAAAAAATAATAAAATCAACTTCTTTGCATGTACGCTTCTACAGGAGTAAATTGTGGAAATGTGAAAAATGATGCATTATTTCTGCAAGTGATGCTGCTGGTTATGAAGGATTAAAAACAAAAGGTACCAGTTTATGTCCTGATTTTTAAGCCCCATTGCTTCTGTCAATGATTAACTAATATCTTGACCCCAACACCAGAACTTCCACATTGATTTATTTTTCAAGCCCCAATTATGTTGGTTCTTGCTATTCTGGCCACCCAGGTAGTCTCTGCAAGAAATAGGCTGAAAGGTTAATGGAATCTAATGGGGGTCCCCGAAGCCATAGTTCTAAGTACAGACACAGCTGTTAATGCACCAGCAGCCAGACTCTTATACCTCACTACCAACCTCCAGAACCCTACCTATTACCTTTGCTGTTAATTTTGTACAAGTTCTGAAAATTGCTTATTTCCTGACTCTGACTCTAGATCAAAGCTGAATGTATGATTGCCCTCTGAAAAGTTGATACACAAATAATCTTATGGGTACATTTCTCCTCCTTGTCTATATCTAAAAAATGGACTTCCTCTGAAAATATTAACTCCACCAAAAACCAGAAGAGACAGAAGAGACACACCCTGAGCTCCACCCAGGCCTCAGATCAGATGAGAACTTTCTATTTTTTTTAAAAGAAATACCACAATAATTGCTTTTCTGCAGCCTTGCATGAAATCATGAGACATGGAACATCTGCCAAATAATTCTAAGCCTTTTAACGTGATCAACTACATGTGAGTAATGAAAAGGGATTCAGGAGGATTCTTTCAGTATTGAGATCACAAATTTTAGGAAAAAAAAAAAACAAAACAAAAACTAAAAAATTGGCCCCATACCTTTAAAGAAAACATTTCTAAGAAAATTGGTGAAGAGTAGCAGCGTGAATCTTCTCATTTAAATATTTAGGGAAATGTACTTTTATGACCACAGAAGCATATGTAAAGTTATGAGTGATACAATATTTAGACAGTAACTAGGGGAGGGACACTTGTACCTTTTTTGTTTTGTATTGTTTTGTTTCAAACGTAGCAAATGTCCTGTTTAGCTCACATATGAACTAAGAAAACCATTCAGAAAAATCTCAAAATACGTTGTCAGGAAGGAATCTGTAACTAAAGTTCCAGCAAAGGAAAGAAAACCCAAGCAGTCACATTACTTAATCTGCACGTGAGCCTCAATCTTTTGCAAAAGGTTGCCTGTCATTATTTAAGGGACAACACCCTTCCAATTTATTTCTAGGCCAAAGTCAAAGCAATGCCAAGGTGTATATAAACATCCACTCACTTTTGTGTGAGGGTCTAGGGACAGAGAAAGTGGACCTAATGCTAATTCACAGTTAACTCTTGAACCTTAACTCCATATCCTCCTCATTTTGTAAGAAACAGAGACAGGGCTCATGTCACCATGAAATCATTTCTTGAAATCTATGGCCTCCAGACCCCTGGGTATATGCCCTGTAACATGTGAAGCCCCAAAATATTATCACCTAAAGAGTAAAACTCTGGCTGTGGCTGGTTTGCTCTATTATGGCAAGTGAGCCTGTAGCTATCCCAGGGGGCCTCAAGGCTCTTGTAAGACAAGATGTCTGAATAACCTTTCTGGGTCATTCAAATGAGCCAGACCATTGTGGGGGTCTTGGCTCTCTGGAGTGCTTCTGCTTGTTTATTTAGAAAATGTGCTCCTTTAAGCTAGGGCTAAGGATCTCTGATTTATCCTTGTTCTGGATCATTAATAGAAAGAAAATGCATGCGGATATGGAAGGAAGAGTTGGGCTGCAAGCATCAAACCAGTGCATTGCAATGCTGTTTTCTACCAAGTTCAAGCATTCTCTAGTAAACCCCCAAATCAGAGCAGAGCTTGTTAGCTATAAATATCCTGAAGAAAAGGCCTGGGAGATTTGAATGCATTTCGCCTTTTGTGAGTGTGAATTTAATAGTAATGGAGACAACGGAGCTCAGTTCAGGAAATAGTGCCATTGAGTTTGTCTAAGAAGAAACAGAACTACCAGGGTTACATAAATATACATAGATCCCAGTGATACAGCATTTGTAAGAGGGAATTTCCTCCAACAAGGGGATGTGAGTAATGTAATATAAGAAAATGACTGGACAAGCAATTCAGAATGTGTAAAAAAATACTTCCCTGGAAACTGTGTTTAAGGCAACCACAATTTTCTGGAAGGGGGAAAAAAACCTGAACTCAGAGGTGGTATTGGCATGTTTAAATTGTTTCTAATCATAAAACATTCAGGTCAGGTGCCTGATTTCCTTGTTCTTCCTGACAAAAAGAAGAACTAAAAACAGTATCTTATTTTTTCTGAGTACTAGCAGAAATGGGCATGATTTGCCTAGTTTTCAGGTCTAATCTAGCTCTAATTTACACAATTTATGTTGTTGCCCTCTAGACTTGCATTGAGAGATCATTACTCCATTGTTAAATATTAGTATTTCCCTAGTTTTTCTTCTTCAAGAAATTGGCACTGTATTAAATCCAAGTGCTTTTTTATTCTATTATCCTCTTTGAGTTGAGGGTGATTACATAATTAAACTTGGCCTAAAATCAACCATATAAGAGTTGAATGGATATCAAGTCCAACCAGGGAGGATTTACCATATGAATGTTCCTTTCCTAAGACTAAAACACAGGTTAGATTTCCAAGTTTCACAATGTTGCTCAATGAAAGAAATATATTGCCCATGAGAAAAAAATAAATCAAATGGTGGTGTAATCTATAATCAAAGGCACTAATGGTCACAAAACATTCAGAACAAAGGTTTGCTGAGCTAGCAAAGACATAAAAAAGTTGAATACATAATTCATTCTAAGTAAAAGGTCTTTATTACCTAAAAGAATAGAAATGCTGGGTGGTTTAAAGTAATTTCTTGTTGTTATTTTTGTTTTATTTTTAAATATCTCTAAGACTTGCATGACTAGATTAATTCTTTCTGTAAAGAGAAAAACCCTTAAAAGTACAAACTTTGAGATAGAATAACATCGATTATTCTTTTTTTTTCCCCTTAATTTACCAACTTGAAATACATTTTTAAAAGAGTAAATTTTTGGGCACTTGGGTGGCTCAGTGGGTTAGGGCCTTTGCCTTTGGCTCAGGTCATGATCTCAGGGTCCTGGGATGGAGGCTCGCATCGGACTCTCTGTTCAGTGGGGAGCCTGCTTCTTCCTCTCTCTCTTCGTGTCCCTCTGCCTACTTGTGATCTCTCTTTCTGTCAAATAAATACATTTAAAAAAAAAGTTTAAAAAAATTAGAAAAATAAAAGACTAAATTTTCTTTATCTGTTTTTGAGACCATTGCAAATTTTTGCCTGCTGTTGTACCCTTGTATGAAAAAGCAGAGCTTCATCTGGGCTTATTTGGTACATGGAATTGCTCCACAAAAAATATTTGATAGACAAGACCTGTATTGCAAAAGAATGCAATGTCAGTATATGCTCATCTGAGACTTTCTACTGTAGGAAACAACAGGTCTGTGTGGAGAAAGAAAAAAGGAATTTTTATTTATCTTTTTATTTGCAGGTAGGAGACACATGATATTTATGTGAAAGCAGCTACCTTGGTTTTCATTTAATTGTAAAAAAACCTTGTTCGTTACTCAGCTCTAACACATTAAAAAAAAAATGTGTATGCACATGTGGCCTGCATACCAGCACTCGAGTGGGTGGTGAACAGTAAATCTGTGGTATTAGCCGACGGAAGAAAATGGCTAGCATGCAGATTTAAGAAGGCATCTAAGAAAAGGACAGATAAATTACTAATTGTTTTTGACCATGACAAGATAATACGTGTCATTTGTAAAAATTCCATTCTCCAAGCAGCAGAAATAATTAAGTTCCTTCAGAAGGAAAGCAACAATATGTTAAGTTTAGAAACATTTTAATATTACAACTCAAATGAATCATAATTTACCTTATGCTTTGGGTTTCCACAACAATCACATATTTGTTCATTCTGGTCTGAAAATCTTGTTCCTCGATGTTCTGCCATGACAAATAGAGCCTAATACTCTTGAGGGTAAAGCATGCTTTGCTATTTTTATATAAAAGTTTGCCACTCCCCAAATATGATTGATTCCAAAATGATAATTAATTTTAATGTTTAGAGAATAAAGGGAATCTAGATTTTTTGAATTTCTGTAAATGCTAAAACTATTTTTCTTTCAATTCTTCTTGAAAATATTCCCAAGAGCATCTTTCACTTTCCAGTTAGGTAGGGAACTGTGTTCTACTTCATGCATGTTTCTAACCGGCATAGTAACACAAACTTCTTCTATAAAATATAGGGTGATGATCATTTGAACTTTTATTTTGATCAGCTTATGGAAAATCTTATGGAGAAAATGGAACCCTTCTCACGCAAGCTTGCATATGGACCATTGTAATGTTGTCATTATCATGAGCATCAGTTTCCTTATAGTGCTGGTATGAAAGTAGAGGGTAAGATTCTGGTGTATTTTCAATAGAGATATAGCTATAGTAAATGAGGGGGTACTTGCTGCTGGAAACACAGTTACTCCAAGTGGAACAGATATAAGGAATGGGAACACCAGCTGGAATTTTAGAAAATGGAAATAATGACATGAAAAGTGTTTTTATAATATAAAGTGAAAATGTCAAATATGACCAACATATAAGAAAAAGTAGGAAGAGTTAGGAAAATCTTAATTTTGGTGGATTTAGTTCTGTTTATATACTACAAGCAAAAACTTTAAGTCTCTGTCCAGAGGCCCATTTAGCATTGCTTGATCAGGCATCGGTAAGTCCTGCCCAGAATGGCGTCATGGAGCCAGCAGGCTCACTTCAAAACAGTATCCGTGCTATGCAAGGATGATTCTTCTTCTTCTTCTTCTTCTTCTTCTTCTTCTTCTTCTTCTTCTTCTTCTTCTTCTTCTTCCTCCTCCTCCTCCTCCTCCTCCTCCTCCTCCTCCTCCTCTTCTTCTTCTTCTTCTTCTTCTTCTTCTTCTTCTTCTTCTTCATTAGTATTATAAGAAACAAGCAGGGCAGATAGTATAGTAAGAAGAGCACTGTCTTGAGACTCAAGAGATCAATGTCTAATCCTGGTCCAGTTTGTAAATTGCTTTATGTCCTTGGACAATTTAATTTCACCTATGGGAGTTTCAGTATCATTGGCTAGAAAGAAGAATCCATGAAATCTAAGATCCTATGTCAATAGCCAATATTTGTGCATATCTAAGGTTCATTCATCAATCATTATGAATCCTTAATAATGTTATTATTAATAGCATTAATATTATTATTAATATTGTCCTTTTGGCATTTGCCTTTTCTACCAAGCAGATTGCAGTCTGGTAAGGGAATGGCTTGATTGATTATTCAAGGGTTCTGGCACAGTGATTGCCAGAATTAAGGGTTTCATGTTCTGTGCTCTCTCAGGCTCACACGGGGGGCTCTATACATGAGGCTGAGTCATTCTTGAGGTGAGAAGAAGCAAACTGTAATTGAAGAGTGAAGATATTAGATGGGGAAAGCAGAGATCAAGCTCTCTGGTTCCTATAGCAATAAGACTCAATGCAATAAAACCAGGCATCAGAATAGAAGAAGATAACAGTCCTGGTAGCCAGAGTCTGGTGGATTAAACCCAGGAACTGAAATAAGGCAGAAAGGAGCCAGGATTTGCCTCAAGTCACAAGAAAGAAAGTGAAAGAGATGATGGGCCACTCAGAACTTAGCCTTAAGTAGATACTAAGCTGAACTTGTCTCAGATTCCAGATTTTAATATATTTTCTGTTAATCATCGAAGTTTGAACTAAATGCTTGAGTCTCTTATACCAGTAACTTAAATGAGTGAGTGAGGTTGAAGACAGTGTGTATAATGGAGAAGCAGCAGCTTCTACAGGCTGGCCCTGGCAAGTCGATGATTTGTAGGAGACAATCTCAGCCTCGCTTGGAGTGAAGCAAGCCTTATACTAAGCAGGTTCTATGAACACAGCTTGTTGCAAAGACCCACATACTGTGATAATTTTATCCTAAAAATACATCAGATTCCTTCATTTGTAATAATTTCTTTTGGCTCTGCAATTGTCCTTATAAAAAAGGATATATGGATATACATGAGATAAGCAGTACATGAACACCTTAATATAAATGATTTGATCAGATTGCTCTCCTGGAGAAAAGCCATATGAGAGCACTTGATATTTGGGGGGCAAGTATAATAAATGAGAAGAAATGAAATAGAAATGGGGGTGCCAGGGAATATATATCCAAAGGCAAAAATCTTCTCACTTCATACTTTCCCCCATAAGAATATAATAATAATAATAATAATAATAATAATAATGATAATCAGGGGTAATTTGGATTTTCTAAAATGGAAAAATGAACACCTAGAGGCTTAAGATTTAATTTGATTCCCTGCTATATACTCAGCCTGCCTGTGTGGCCTTAAACTCTAGAGGGCCTAGTAGTTCCTTTTACTAGTCTAGAAGGAAACTCAAACACATCCTTCACTTAGTCTAATTCCTTTGTGCTGGAGCAGCTCTCTGCAATCCTTGGAAGAAAGGTGCTATGTAAACCATGAGGGTGTGGACTTAGAGCGCCGGGGTAGGGAGCCTGTGCGGTCTTGGATGGAGACTTGGTTTCTCCATGTGCATTCAATTTATAATTTTTTTCATTTTTGGAACTCACTCAGGAGGCTGATGGTGTATGTTATGAGTCTGGAAAAGCACATGCATGAAACAAACAAATAAATAAATAAATAGCTGCCCTCTGCCATAGAAGTGTGCTGCTTCCTCTGGGATGAGTCAGTGCAAGGCAGGCCAGTGCAGAGAGCTGATTCGCCTCCACCTTTCTCACATGATTCATCTCCCACAGCTTTGCTGGCACAGGGGCAAGCCGGAGAGTCTGAGGGAAGGAAATAAAAGAACAGTTCACTCTTTTGGGTGGGGCTTGTGATGTGCTGAAAGCTTGGCCAGCAGGAAAAAGACAGGGAAAAGGACAAGGTCCTTCTTCACTTCCCATCAGGCTCTATAACCCAAAGGTTGGACAGTTTGGGGTCACTCTTTTATTTACTTGGGATTCTCTTGAGCCAAATAATGCTCAAATCCTGGCTGGAGATTCTCATCTAGACCTGAAAATGTAGACTCAGTTTTCCTGTGTAGTGCAATTGATTCTGTGATTTGGGTAAAAAGAAAATGAATTAGTGTGTTGTTTTTTTTTTACCATGATGATCATTAAAAAGCTCAATGAAAAAACAGAAGGTCACCTGAAATTATCAAACAATCCTCAGAAAGGGAGGGAAAACTTTTAAGAATGACATTTCTCGGGGTGCCTGGGTGGCTCAGTTGGTTGAGCGACTGCCTTCGGCTCAGGTCATGATCCCAGAGACGTGGGATGGAGTCCCACATCGGGCTCCCTGCTAGGCGGGAAGCCTGCTTCTCCCTCTCTCCCTCCCCCTGCTTGTGTTCCCTCTCTGGCTGTTTCTCTCTGTCAAATAAATAAAATCTTAAAGAAAAAAAAAAAAGAATGACATTTCTTTTCTATAATTAAATGTTGTAAAATCAGATATATGAGGTATAGGGACATTTAATAGCAAGCTTTCTATTAAAAGTTATCTTGAAAAGTTTGAGTAATATTGCTAAAAATTGTAGAAAGGTAAATATAATTAGAAATATAGAGAAGTGAGAAAAGGTAGGTATTTTAAGGCCTATTCTTCCTTTTTAAGTTCATATTTCTTTAATTTGCAATTTTCACTCTTCATATGAAAGGCCTCAGGCAGAAAGTACACAAAAAGTCCCTGTTCTACCAAATTTAGAGAAATGAAGTATAAAATAGGAGGGAGTTGATAGTGAGAAGAGTGCAATGTATGGTCCATTAAATAGACTTGGGTCAAATCATAGGTAATACTACAAAGAAGGTGGCTGGTTTCTTTCTTCGACAAAGAAACCTTAAATGAATTAGGAAGTGAAGTACTGAAAATGGCTAGATTACAAAGACGTCTTAGGTAACTAAGATATAATAAGAATAAAAAGGTATCAGTATACCTTACTAGGCTTCTCTCTGACTTCAGAGAGACACTCCCAGCTACAGTAGCTTCAGATTCCTGAAAATCTAGTCTGCTTTGGATCACCTTGTAATTCAGTTAAGTTTTTACATATTCACAGTTTCAGGAAAGTTTTCTCTCTTTTATTTACTTTCTAACCCCAAATCCCATGTCTCAGCCTGAAAGTCAGTTTATCTCTATTTAGTGGCAATGGGGAACACTTACAGAATTAAATTATTTTTGACGTTTCTCAAAAGTATGTCTTCCACATTACCAGAGTCAGAATCACCCAGGGTGCTTGTGAATTCTGGGTACCTGCCCCAATTCTTGATTCAGGCCTTCTGGAATTTACCTCAAGAATCTACACTTGTAGATTGGTCTGTAAGGCAATTTTATGCACAGCAGAGTTTGAAAACTTCTACTAAGCCAATGGTAAGATATTTCCAGAAAATGTCTCTAATTATGCTTCAAATCTTAGCCAAGTGACTATAATGATTACATATAAGGTGGGGAAAATCCCTTTGTTATGACATTTTCCTCGCTGGGAAACAACCTTGATGAGCTTGCCTTTGGGGGATAAAAGGAATCTGACAGAGGAAATGCCATTGGATTTCCAGACCCGTGGAATGAACCACCTAAAGTAGAAGAGGCCAAAAGGAAAAGTAAATTTTTAGTGCTTATCACGAACAAATACAGTCATTCTTGGGAAGCTTATGACCTAGCACTTATGATCAGATAGTAAATATTTTAGGCTCGCTGGGCCATTCAGTTACGGCCACAATTACTCAGTTCTGTAAAAGCAGCAATGAACAATATGTGGTACACATAGGTGTATCTGGGCTCTAATAAAACTTTGTTTATTTACACTGGAATTTCATATAATTTTCATGAAATATTAAAAAAAAATCATTTAAAAATGCAAGAAGCATTCTTAGCTCCCTGGGCTGTACCAAAATAAACTGTGGACAGGATTTAGCCCAAGGACTGTGGTTTGCCAATCCCTGTCCTAAAACAGTTTTTCAAATTCAAAATCACCTGGAAGGCGTGCCCACACACAGCTTATTGGACCTCATTTGCAAAATTTCTGATACTGGAGGTCTAGGGCAGGACCCAATCATTTACATCTCTAAGAGAAGCTCCTAGGTGGATTCCATGGGTTCCAAGTGCCAGGCAAAATAACGTGGCAACTTCAAACATCCACTTCATTTTATCAAGAGTATTTTATTCATTAAAAAGCCCTATATTTGGAAAGAACAAGAATAAATTGAATAAAGTTTAAGAGAATATTTTTTCTCAGAACTTATTGAGAGGCTGGTTTAGACTTATCAACGGCAGAGGTGGAGATGTGGAAGATTTCTTGGCAAAAGAGACCTGGGAGGAGAAGAAAATAACAGGGAGACAGGGTGGAGAGTCCTAGTTAGCATTACATTAAGAACAGGTTTGGCTGATTCATGCTGACCTTCAAGTAATCTAATAGAGAGCCTGAAACTGTTCCATGTGAATCATTTTTCCTAAATTCCAAGCCATTATTGTTATTTTTATTATTGAGGAAACAAAAATTATTGTGTGGTCGAGTAATTGGTTGACAGTTCAAAGAAACTACACATAATTAAAAGGCCAGGCTCTTGTTTTCAGTTTATTTGTTTCACTGTACTGGATGGAATGAAGGTGCTTTGCTTGGGGTGGGGGGTGGGGGGGCCTTCAGTCTGTGTCAAAGAAGAGGGTGAGAAAGTAAAAAGAAGTTTCTCCACCCCTTTATGTTCTGAGGGTTCCTATCCTCATTTATCTCTCTATTTCCTTTGGGATTAAGCCTGTCAAGTGTTTTCTCTCTCTCCCTTCTTTTTCCCTCTGTCCCTGCCCACAGTACCTTCCATCTTTTCCCCCCCACTGACTTCTAGCATTTTTCCTCCCAAACATAGATAGTCTTAATATTTAACCCTTTACCCAAATATGCTCATTCCTTGGATTTACACACTAATTAATTTATGTCTTTCAATAAAAGCCAACATTTACAAATGTGGGAAGAAATGAATGCCCACCAAATGAGAAAAGCAAAGAAAAGCTACTTAATCTGAGTTCACAATAACAAGGGACCCAGATGCCATCACTTGTGTTGTGACAGAGATTGAAAAGCAGACTGGGAAAGTTTTCTACTGGAAAAAAAGGGAAGGCTTTAGGTATTCCCCGACTGGAGGCTGTTGGCGCATGAAAGTTCTAGGAGAGCCAAGTAGAAGCAGCACATCCTATGTGATTAAGGGTACGATTTGACTTTCTGTAGTTGGTCCTAAGTTGGAAGTAGGGAAAAAAAAAAAAAATAAGGGGGTTGTCGATTGTTGACCAAGTCCTAGCCATTTGGGGCTGATTGCTACAGAAACCACTCGTCCGCTTCCAGGACTATCACCAGTGATGATAATCAGCCTAACTACAAGTCTGGCATTACCAGTCTGGCTTCGTAGGCTGTAGATTGTAGATAAAGGGGTTAGTTTCCTGGCCAAGTTGACCATCGTTTCTTCTGTATGTTCAACCTCTCACAAATAAATAGTTTACACAATAATCTCCACTTCTTCACCTCTTCTGGTTTACCCCTTTTAACTTTCCATATTCTGATTTCTGCATTAAATATGCTAATTAGGCATTTCCCAAAGTGTGTTCCTCAACATTTTGGCCCCACAAGACACTCAATATAAAAAGGTTAGTGGCAAACAAGTAATGGAAAGACAGAAATCTATTTCTGCTCTATGCTCTGCAATGTGAGCTCCAGAACCTAATTGGCATACTAACAGCTCTGAGAAGAAATTGAGGCAGGGAACTCCTTAGTTTCTCAAAAATCCTGCTCTTGTTTTATATATTGAAAATAACATCAATTATAGTTATATTTAATATAGATATTAAATAATTTCACAGTATTTATCATCCAGCTACAGTTGTACTTAATACTTTTGAAGAAATGCTACCTCCAGGAAAACTGCCAGTCAAGGCACCATCACTTCAAGACCATCACATACAAAGGTCCGAAGGTGGTTCTCTAAATCTCTTTCTCTTTTATCTTTGCATTATGTGACACTGTTGGCATAAAACTGTAAAGTGCTATCCTTCCCTTAGCAAAGGACATCTTTGCCCAATTGTTGATTTCTTTGTTGACTTATCTCTTATTTATTCACTTTCTTCACTTTGAAGAATTAAGACTAAAGATTCCTTTCCATGTTCTCTATATTCTTATTCTTTTTATGAGTTTTCTTCAGAGTTCAATGGCTTTTCTTTCCCTCCTTTTCCTTCTCTTCCTCAGTGAGGGGCTGAGGATAAGGTTGAAAAACAAAGAATAATCTATGTTTCCTAGGGGTGGACTTTTCAGAAGGTCAGAATAATAAGAGTGGGCAATTATTTTTCTCTTCATTGCATTTGAAATGGTATGCCCTTAAGGTTGGTTTCATAGCTTCTTTTACCCCACCTCTGTTTTGAATACTCAGATTGGCTGGCTCTGCCTTTAGCATTGTGGCTGACTCTTTCATTATCTTTGTCTCTGTCTCCTTTCTCCTATACCTGAAACCGTTTTCCTTGGTATTATAGTAAGATTAGATCTTTCAATTTGGAAGTCTAATAAATGGACTAATTAGACTCCATAGATCTAATTAGCTCTGTTAGCAATGAATATCTGAATTTGGTGAGTTTAGGGTAGCAAGAAGGAACAGGAAAAAGGCTAAGTAAGGATTAACTTAGGTAAAGTAAAGGTTAGATAAAGGGTAGCTTGTGCTCTCTTCAGCAGCACATATAACTAAACAAGGTTAGCTTAAGTAAAGGTATCTATTATGGATTCCAATCTAGCTTCTGCACTAGGGTTTGGATTGCAAGTTCCTGTTACTAAGAAAATGCGGTTTTACTTTCTTTACTGGTAAGACATATGTATACTTTGGAGACTTTATGGGGAAGATGAGTGAACCATGCTATGACATGTATGTTGTTAAGTCCCTAGCCTAATTATATTAACACGCTATTCCCATCAGTATCCCAATGATATTTATTCTTCTTTTCCAGTCTGAACACCATCTCTAACTGTTGGTATGCTTTCAGATTTATCTTATCAGACTTGTTTATGCTCGATATATCAACTTTTCCCTCAAATTGGCTTCCAAGCTTAATGTATTTACCTACCTATTTCTGTCAATGATAATATGTTTCCTAGCCAAAGGGTTTCAGATCTCCATATTAGCATGGGTCTTTTGTCTTGTTTCCACTCCTTCCACTGTATTTGCTAATGACCCTCATTCAAGTAGCTAACAAAGCATGCTGATTCTAAGGTTACTAATATCTACTCCCTGCTCTCCCTATAAACTGTCTCCAACCCAGTCAAGAGCTCACTCTTGAATTCGCATCATTAGAAAAGTCTCACTGAGGTCAGCTCGTTGCCTCCAGCTGGTGTATGTGAAGATACATAACTTCATAATGGAACTCTTCCCTCTTGTGCCCAAGTACATCACAAATTAATCATGACTTTCTTTACTACAGAAAGCAGCTGAACAATATTTTTCAATATGTTGTAACCAGCACCAATACAATGGTCTATAAAATTTGAAAAGACTGGGATCCTTTAGCACTAAAGTATGCAAAAACTGAGGGGAGGGTTTCATAGAGCTGGTAAAACAAAATCAAGAATATCTGTGTAGGACATACAGCATTCAATACAAAGGACTGTTTTTAATCCAGTATTACAGATGAGGTTAAAGGAGACTTAGAGTAAATAATTCCTTAAAGGTCATGTTTCCCCCTGAGAGCAAGGAGTTGTTTGTTTTGTTTGATGTCGTGACTCTGTCTTCTAAAACATTTTAAGTATTCAAAAATAATTGTTGAATTATAGAGTGAAGGATGCTCCCTTCTTCATCATGAGATTGCCTTAGTCTCTGTGGATCTATGAGCATTCTGTTTGAGATTTTCATCAAAGCTCACGTCTTGCCAACTCCATTAAGACTTTCTTGACCATTCCAGAATTCTATGATTTCTCATTTTATCAAATTTTATCAGTGATGCACTACCTTATAAAATTGTATTCAATTTCGACATGTGCACATCTTTTCTCACTCAGATCTGGGGTTATTAAGAGGTTTTACTTCTTTTGTTATATCACAGGGCTTGATTATCCTCTCTCTCTCTCTATATATATATATACATATATATAGATTTATATATATCATATATCATATATATATAAATCATTTACTATGTACCAGAGCCTATGCTAGCTTCTGGGTGCTGAGTGGTTGATAAAATAGAGCTCATCTTCAGAGCTTACAGACTAGTGAAAGAAACTGACATTAAACAAGCAGGTGAACAAATAAAGATTAATTATATACTGTGATTAGTACTCTGAAGGCAGCACAACAAGATGATATCAGAAATAGAAACAATTTTAGATTGAGTTGTCAGAAAAAGTCTCAGAAGGAGGTGAAATTTAACTTCAATAAGGATAAAAAGGAGCTAGCCAGAAGATGAGCTTTTGAGACTGAAGAAATAAATGTCCTGGGCAAAGGTCCTGAGGTGGGAAAGAGCTTAGTATATTTGAGGAAATAAAAGAAGACCAGTGTTGCTGAAGTACAGCCCATAAAAGAACGAACAGTGGGAGATGAGGAGCTCTCTGAATATATTTAAATGATTGATGCTTTATAAGAAAGATCACAAATCAACCACACAACATGGACATTGACTATTCTGGCAGCAAAATCTGTGAATGGTATCATTTTTCTCTTCTTTATTTTATATTCTCTACTTCTGGTCTCTTTTTATAAAGATGTGTTAATGATTAGAATTTTGGCTTTTAGTCTACATTTTCAGATACTCCTTTGGAAGTCTCAAGCTTTGAGACAGACGGAATTGGATTGGAAATCATGACAGCATAAACTTTAAAAATAATTTCACTTTTTTCCTGTTTCAAAGGAAGAAAATGAAAATATGGATGAAGAAATTTATGAAAGAAACACAGTCAAGATGAATCTTTTTTTCTAATTTTGTGCAATCATGGCTCAAATTATTTTTGCAATAGGTAGGGACTTAATTTTTTAATTGAATTGTATGAATTAAAATGACAAGTTAGATTACCTATCTCACCCAAAGCAGGATATTAAATTTCATTTTTCTTTAGTTTTAGCTCAAAAGTAATTTAGATTAGAACTTCAAACATGATTTCCATACACACTGAGGTGATATTGGAATTATACCCTATTATATACTGGGTCAAAAACCTGTACAAATTTAAATTAAATTAAATTAAACTCATGATCGAAAGCAAAAATGCTATTGTTTTTCTAAACATTTATTTCATGGTAGTATAGTCAAAAACTATTATGATCATACACCATAAAGTTAAACATTATAGAAAATTATTCCTATAAAACTGAATACTGAATCTCCTCCTGCAAACTTCTTACTCATTACAGTTAATCTATAAGCACTGTCAGGTACCATAAAATGAAAATAAGTTAAATCAAATAAACCCTAAAATTCACACATAAAAATTAGAGTAAAAGTGCCTACTGACAAGTAACAGAAATCTGTTCTGTTTCAGAAAAGAAAATCATTTTAGGGGCGCCTGGGTGGTTCAGTTAGTTAAGTGCCTTTAGCTTGGGCAATGATCTCAGGGTTCTAGGATCGAGTCCCACAATGGGCTCCCTGCTCAGTGGGAAGCCTGCTTCTCCCTCCCTCAGCCCCTCCCCCGGCTTGTGTTCCCTCTCTCACTGTGTCTCTCTCTGTCAAGTAAACAAATAAAATCTTAAATATATATATATTTAAATCTTTTTATATATATAAATCTTAAAAATCATAAAAAATTTATATATATAAATCTTTCATACATATATTAATATATATATTTAAGATTTATATATAAATCTTAAATATATATATTTATTTATATTTCTTTCATATATCTATATATGAAAAGAAAATAATTTTAAATAACTCTTTAAAAAATCAGGACAGGTACAAAATTTCTTGATTTCCCTCTTTTTGACCTCAAGTACTTCCAAGCCTCATTTTTAAAAATAATCTATGTCAAATATCTAGAATTTCTATAATAATTTTTGCTTAATACATTCATGAGTGTTTCAGGAAAAGTGATAGGTCTAAAGAAGACTGATCTTTAAATAGTTAAATAAATGGGCATTCATGTTTTCCTAAGGTAGATGGGTGGATATGAATAAAAGACAGCACCTGCATCTGAATATAGTCACTAGGTTGGGATTGATTATTTGCACTATAAAATTATAATCTTCTACAGGATAAGAGACATGATATATATTGCAATATCTAAATCAACATGCCTGTTCTGTGGGGCAGAGTCTCACCTACCTGTATAGTAATTTACACACACTGCTCCATTATTATAAGTGAAATTTACATACAAACTCCTTTAGTATCTAAAGGGAAACCTAACAAAAAATAATTTCAAATTTTTAGACAGAAATCAGGGATCAGACTCCCATAAGCTAGAGAATGTCAATATTTCACATGTAAAGAGACAATGGATATAGAACCTGCTTATACCATGATTTCTTATGTTAATACTTAGACAAAATAAAGAAAAAATGAGATGAAATTGCTTCATTGAAAATACTTTCAGAAAGTTCCGGTGACCTTCAGCTTACCTTAGGTAGAGTTTTCTTCTTGGTTCATGTGTGTTACGTTCGGCCCAAACTTCAGCCAAGGTCATTATTGTTACAGTTTCTATTCAAACACATTTTTAGTCTTTTTACTTAGGAAAAAGACAGAAGGGATTTCTTAGAGGGAAACAACTTGGAAAATGAAGAGAGGTGATCTTTAATTTTAGTTTATACAGCTTACAGTAAAGCTTAAGGTTAAAGCAATGAAACATAGGAAAACTCAATTTGCATCAACAAGAGCAATTGCTTTTAAAGTTTTATAAATGAAGAAGAAGAAATAACAGACCTAGTTTTTAAAGTGATCCCAGAACATGCCTGAATCTACTTGTTGGTAGACTACAAGGAAGAAAAGTATTTAAAGGAAAGATTAATTAAAACATTTTATTTCCTTGAAATGTTTGTGAGTCCTCTACACCAGGAACATCACATTTCACCCTACAATTGGCATCTGTATGGATTCGTAAGTAGGCTCTAGTTGGACACACAGACTCATTAATTCTCTCTTTATCACAAACCCAGAACATCTGGATATTGCCCTTTAAAACAACATAAGGTTAAGAAAACAAACCATTGCTCAGACCTGACAAAAGGTTTTGAGTTACAGGATAGACAGTCTTAGGGTGAATAAATTAATATGTTTGGGTATCTTATGCAGGCTATTTAGAAGTTGATTCGCAATTTTATAAAATTCTTAATCCCATGCTCTGCATTTCTCTTTTTTCCATCCTTGTTCCCAGGTTTTGGCTAAAACTGAAGACAATTATTGCATTTTAGGGAACAAATAAATTTGAATAAATTAAACTTGATCTCAGAATATTTGGGTAAGAGTTAAAAACCTCAAATACTTATAAGACAACTCATTCTTGGGACATCCTAACTTCATTGGAAGGAAAGCTTAGTTTGTTCTTGCAAACCCTGAGCATTCTAGGAAATTTTTAAGCTCTAAACTATTATATTTCTAATGATTCACCTAGGAAGTTTTTTTTTTTCTTCAAAGATACCTCATGCCCCTCCTGAAACGTCGTAACTATTAGAGAGCAAATAGGATGATTTTGGTGTCATACAAATGAACAAATTTGCTTCAAGCATTGTATACAGGAAAAAGTGTGTTTTTTATTTAATGTTTGCAGTAAAATAAACCTCAAAGACAGCCAGTAGACTCATAGCCTTAATGGGGATGCCAGGCCCCTTTGGATTTCATATATAAGTGATATCGCTAGTCATAAGAGAAGAAAAAAAATGGGTATTACCAGGTATGAATTGACGGAACTTTTGGAGTGTGTGTGTGTGTGTGTTGTGTGTGTGTGTGTTGTGTGTGGGTGTGTGTGTTGTTCATTTCACAGATGTGAGTTTAAATCAGCTTTCCAAAAGTATAACACATTTAAAAATTTATTTTATGATAAACAGAACTTCACATACCATTTTGATAAGATTGTAAACTAGAGCTTCCCTTCAGATTGTTAATACAACAACAAAAATAGTTCATTGAGTATTTTTAAATTAGATTGGTACCTGAAGTCAATCCAAAACAAATCTCCTTGATTTTCCAAATGTAAATTATGTGTAATAGGCCTTCCTTAAAGCATCTATGATCTAAAGCTTCATTGTATAAGGACCATATGCAAAAGCAAAAAACCAAAAAAACACAACTTTTAATATACAAAATAAACCCCAAGAGTTGCTTTATTTTAAATATGCTGTTGTTAGCACTTTCAAATGCAAAGGGAACATTAAAACACACACATATCCCCACAAGTTTAATGTTTTCATTTCACCTCTTCCCGTTTTACTCTTTTAATAACAATGCTACATAGAGGAGCTTTAGAAAATTTTTACCAGCGAAGCCTAGTGTATTGACACAACTAACTACCCCCTAGCTTCTATTTAAGATTACCTGGTACAGCTAGCTCTGCCAGATGTAGTTTTCTATTGGATAATTTGATTTGCTGACAATGTGCACTGCCTTAAAATAGGAAGTGCCTAGGTGACTCTTGTCCAAATCACACATATTCTTTTGGTTAAGATGAAATGTGAGTCTGAATTTAGCCTTTAATTACATTTCCTTCCCTACCTCCAACAAACAAATTTTTATAACCTCCTCAATGAAAAAAGTCATATTTTGTGAATTACTACTTTGGAAGGAGCCCAGAACCAAATGTTATTGAGAAAATTTCCTATTATTTGCATTAATCAAAGATGTACATCCTCTTATGTTTTCAATGGTTTTATCAAATAGCTAATGCCTGTCTTGGAGGCCTGGTTGGCACAGGATTTCAGACTTTATCTAAACTACTAAATGATATATTCAAATCACTCTTGTAAGAACCTAATGCAGAATAAAACAAGCTATTGTATATGCAAAGTAATACAGGAGAGCTTTTGCAGTATCTCAGGTACTTGGATTGGCTCGAAAGCATCTTAATTTCAGGGTGCAGAATATACCCAGCTCTCATAAAAATGAGGACTTCATGTCAATAGAAAAATAAAATACTATTGTTTAAAAGAAGCATTAAAACTAAACATTTCTGAAATTATCTCCCCTTATAAGTTGCCTGTCATTTTTTTCAGTTTGGTGTTAACCCTCTGGAGGCTGCATTGTTCCTTCAGGATTGTTCTGTCAAATGATTGTTCTGTCTGCATTTTACTGTGTGCTTAAACAAGCAAGGCTAAGTATGAAGTCTGAGGGCTCTGTACTTTAAGAAACATTTTTATAAGCAGAAAGTTATTCAGCTTAGATAGTTCATCCATTTTCCAGAGCCTTTTAAACTGGCATAATATATTGAATGTCAAAAAGCTATAAAATCTCTTTAACTATTGATATCTATTTGTAGATAGCAATATAAATCCTGCCATAAATTTGAATAAGTAAATGACTTTATCTAAACAAATATTTGGAATATTGCTCTACTGTTTCAGAGGCCTAGACTTTTTGTTATATTGTATGCCAGAGAACTTGGATTTCTTTTTTGTTGTTATTATGATTTAGAAATAATTGTTCTACAAAGTAATCCTGGTCACTTTTAAACAAAATTTGGGTTAACTATAATATAAACATAAGTGCAATATACTGTGGTTTTGTACCGTAGGTACAGGGGTCTATAGCTACTGAGGTATTATAATAAGTGTGAAAGGAAAAACATGATAATATCATGGTGAACCTTCACTGATGTAAGGGAAAAAATTAAAAATTACTAATCTGGGGCAGTTTTTTTTTTTTTTTTCCCCAAGTGATAGTTTAGGGACATAGTCTTTGTACATCTTGCATTCTTGTGCCTCTTCAGTAGGTGGCTTCCAATGTCACCACAATTGTCTCCATCTGCTTTGTGAGAGGGGAAACAACACAGAGGATCACAGCAGCCTGGGCTGGAAGGGATACACATTACTACTCTTCTCATTCCTTTGGCTAGAACTCAGTCATATGACCACCAAGCCTGGAAGAAAGTTGCAAAATTCAGCCTCAGTCTAAGTGAACCAGTGTGTAAGAAGGAGATGGGTTTGTGACCAGATAGTAAGTCTCTGCTACAGTGCTGTTTAAATGTGCCTACGGTTGCATGGCACAGTCATCTTTATAGTCCTTTTTAGATAATCATTTCATTCTGGCCCTTTCAGCTTGTCCATAGTTCATCTTCTGTAAGTCCCCATATATCATTTCAGTGACACCAAACTACTTGAACTTCTTGAAACAGACTGCATACCTACCTGTGTCCATATGTATGCATATCTATGTGTCCCATCTAAAGCCTTTTCCTTCTTGTCCTATATGGAGAAATGCCACTCATCCTTAAAGTTAAAGTCTTAATTTTCACTAATTTTTTTATTGACTTTTCAGGAAGTCTTGATTTATTTTTTCCTTATAAAGAAACTAAATATTCTACCATTTGTAGTACTTACACATATCATGACTATCAGTTTATTCTTCTATCTCTTTCCTAAGACTGGGAGATTCTCAATCTTATGAATTATGTGATATGCTTCTTTGATCCATAATATCTAGTATAGAATCTCTCCCATAAAAGGCCAAAAGATGAATAGAATCCAATCTTTGCCTTGAACTGGCTAAATTATTTTGAGTGAATGAATGATAGTCAAAAGTACAAGATAACCTTTCATGTGAATGTGAACATATTATTATGTGGGGAATTTAAATATAACCTCCATAGTTCAGAATTAAAGATGTTTGGTCAACACTACCATGTTAAAGTAGTTCTATAAGCTTCATCAAGCTAATATCAAATTATTATATAGATAATATGTATTATTGTCAATCACATACTGTTACTTAGCCTGACTTTCTGCCACAAATTATTTTCCAGTTAATAGCCATGGAATTTTTCAAGACTTGATGTATCTAAGGGATATTCTCTAATTAAATCGACCTTTGGTTTTCATTCTCATTTTGATATTTATTAAAACTATGCTTTGGTGTTTAACCAACATTATTCCTACCCAGTAGAACCACATAGAAGTGCCCATGAAAGGGGAAGAATAAATACTTGTACAAATCAAATTATTTTGCTTGCTCTATTGGTAACTACAGCAAATCTGATTCCACATACCAGCAAATCACCATCCAAATAACAATCCCTATGTAGATATTTTTGGGTTCTCACTGGCCAATTCAAAGACATTATTAACTGAAAGAATGGAATTTATTTTGTACCCTCCAAGGAGCTCAGTACAACGTAATCTAAACAGCAGGTAATTCATATAATAATAACTTGCTGATTTATTTTTTTGAAAATATGTATGTGGATACTGGACATGGTGACAGTTTTACTGACGATAGTTGTAATATCAACTTATAAATTCAAAACATTGAATCATAGAGAAAATAAGCAGAACAAATTTTACAAATTAATTGATATTGTGTATAAAAAGAAGATTTTGCTTACCTGAACACTTCACATTTTAACCACTTATAATTAAAATAGAAATTCTCAAATCAGGATGATTTTACACCCTATGAGACATTTGGCAATATCTAAGACATTTTTGAATGTCACAATTTTTGGGAGGGCTTCTCACTTGAGGGGGCTTCCAGTGTGTAGAGGTCAGGGATACTTATAAATATCCTACAATGCTCAGCAGGTAATTCCCTCACAACAAAGAATTATCTGTTCCAAAATATTAATAATGCCAAAGTTGAGAAACCCTGGGTAAACTATGGACTTACACTTCATTTGAATGACATTGCTTTGTTTATTTCACTGTTTCTCTGGCCCCTAACATTTATCTCACCTTCTTTCGTTTGTATAAGCAATGAACTTCAAAATCTTTTTTTTTCTTCTGAGTACAGAATGATAGCAAAAAACCATGACTATGATATTTAGCAACACACTTATATGCTAACATTGGAAACAATTTACATATAGCTTGTCAAAAGGAAATGCAGTCATTCGCCAAAGTATCTCTGACAGTTTCGGAAGGAGTTTTCCAAGTTATTTATGAGGAAGAGAGAAGCTATTTGTTTGTTTTTCACAGATTTTTTTTTTATGAACTATGATCTTTATGTTGGCTTTCACAATGTAGGCTTACTTAAAGCTATTCATAAAATGTCTCTGTAGCATTTCAGTATGAAAATAAGAAGTCATCCTTAATACCCTTTACTTGCCCTAACACCAAATCTAATCAGGGAATCAGTACTATCAATTCAATCCTTTAAAATCTCTACCATATGGTTCTTCCACATAATCCCCAGGAACATTGCCTTTGTTGAGGCTTTAAACACATGTGCCTGACCAGCTTGCCCCTCTTTTGGCCTTCAGGTGCAACCTCATGCCAGTCATTGCCATAAAATTCTTCACCTCTTTGTTGTCATGGTGACTTTTCTAATCTACAAAACTAACCACATATCTCTCTGTACTAATTACAATTAATCTCCACTACAGGTCATCCCTGAATATATATATATATATATATATATATATGTATATATATATATATATGTATTATGTATGTATCTATATGTATGTGGGTATGTGTATTTACACCTAGGCTTTGAAATGTAAATAAATCTAGACACTGTGTCTGATATATGCTGCTTGTTTTTATTTGGGTTCACTCCTAGACTAGCTGAATTTGAGTCTGAAAGTTGGAAATTTTATCATGAAAGTTCCTTTTAGGGTGAAATCCAAGGTTTTTCATCCATAACCTCCTCTGTGATCAAATTCCTATGTAAATTTCTAGTACCCGGCCCTACCTCTCCCTTATACTTGCCCTCTGCTGCTACCATATCAGACAATGACTGTCCCTAAGAGTGGCATTTTTTCATGCCTTCTTATATTCATTCATGCCCTTTCTGTATCTTCTTCACCTTATGAACACCCACATCAAGAGTTCATCTAGAATGTAGAATTATGACATGACCTAGCAATTCCACTCCTAGGTTTATACCCCAAAGACTGTAAACAGGTATTCAAACAAAAGAAGCAACTCAATTTCCAGGAGTGGATGAATGGATGAATAACAATGGTATGTCTATACAGAGGAATATTACTCAGCTATAAAAAGGAATGACCTACTTTTGCATGCCAGAACATGGATGAACCTTAAAAATAAGTTAAAAGAACCCAGATACAAAAGGCCATATATTGTAGTCTTCCATTTACATAAAATATCAAAAATAGGTAAATCCATAGGGGCAGAGAACAGATTAATGGTTACTGGAGGCCAGGGGTATAAAAGGTTTGGGGAATATCCACTTAATGGGAACTAGGTTTCAATGGGCATGGGGAAACTATTTTGGAACTAAGTAGCAGTGACTCTTGCACCACACTGTGAATGTACTAAATGCCACTGAATTATACACTCTAAATGACTAATTTTATGTTAATGTGACATTTACCTCCTTTACAGGAAAAAAAAAAAAGAATTCATCATTCAACAGCCTTCACATTGGATGGGAAACTATTACTGACTCTGTTTGAAATGTCCTTCTTGATGCCAAAAACCATATTTCTCTCCTTGAAGAGACCATATATACTTTATTATTTCACTTGAATCTTTCTCTCAACTCCAGAAAAATTGTGAATTTAGTTCTTGTATTCCTTATCTTTGTCTTCCAAAGCTTTATTTGGTTTTGTTTACATACTAAAAATTAAATACACTCCCTAATCTGAGGTAACTTAATGACAGATCTGAATCTGTTTTCTTAATGAATGGTGAAATCTACTCTATTATGTTTAATTCATATGTTTAAAAACATGTTACTATTTTTGAATATGTGTAACATAATAGTAAATATTTAAATCTGTATACATTTTGATTTTTGAGGCATGGTGATTCAAAAACACGAGAAATAGTATAATCAAATCTATACATTGGTAGAGTATAGAGTGCTCGGTATTGATCTTTATATAACCACTTTGTATGAGTTATCTACTGCCTTATTTACCTCTCCCCATTGCTGGTGACTCCACGTAATTCAGGCTGAAATATCAACCTCAGAGAGGCCATCCCTAGAAATCTTTTCTGAAAGGGTATCCGATTCCATGGTGTAAAATTGTATTTGGACCATTTTTCCCACTTAAATTTGCAATATTTATTTGTTTAGTTATTAAATGTTACTTGTATATTCCAAATACCTGCTATTCATTGCTGTGTTATAAATAATTCTAAAAATTAGTGACTTAAAGTCATACATTAATTTATGGTTGAGACTGGGCTTAGCTGGTCAGTTGTTCTGGTCTCTGCTGGTTCTCTCAGTTATGTTTAGCTAATGGAACTTTCTGGGGTTGGTTGGATACTACAGTTTGCTTCCATTTATTTCTTAACCTTGAGTCCAGGCTTACACAGAACATGTTGGCAGAGGTCTGGGAGAGAACATGGAAGTATGCATGCCATTAGCCAAAACAAGTTACAAGGCTAATCCAGATACAAAGGATGGGAAAACAGACTCTATCTACTTGCTCAATGAGAAAAGTTGCAAGGTCATATTATAAAGTACGTGGATCTAAGGTAAGATGGACAATTAGGGACATGGTGTCATTGATCTACCACAATTTTGTTTAGCTCTTCCAAATTCTATAACCTCAACACCCAACCCCCACGCATCTCCTCTTTTCTTTATACTCCTAGTCATCAACACAAACTAAATGTTTAGTTTCACAACTGTTTGAAGACCTCAGTTGCAATACCTTCCTTTGAGATTGTATTTCCTTGCATACAGGTATTGGCTGAGTTGAATTTATCCTTCTTTTTAATTCAGTCAAACCTGGGTGGTATGCACTTCATCAGAGAGTAGTCAAACCATCAGTCAAGTCTCCATATCCACTTTCATCTTCCTCTCTCTTTCAGCCTCTTGCCTGTGAAGCCTTATAGTTAAACCCACTCAAGTTATTATAAGCAAAACTATATTTGAGTCATTCAGAAAATAATAAGAAAGATGAAAAAGATGGGTGGAAATTCCTTGAAAATTCAAGATTAATGATATTAAATTGCAGTGGTAAGGATTTCAAGTAGACACTTAGAAATACTTCCTGATTATTATAGTTTGAGATATTGGCAAGTGTTTTAAAGGCAAATAATGTTCTCTTTAGAGATTTATCACACACACAAAAAATAGACTACTTTATTGGTGGAATGCCTTCAACGAAATATTGCCAAGATATATTGGCAATATTAGAGCAGGTGAACATATGACAACTTGTAGTTCAAAAAAAGAAAAGGAATTTGTCACTTAAAATATTTCTGCCTTAAGTAGGGAGACTGTATTTAAAATAAATTATGCCATAGAACAAAAATTACTTGTCATTATTCCCACTCCAGTGGGAGCTATGGAGCAGCTTAAAGTTTATATTCTGGACCAACATTTATTAATAGAGCCTCCTGACACCTCTATGGGAATACCACAAATAATCAGTCTCAGTTTATACAGGTAGAGGTAGGTCAGTTTAAACATAGATCAGATTTTCTTGGCTTACAATTATGTCAGGTGTGAGGTGGGGCTAAAACAATTATCCCCAAATCTTTTTTCTAACTTTACTTGTTTACTTGGCAACCCAAGTTTTCTTTCCTTTCTTCTGTTCTTCATCTCATATCCTTCCCTCTTTTCCTGCTGAGAATTGCAATGAACTCACTTACAAAAATAAATGCAAAACTAAAGGAATGCATGCCATAATCCACTGGTCCAAACTGAATGGCCAAGAAAATATGACTTCATTCCATTAAATAACCAAGAGGAGAATTACCTGTGGAATTTCTATATTTCCTTTTTATGAGAATATAATGGTTTAGGAAGGGTTAAAATAACATAAACTCTGTTTTTATTTTTAATGTTTTTGTTATTATTGTTATTAGTGTAATGTTCAATAGATCGAGGAGACTCAATATTATCTCTCACCCAGCCTTGACAACAACCAACTCAAGACCACTTTCCTTCTTTACAATAGTTTGAAGTAAATCATACTCATCATATTTTTTATTTTTTTATTAGTTATGGCAAATGTTATTTTATAATAAGGGGAAAAATCAGCATAACTGTGCCAGACCCAGTGGACTTCCCTTTGCCAGTTAAAATTCAAGGCTGGATTATTGCATTTTGTTACCTGAAAAGCACTCTGTACATAACATTCTGTCATTCTTTGAAAGAGCAAATGGAAGTCATTTAAACCAGATGAGCGACAGGATGGGGAATTGGCATACCTACAGCACAGGATGCATGGCACCACGCACCTATTTCAAGGGAATGAAGAGTGGGTGGCCGGAAGAAAGAAACTCTTTTCCCCATTTAACCTGTAATTTGACAACATCTGTGAAGAATTATTCCCAGCATTGGCATCATAATTGTTGTATCTAACATCAATCACCAGGGAAAGGAGATTACTTGAAATAGATGTTAACGGCATTATAGTTTAACAACATGAAAGTCAAAAATGAGAGGAATGAGATCTTTAAGACAGTTGCCCAAATTAATCAAGGAGCTAGAGAGACACTATATTGTTTAATACAAAGTGAGTACATATTTGCTTATATAAGAAGAGCTTAAGTTCTAGGGACCATCAGCTACTCTGTATTCTAGGTCTTAAAAAGTTGAACATTTCTAAGTCTTTATTTAATCATGACCCAATGTTTTGTTGTGTTGTATTTTCCTGTGGTGTAGCTTCATTGTTAAGAGTAATATAAATATGAACATTTTACACAGAAATTGCAAAAAGCAATGCAAATACTGATATTCTTTTAAATAAATACTATTAATAAAAAAATATACTCACAATCTTATAGGAATCTGAACTTTCAACAAACCTAGAACTGCCTTACCTTGGCAACTATTGATGGCATAATCTATACCTAATGTATTAATAAAATATTTATGGGTTTATTGGACTACTGCTTTATAGCCAAATACTTCTTCAAAATTCCTTTATAGTTTAAAGGATATTCTGCATGTTATAGTCTAAAAAAATACTAAAATGTTTTCTTCACTATCTTCCAAGACATAACCCTCTCCTGGTTTTTCTCCTCCTTCCTAGCCTGCTCTTTTTCAGTACTGTTTCTTATTTACCTGTATTCCCAGAGCTCTTGCACATAGTTGTGCCCCAAATGTATATTTTCAGTTTAGATCTATCCCCTGAATTCCAGGCTCACATATTCAGCTGCTGATGTGTTGCCTCCACTTCGCTGTCTAAGAGAAATGCCCAAACTGAGTTCCTGGTCTTCTCTCAACACCTACTTATCCTTTTCATTCTTTCCACTCATAGAAATGACATCGCCATCATTCCAATTACTCAAAAAATTTGAACCATCTCCAAATCTTTTTCATTCACAATCTACAAAATATTCTTGCAGCTCTACCTTCAGAATACAACCAGAACCTGACTATTTTTCAAACGATCCACACCTACTATCATACCCCACCCATCATGATCTCTAGCCTGAATTATTATACTAGACTCCAAATGGATTTTTCAATTTCCTCCCCCTGCCTTCTTAAGTCTATTCTCAGCACAGCAATAAGTGAGATACTTTTAAAACAAAATCATATCTTGGAGTGTCTGGGTGGCTGTTGATTAAGCTTCCAACTCTTGATTTCAGCTCAAGTCATGATCTCAGGATCATGGAATCAAGCCCCACATCAGGCTCTGAGCTCATTGTGGAGTCTGCTTGTCTTCCCGCTGCTCTTCCCTCCACTCAAGTTCTCTCTCTCTACCTATCTTCAAAATAAATAAAATATTTCAAAACAAAATCGAGGGGCTCAATCTCACCACCATAGGATCATGACCTATGCTGAAATCAAGATTTGGACACTTAACCGACTTAGCCCCCCAGGTACTCCTATATTCATATATTTTATTTACTATCTGTTTGTCTTCATTTGGCTATAAAATTTCTTATTTATGGTTGTATGGTTAACAAAGGCCTAGAGACTTTGGTTAGAAAAGACTCAAGGTGGATTACCATGAGATTTTCCATAGTTAAAATAGTGGACACTATTCCTTTATCACTATTTTGAAAAATGATTAACAGAAAGGAGGACTGCTAGGCCTTCAAATATATGCAACATGTAATCTTGCATTTATATGTAGTCTCCTAGACATGGATGGGAGTTCATGGAGATAGACGGAATAATCCTTTCTTTTTATCTCATATTTCTCTCATTCTATCTATGTGTGTATGCTTACGTGACTATCGCTTTTAGGAGAATGTACAACCAAACAACATGCAATTCCTCCATCAATCTTATAGCCAACATTTCTTAAGGTAAGAACAATTACCCAAACTATTTTATAGCACTTTAGTGAAATTCAAGAAATAATTTATGTAAGTTATATTTAGTAGATACAATACTTTAGGCTAGTAAAATTTGGGGCTCACTATCAATATCTCCTTCCTCACTTCAGCATGAGGAATTCATTTCCTGAACTGCCGGGAGCATTGTCTGCTGATGGCTCAAAGCTGAGTTGTCCTTAGATGAGGAGCTTTTCCACCAAGTTTATGCCTTAACCCCAAGAGCATTTTATTCAATAACTAGGTAATGAGGAACTACAAAAGTTAATGACATTTCCCTCTATTTGGGAAAACTCTGTAGGAATGTTCTGGCTCCAGGACTCCTCCTAAGATTGGGCAAGGTTTTTATCCCCATAGAACCCTCTTTCTTTTTTTTTAAGATTTTTATTTATTTTAGGGAGAGAGCGTGCAAGCACAAGCATAAAGAGGGCCAAAAGAAGAGGGAGAGAAATCCCCAAGCAGACTCCCCACTGAGCCTGAAACCCAACATGGGACTCAATCCCAGGACCCTGAGATCAGGACCTGAGTCAAAATCCACAGTCTGATGCTCAGTGACTGAGCTGCCCAGGTGTCCCCAAAGAAGAACCCTCTTGGTAGTCAGAATGGTTTTTATTTCAAAAAGTATGACATTACTATTACTTTAAATAATATTAGCTAGCATGTTTTATTTGCTTATTATATATCAGGTGGCATATTGATCAATGGCAATGACAATAAAGAAGGATAGAACTTCGGCAAATCCTCAGTCATAAGAGAAAGCATGATTTTAAGTGAAAACATGATTCTGACAACAAAATTCAACTATGTAGCTCAGAAAATATACATAACCCTGGGGTCTTATTGTAATAGAATAGCTTTAGATTAAAACAAAATCAAATTGGTATTATTGATTTAATATCTAAAATATGTTTATGCTTAAAAAGTATAGCAAATATAAATTTCAGGCTCTATATAAAACCATTTACTTATAAACTAATCAATTGTACAAGGAAATACTAAGTCTCAGAATCATGAAATCTATAAGCCAAAATATTAATTGACCAGGTAAAAAGATTTTGATTATTATCAGGAAAACCAATAGTCCATTTCATAAGCCTAGAAAGGAGAGTGAAAGAAAACACTGAAGATCTCTAAAATAAAGGTCTGAGGTGCCCTTCTCTGCTAGATCTATGGAAGTGAGAAGAGGTTGTAGTACATAGGTGGTCTCTAGAACAAGTTTTAATTAAATTGAGTAATAAAAGATCACTGCCCTTTATGGTGAGAAATAACTCATAAAATTTTTGTACAAATGCCAGGTAATGTTTGCATTAGTGTCCATAAGGGGTTTCGTTTTTGCTGTTTTCAGCTCTATAAAAGTTCCACCTAAGAAAATAATGAAGATCCTAGTCTTCCTTAAATGTTTTGTGAATCAAAGCTACTTCACAAGTTTGTCTGTGGCAACTTTGGTAATCTAAGTCTATCACATACTCAAAATCAAAACAAAACAAAATGAGAACAAAACAAAACATGAGTTTTGAAAATTCCTGCTTTTTCTTTACTGAAATGAATTACATTAAAAATTTAGTTGATTAGGGAAATTCTCATTAACTTACTGTTTTACAAATGGTATATTATAAGAAAATTTACCCCCTAGAAAAGTGTTTGTTTTATCTGTCCCTTCAAAAATTCCATCATCTCTTCAGTCAAATTGCCTTTACTAGGTATACAATTATTTCTTGGAAACGCAAATTTGATCTTGTTAGTGTCCCACATAAATATTTCTTAGATTCCCATAACTCTAGACTGATGTCCAGCCTGCTTTTTATCTTCATCGTCTACCTTTCTGCCATATTTTTCACGTATTCTCATCACGTAGAATGATTTATTGTTCTCCATGTGTTCTATTTTACCCAGCATATAACCTTTCTGCATATGAATGGCCCTCCACAAAGAGTGGCCTGGTCCTGTTATCCATCTGGTATCCTGTGTGTACAGTGTGACAGAGAGGCAAGGACACAGGCTTTGTGTTCAGAAAGATGTGGCTTAAAGTCCTGATTTGCTAGAAATATGACCTTGAGGAAACAACAACAACAACAACAAAATTGTTCTATCCTACTTTTCCTATTTACATTGATAAAATGGTAATAAAACCTACCTTATATGTTTTTGGTGATTGATAAATAAAAATATTTAATACATGAAGATTTCCTGTTGTGTCTTAAATATAATATGTGCTCAATAAATAGTCACTATTATTATTTTATCATGAAAATAATGGACCCTCTGTAAATACTTTCCTGATTCACCCATGCAAAATTAGATACTCCTACTGGCATCTCAGAGTCTCATTAGCACTCTATACAAATTGCTGTCATGGAGCTTATAATATTTATAACTTTTGCATGCTGCGCTCTTTTCTTTGTAACAATTTTCTTGTTACCATTAACTGAAATCTTTATTTCTTCCTGCTTTTGCTCTACCTTTGATACAACTCCATGAATTAAATCATTACAGAATAAGATAATTATCATTTTATATATTTGCCTCATATAGTTAATGATTTGGGGGGGGTTATAGCAGAAGGTGGTGGTTGATTTCTAAAGACTTTTCCTCTATTTCTTGCCATAAGTCCCCTGTCTTATTTAGTTAAGTGTGGCTATAGGATTGCATTCCAGCCGAACTATTGTGACCTGAGTCAACATGTACTATACATCCAGATCTCATTCAAAAAAATTTTGCTCCTACATTATCCACTATGTTTTTGTCCTTCCAGCATGCTGCAGATAAGCACCGACCCTGTGGGATACCATGTTAAAGATGGCTCCCAGGGGCGCCTGGGTGGCTCAGTTGGTTAAGCAACTGCCTTCGGCTCAGGTCATGATCCCAGAGACCTGGGATCGAGCCCCACATCGGATTGCCTGCTCAGCGGGAAGCCTCCTTCTCCCTCTCTCACTCCCCCTGCTTGTGCTCCCTTTCTGGCTGTATTTCTCTCTGTCAAATAAATAAATAAAATCTTAAAAAAAAAAAAAAAAAGAAAAAAGAAAAAAAAAAAAAAAGATGGCTCCCAGAGACCAGAAATAGAGGCCCTTGGAGTCCCTGAATCACTATTTTGAGGAGGATACTTATGGATCAGAAACAGCCATTTTATTAACAAGAAATATACTTTGATTATGTTAGACCAAGGATCTGCTGATTTAAACTTTTTCCTTAAAGGGCCAAATAGTAAATATTTCCAGCTTTGTGGGCCCTATGATCTTTGTTGTGACTCCTCAACTCTGACATTGTAGAGCAAAATCAGCTAAAGACGATATGTAGATGAATGGATGTGGTTGTGTTCCATTAAAACTTTATTTCTGGTACTAAAGTTTGAATTCCATATAGTTTTCATGTATCCTGAAATAGAATTCTCATTTTGATGTTTTTTGGTTTTTTTTTTTTAACCACTTAGTAAAGAATCCACCATTCTTAATTCAAGGGGTATGAGATGCAGGCGGGGACCCTTGGTGCTGAAATGTGCCCACTCCTGTTCAGTCACTGGAACTTCAGAGTTTATTAGTCACAGAAATAATTGTTAGCTTACAAATATAAGAGCTGTAACTTATTCATTTTGTATCCCCAGGAACAAATATGGCACATAGTAGGTAGTCAATAAATTGTGCGATGAATGAAGAAATAAATGGAGAAATAAACTTATTTAACCTGACTCTATCTTTATCATAGAAAATCATTTGGAGAAGACATGACTAAACAAAAGAGCATAAATTCCATAGTTCCCCAATGCCATGGGTCAAGTCTGCTGAATATTTTACATAAATATTTGAGGATAATAAAAATGTATTTAAATTTTAACATATTTATGAAAACTGAGATTCAGAAATGCATAATGGTTAATGTACTGCATGAGTCAACATAAAATATACATAATAATAAAAAGGACTTTCTTATAATACCTAATGTGCTAAGATAATACTATAATAAAAACTCATTTTCAGTGTTGATTTTAACTTTATCTTTAAATCAAAGGCTTCAGAGAAAGCAAGATAGTAACCATTCAGGAATATGTGCTTTTATTCCATCCTGACCCTTCCTTTGTGGCCCTTACCTTAATTGTAAAATACTCATTGTTTGTTTTGTTTCTTATTTAAAGTGTGTTTTCCCAATTAGATGTTAAGCCATGTGGTGGCAGGACCTTGTCTATTCTGTATTCTCGGTACTTAACCCAATTCTTGGCACCCATCAGACACTAAATTCATATTCATCTAGTGAATGGATAAACCCTACCTTTAATTCTGTTTGATTAAATGCAGGATAATGATTGGAAACATATTTATTATGAATAATATGAAAAATTTATAAAAGTCAATTATACTTTACTTGTAAAATTCAGAAATAAGGCTCCCTGTTTAGCAGGAAGTCGGCTTCTCCCTCTGAACTTCCCCTCTCATACTCTTTCTTTCATTCTCTTCCTCTCAAATAAATAAATAAAATCTTTAAAAAAATTAGAAATAAAAATCTCTAAATTAAAGAGAAAAAGAGAGGAGATTGTCGTTCTGAATAAAAATGATGATCCTTACATCCCTTTAGCAAGAAGTAATGGGATTCTTTGTGAGAAGCAACTATGTCCTTTTCATTATATACAAGAGGAAGAAAAACAGCTGCTGTTGAAACAGACCCAAGGAAGTCTGGGCCTTATAACAAATGTAGTGGTCACATTTAAGTTTGCTGTATGAGTTAATCATGCCAGGCCAATAGAAGACATCAGAGGAACTTCAAAAGCCTGAATCACCTAACCAAGCTGGCAAAGAGTGCCCTTTTTAATCACCTTAGGTCGATTTATGAGCCTGGAACTCTCTCAAACATCCAGCAATTCCCTGAGCTTAATTCAGGTACATATAGTTCCAAGCTCATAAGATTTTAGTCCTGGTGTCAGAGGATCAGAACAGAAAATGAAAATACTGCCGTATAAACAAAGCATAGTGTTTCAGCCACACATCTCCCTTTTAAGAGAGTATATGGGGATGTAGAGAGGGAGAACAATTCTCAGATATATAGCCCACCTAGGTAAAGCACTTTCAAATGTACTTCATTTATTTATTTTAGGCCATTTTTGGCTCGAAATCATGCAAAATTACTGTCTCTAGTTTCATTCTGCTCTTTTGAAATAGTCCAGATTTTGCGCTAAGAGTTTAAAGCCACAGCAAAGAGTGAGGCCAAGAGGGAAAGCTTTTGAAGAGTTCTCACAGCTGTGAAAACACAGGCCTCAGGCTGTGTGTAGAGTTACTTCAAACAGCTGTTTCAGGTGACTAAACACCTTGAGTCTCATTCATCAAGTGTTGTTTATCCTGGCTGACACACCAGACTGGGAGAATTAACTCTGAGAAAAAAGATGTACTACATACCAAGTATGGGAAAGGAACCTAGCTCTTGACATGGGAATGGAAGGAAAATGATAATGATAATAATAATAGCCCAAGCACATTTAAAAGAAAGCAGAATAGAAATCATTTTATTTTATGTTAATGCTTCTTGTGATACGCTTTGCATCTTTTCCAATCACGGGCCAAACCAAACGACACTGATGGTTGGCCACGTGTGGTCCCACAAAAAAAATCGAGATGGACAACTCTCCAAAAACATCAAAGAAGCACCTCGACTAAATGGTCACAAAACTACTCATCAATTATCAGTAAGCACAATATGGAAAAAGGAGGTATAAATAATGCATTTTCATTATTTGTAAAAAGGGCTTTCTTCTTGCCTAGAATCACTGCTTTATGGCCAACATTGTCTCATCAGTCTTGGCCATAAGGCTCATCACCCAGTATTAAAAAATTCTTTCATCTAACCTATTCAAAAAGGTGACATGATAATATATTTTAAACCATGTAACTATTTGCATAGATCAAAAGAAGAATGAAATAAAATGACAGAAGTCGGTGTCAGGCGAAGTGTTACTAGTTAAGTAAGCTTTAAATATTGAAAGCCAGTTTTAATATTTCCTTTTAATCTAGAAATATGTCACTTGGTAATTTTTTTCTTTATAACATCATGGTGGTTACGAACAACATTTTCCATGGCTTCATTCAGGACTAGGCACAAAAACCTGCCCTACCCTGTCCTTTGTCATGACTGACATTGTCGGCTGTCACTACTGGCAATTAGTTTATCATTTCTATTACGTCAGTCTTAAAAAGTAAGACCATTTTTTCAGCCCCCCATTTGCTAGTTTATGAGTGATAATTTAATACTGCCTCTGCTTTTCTGGTCTTTTTTCCAGGCCAAAAATTTCAATATTTTTTAACCAATATTTTTTAAAGGAGTTCTCAAGCTCTGCTGTGCACAGATCTTGAGGAAATACAGATTCTGATTTTTCAGGTCTAGGCAGGGCCTGAGGTTCTCCATTTCTAACAAGCTCTCAGACGAGTAGTCATGCTATTGATCCAAGGACCATACCTTGAATAGCAAGGCATTAGAGAAAGAATGCTAGTCTTGAAGAGCTAAGAGGAAGAACTATTTTGTTTGTTTGTTTGTTGTTTTTACTTTAAAAGCTAAATATTTTCTTTCCCATCTATATAAGAATAGATACAAATGTGAAAATATTTGTTTTCCAGTCATTAGGCAAAATAATGGAAAACAAGGTCATAGGGTCTGGATGTTCTACTATTTAAAGTATAGAACTAAAAGGTGTCTGGGTGGCTCAGTTGTTAAGCATCTCTTCAGCTCAGGCCATGATCCCAGAGTCCCAGGATTGAGCCCCACATGGGGTTCCTTGCTCAGCAGAGAGCCTGCTTCTTCCTCTCGCACTCCCCCCTGCCTGTGTTCCCTCTCTAGCTGTGTTTCTCTCTGTCAAATAAGTAAAATCTTTAAAAAAATAAAAAAAGATAAAGACTAAGCATGTATTTCTGTACATCTAATGACGAGTCATCCAAAAGAGGTCGGAGATGCTAATCCAAATAGAACACGCTTATAAAAAATTGCTTTTCATCATCCAATAATATGATCCACAATAGTGACGGGTTTCCCGGCTTTGCAGGGAAACACACCTGAGAGGGGAATGCTTGCTGCATCTGGACAATAATGCTGGTGTTAAGTGGAAGGAAACATAATTTTCATTAACAAAGAAAAAAAGGATACAAGCAAACAAACCACAAAGTCCCGAACTAGGGAGGCAAAAGGAATTAAGCAAAGTATCAAGAAGGAAAACTTATTGAAAACTATTCCTCTAGAAAAAGCAAACTATGACACAGTCATTGCATCCATTCATCCATTTTATAGGTGAGGACAGTGAGTCCCACTGGATTAGCCGTCTCATTTATGTGAACACAGGTTATATCTGGAGGAGATTCTAACCCAGTTCCTTCTGACTTGAAAGTTTCTCTGTCTACCACAATTCTCTCAAAAATAGGACAGATTAAAAAAGAGAGAGAGAGAGAGAGAGAGAGAGAGAGAGAGAGAGAGAGAGAGAGCAGTTACAGAGCTGATAACAACAGTGCTTTAAGAAAAACTGAGACCTTGGGCACCTGGGTGGCTCAGTGTGTTAAAGCCTCTGACTTCAGCTCAGGTCATGATCTCAGGGTCCTGGAATCGAGGCCCTCATGGGACTCTCTGCTCAGCAGGGAGCCTTCTTCCTCCTCTGTCTCTGCCTGCCTCTCTGCCTACCTGTGATCTCTCTCTCTGTCAAATAAATAATAAAAAACAAAACAAAAAAACCTCTGAGACCTCAAGCCACATAAGAGTTTTGAGCAGTGTTACAGAAAGTCCACTTGAGAAGGGTGGTAGGAAAGACAGGTGACCGTGGAATAAGTGATGAGTAGTAGGAAATGGGCATGGAATGATAAAAGTTCTGCAAAATGGATACCACACACTGATTACTGAGAGTTAATTATAGGAGGTTTAACACTAGCTTTTCAGATAGGGGCCATTAGGTAGTTCTTTTTTAATCTCAGCTGTTTTATATAAAATGTCAGACCAGTCCATTCGAATTATTGAGTAATTACTATCCACCAGTTACTGTATCAGGGACTGAGTTAATGAAACTTTATATGGTTCATCAAAATATATTTGTGAGAAAAAACAGTTAGCAAAGAGATTCTTGGTGAGATTAAAATAGCTTCACAATGAATGCTTAACAATAAAGTAATTGAATTGTCTCTTAGATCAGTTTACGGATGAAGGGTGTTTCTGGATCACAAAAATATCAATATTTCTCATGCTCCAGACTTATGAGACAAAGACACAAGTTTTATGTACAATACAGAGATATGATTTGAGGAATTAAACTATAAAACGAAAGCATCAAGAACGACCAATATACCTACATGAAATTTGTCTCCAGGGACAAATCTCTCTGCCTAGTTAAAGATATAAGTAAGGCAATAAGGACTACAATAATCAGAGTTAATCAGCTCTGATGACTCTACCATGTAAAGGTGAGTTAACCGGCTAGGATGACTCCAGCTTAAAGAGGTCGGGTAGGCTGTGACGCCAAAACTGAAAAGATAAACTACCTATTATTATGGCACTTCAGGAAGTATCACATATATTTTTGTTCCTTTTGCTACATAGCAGAAAAAGAAAATGAAAATCTGCATTTTACCTTATCTAATTTATTTCTCTAAGGTGTTCACAAAAAATGAGAATGTTTCTACAAAAATAATGTTTTAAAAGTAAAACAGAAAGCTAGAGAAGGAGGGCACTGCAAAACTCCTCATAGAGTAGAATCCCAAAGGGTCAAGGCAGTGCTCAGCCTTCACCCACTTTAATGTGCTCTTGTTTCAGTTCAGCAAAGGGTTTTCTTTCTCTATGTGCGTCAGGAGGCAAATTTTCAGCCTTTTATTCTCCTCCTCTGCTATTTAAATTCTTATCAAAAGTTAATTTGCTTCGAGAACTAATACTCCATAAGAGAGTTTGTCTCATAAGAAACTATTACAATCACTTGCCACTGGAATTTTCAGGAATTAGAGAATAAATAAAACTTAGGGATGAATATTTGTGGGGGCCAGGAGGGGTTATTTCCATGATTCTTCCACCTAAAAAGCAATTGACTTACACTTTATGAAAAGTTGGATGTCAGTTTATATGCAAACTTTTGCATACTATATGGTATTTCCTTCTTTCTCTTTCTTTCGATTTCTCCCTCTGCCATGTACCTAAATATACCCCAGTACTCTGAGTAAACCCTCTAAGACTGTTGTGTGTATCCCATAGTCACTGACTCACAAGCAGACTGGCAGCCAGTAGCTTACATGTGCTTCTGATTATGTTAATGAATTAGAGGTCAGGCCCTTTGACTCTTCAGTTAAATCAATCTGAATTCAGTTAAAGGTAAAATTAAACTAGAAAGAGTTTTGGTTACCTCATAATCTCACCAAAAATAACTTGTTTAATATATAGTGAAATCTGGCATAAATGAGAGTCTCTTCTTTGATCTATATACAACAAAGCTAGAAAACATAATTTCCTCAACTCTAAGAATGATAATAAAATATATATTTTACTCACTGAAGCAAATGCAATTACTCACATTTTCCACCTAATGCATGGTGGGAAATTCCATTCACAACTTCACAAGGTGAAAATGGTCAAATATGGACAAACTTGGCTCTAAGTTTCAGCCTGCTCCTTTGAAATTTCAGAAAGACAGCTGCCTAGTATTCTAGCCACCTCGTGTTAACACATCACCATAAGATGTGGAACAGAGTACTACTCCCTAGAATGGGTTTTCAGGAGAGGAGAATCTACTCACATATCAAGAAATCAATACTTTGGGGCTACTGTTGGTTCCCAGACTCAATGGAAATATTTTCTAGGTCAATAGCTTTGAGTGAACATAACTGAAAAAAGAAAAAGAAAAGAAAAGGTTTTGAGTAGTTGTTGATATATGCATTGGTCCCTGTCACATTTTTTAAGGGCAAACCTACTTGTCCAAATCCATGAGATAAGGGATGAGAAGAGACTAGTGAACACCTTAATTTAGGTCATGGGGATTCAGGTTAAAGCAGATGGCAAAGCCAAGTGCTTTAATAAAATCAGTTCAGGAAAAGATTCTCTCACAGGAATATAAATGACAAGGTGCAGTATCAAAATAGAGATCAATATCCAAATAGTATTTTCTTTTGAAGAGCAGGTTGTATTTAAAACGATAAAGGCATATCATTTTTCTCATTATGAGGACTCTGAACATTGTGCAACAAATTCTTATTCAAGTGCGTTTCTGATGTATTAGTCAAGATTTATTAAGCACAGCAGTGATTGAAGCACTTCATATGTTTGAGATACTTAATGCCCAACACGATACATGGCCATTGCTATTATTATCCCCATTTCACAGATGAGAAAGGTCCAACAAAGATTTCCCCAGGACATATAACTGGTAGGAGAAAGAGCCAGGGTTTAAACTTAGGCTAACCCCAGAGTCAGCATTCTTAACCATTGACCACACTCTGTTTTCTAAACGTAACAACCTAAATAATTTCTTTACAATTTTGGTTTAAACAGTACTACTAAAGGAAAGGAGGGTGACGTCTTGAAATGAGGTGGCATTATTTTCCTAACATCACTCAGTTTTGCCAGAATGTAGTTCTCATACAATGTGCGGGTCACCAAGAGTAGCCACAGAAGACTCTATCGAGACAGAGGGATTCCTAAGACTGGAGAACAAGAACAGTTTTGGAAATGTGACAAGTTAAGCACTTCTCAAATTACATTTTGCCATGAGACGCTTCTTGAAACTGTTTTGTGGTATTTTTATCCTGTGTCAGCTTAGCTAGAAGTACATTTCCCAGGTTTCCTTTTCTCATAGGTTCCTAGATCAGGGTGGCTCCCAGAGAAATTTGTGTGAGATTTGCAAGGCAGACATGAAGAAACAGATAATTTTATGGTCTAAGTCACCCTAGAGTGGGTCCTGTTGTCACTCAATTATGTGATTGCCAATATTCTCTTTCATCTGAGGGGTGTAACCAGACCTGAAGGTCTTCTTCCTTCAATTGCACAGAACCTTGAGCTCTTCACATGTGCATAAGGGGTGCCACATTTCCCGCAGTCCAGGGAGGCAGTCCAGGGACAAGACTGGTTCCAGTTTGCTCTCAAAGGCTCCTGTCATTCCTTGGTTTCTACTAGTTTATCTGCCCTTCCCAGCTAATGTCCTTGCTAACATTAAGCTCATCACCAGATGCAGGTATGACAGATTTATAGATATTTGCTCAACCAGAATTGTGTAATGCTTAATCATTTTACTAATACTTTATTCTATATTTGCTCTTTTTATTGAACCCTGGATAGCAAACCATTTATATCTGATGGATTTAAGGCTACAGACGCTATCTGTGATAGCCTATCATGCCAGGAAAGGCAAGGTGAGAAAATGTATTACTTCCTTAAAATTGGAGCAGAGGGTATTGAGAAAGAGTGCAACCAAAGCAAAGGGCATGCAGTATATGAGCAATTAAATAAAATATATTATTTAGCATTTATAAAGTGGATTTTACTTCCCCTACACTATCCCTATTCCATATGTAATATGGTTTAAACATGCCATAGTTTTGTTATAGCAACATGGATTTCCTGAGGCAGAAATCATCTTGCTCATAGAAAAATCAAAGATAACTATAAATATCATTTATTCAGTGATTTGAACTTGGCTGGCAGACAAGCCTTCATGTGGGTATACCTACATATTGAATAATAACAGCAAGACATTGAATTTGATGGCATAAAGCTAGCTAAATTCCATCTGCAGGGACCCTCAGGAAAAAATTAAATTTCATCTAACACCACCTACCCACAAGGAATGAATAGAGTCAGCCTAAGGCAGTTGTGTCCATCCTAGTTGCCAGAATCAAACTATAAGTGATGACTAACTAGTTGTGAAGAAAAAAAAATCAAAACGAAGCAAAAAAAAAAAAACTTTTGAGAGTTACGAAAATTAATGTATTAAGCACTTTCAACTTCAAAAGGAAATCCACAGGAAATTTCAGTACAGCTAGGTTCACGATATGGCCTGGTTTTCCCTGGATACTCTGGTCTATGTTTGGTTTATCAGAGTAAACATTCATAAACCCCTCTTTCATTTTCAAACACGTCCCACTTTTGCAAAATTATCTTTCATCCTAGTAATAAGCCAATCACATGGAAATTGAAGATCAGATGGAATTAAAAAACAAACAAGCAAACAAATAAAAAAAAAACAGCTAATTTTTATGGAATGTTAGTATATACCAAGCATTGTCTTATGAGATTTAATGTATCACTTTATTTACTCCTAGCAAATAGTCACCCATCATAAGGAAACTATAACTAGCATCCTCTTTGATAAGGAATCTGTGGAGCCACATGGGAATTATAAACTTGTCAAACCCACAAGGTTGTAAGTGGCAGAGCTGAGCATTTGAAAAGCAGAGGTCTTAGTGGCCATGACATTTATAACAAGAATCTAAGGACAGTGGATTAAGACCACCAAATACTTCCCCTGCCTCCCACACTTGCAGAGAATCATCTCTAGTCTCTGCCCCTCCAAAGTGCTTTAATTTCCCCACACATTCACTAGTTTTCTACACCAAGACATGTGATGGTTATGTCAGCTTAGCAAGGCTATGCTGCCCAGTTTTGGGGTCAAACACTACTTTGTATGTTGCTGGGAAGGTATTTTGTAGATGTGATTAGCATTTATGATCAATTAACTTTAAGCGAATGAAATTACCCTCCACAATGACTGTGGGTCATTTTGTCCCCCAAAGATTTTATTTGAGAGAGAGAAAGTGAGAGAAAGTGAACATGGGCAGGGCAGTGGGGGGAGTAGGGAGAAGCAGACTCTACACTGAGCAAGAAGTCTAATGCTGGATTCTATCCCAGGACCCTGGGATCATGACCTGAGCTGAAGGCAGATGCTTAACTGACTGAGTCACCAGGTGCCCCAGTGTGGGGCGAGTCTTACCCAATCAGCGGAAGGCCTTAAGAGCAAAACTGACATTTCTCAGACAAGAAAGAATTCTGCTGCAGGACAGTACCACAGATGCCCTGCCTGAGTTTCCAATTTGCTACCCTATCCTGTGGATTTGGGGCTCAAGACTTTGTCTTCAACTCTTTCGAGTTTCTTTACAGTGAGTCTGCCCTGTAGATTTTAATCTTGCCAGCTCCCACAATTATTAAGCCAATTTCTTAAAATAAATCTTCTTCCCCTAATCATATATATAAAGAGTATATACTATGCTTTTTCCCACTTTAAGGATAAGAAAACTGAAATGTTAGTAGTTACAGTATTAACACAGCTACATGGTAGGGGAAATGAAATATTAATTCAAACCTATCCCACCTCAGAGACTTGGTGCTTAGTCACTAAACTATATTGCAACTCAGTTGCCCAAAAGTCAACGAAGTAGGATGTGAAAAGTTAAGGACTTGATGTCCAGACTCTTAAACTTCCATCAAGTTTTAAAAGCTACCAACCAAATGCTCTTGAACAACTCACCTCCCTCTTTAATTCCAGATTCTCTATCTATAGAGAATAGAGCTGTCAATAATCCTAATATAAAGATAAAAATATGTCAACACATGGAAATTGAAGCATCATTTTTATTCTGTTGTTTTCCAGATTAGAAGTCATATGCTGGGCTCTTTCTTCCACTGACCACAAAGTGTCCTGGGCTGTTGAACATTAAAATAACTCTTGTATCAGAAGAACTTAGCTATGGTATCTAATGCCAACAAAACTCTTTTTCACTTATGGGTATTAACACAGGGAATTTTGGAACATTTTATCAGTATAGCAGCTTTGGGATAGCACCCATGTTTTTCTTAATCCTTCAGATTAAAATTTTATGTGTGTTTGTATATGCCCATTTGACATGTTAAAAATTGAGGATCTAAATATTCATTTAAAAAAAAAAGTAAGGAAAAGAAGAACAAGACCAAATGGGTAAAACAATTAAAATGCAAAAAAACACCAAAACAAAAAACCTTCAAAAAGCAATAAATATTATAAAACAAATCAAATGCTAGTGTTTAGTAAAACAATGAGCGAATTAAAAAAAACAAAATCATACTATGTTAAACACTGTGATAAAGCTGAGAAATGAGGACTCTTATCAAATTAGAGAACACCAGTCTCCTTAAAGGAAAATTTACCAAGTACTGTTTCAAAAAATCCCTTACAACGTAGTAACTGTTCAGAGTATTTTGAGGGCTTATGAAAATATGTGTTCATGACATGGTCTTCTTTACCTAAATAGCTCTGCTTTTCTTTCTCTCTTTAAATTGATCAGCAGTACTGCCTTAAGGTCTGTTTATACTCAGCAGAAGGAAAGGTAAAAATCCAGGAGCATAAATAAGGATAGGAGAAATATACAACAAAAAAATATCAAAGGGAAACACAGGGGAAGCCAAAACAAAGAAACAGAGAAGGCAATTTATTTTAGCAATATGGTGAACTGTGGGGGGAAAAACACTCAAGTATGGCAACTTGCATGGATAGAGCCAAGTAAGCTTACTTACTGAGTCACTTTGTGTGAAAGTCAAATCATGACTTTAATAAATTGAAAGCACCAAAGTCCATTTCACATATCAAATATGTATGACAAATGAAATTGTCTGTTTTCCTTCCAGAGGGTCAAGATATTTGGGAGAGAAGATTAAGTAAATGATCCCAAGAGGGTTGTTAAGTTTTTTATTGGTACCTTGAGCTAATGCAGTTAACTATACGGAGTCAGACTATACACTCCTATGCACCCTCATATCACTGATGTTATTAGGGAAGGGTACGTAAAAGAGATAGATGGGAGTTGAGCTGAGAAAGAAAATTCAGCTTTGTGTCTTTGTTCTCAGGACAGGGTAGAATGATATACTAACTAGTTTCCTCAGCTCATTCTGTAGTAATGTTTTTCAGACCTTAGCTCTTCCCTCCCTTCCCTACTACAAAGGGAGCATATGGCGCCACAGTCTTGCACAAAGAAAAGAAAACATGGTAGTAAATTATCTTAAATACACCTGAACTTATGATATCTAGAGTCAAGCTTTGCCTAGATTTTCTTTTTCACATAATTCTAGATTTATTTTTGCCATTCAGAAGTTTATTTTGGCTGGAGTTGAAATTTAATTTGTTCTTCAAAGAAACATAACAATGGAAATACAGAAAGGAAGCTTTTGTTCACTCCCTGGGAGTTCTGAAAAGTAATAATTATAAAATGATAAGATTCTAAATGAAAATGTCACTTCGAAAGGTTGAGGTTGACAGTAGCATAGACCTATGTGAAGTGAAAAAAGTCACATTATATTCATGAACATAAATATAACCAGATGATGTAATTTTACATCTTTTGATGATTTATTATATAAATGTTTCATAGGTTTGAAAAAATAAAATCCTTTCTAAAAATAAAGGTTGATTAGAAGTCTTAGAAAATAATACTTCTCTTAAAGAACAGTACTTATAAGAAAATATTATTATTAAAATAATTAATAGTGGATTGATAAAATAGTATCAGCTAAGACAATTGATACATACACACACACATACACACACACTTTGAATCAGAAACAATAACATTAATTACTTCAGAATTTTCATTTATTTCCAGTCATCCCATTTTATCTGTGCTGCACAAGTTGTTCTGACATCAGCCACTGCATTGTGATTCCACATGTCCCTTAAATATATACACACAAACACATTCACACACACACACAGACTCACACACACACACGCAGCATCCATGCCACACAAATATGTACAACTGCCCCTATAATAAAAATAAGGTTAGCATTTCAATAAGTCAAATTTTTTAGGTAATTATACTGGCTGAGTAGAGATATGGAGCTGGCTTTTACCAAATAATATGGCCAGCAAGTCTTTTCTTTTCTTTTCTTTTTTTTAAAGATTTTCTTTATTTGACAGAGAGAAACACAGCCAAAGAGGGAACACAAGCAGGGGGAGTGAGAGAGGGAGAAGCAGGCTTCCCGCCCAGCAGGGAGCCCGATGTGGGACTTGATCCCGGGTCTCCAGGATCATGACCTGAGCCGAAGGCAGTTGCTTAACCAACTGAGCCACCCAAGCGCCCCAAGTCTTTTTTCTTTTTAGGAGTCTCTATGAGGCTTTCTGTGTGGTGAAGGTAAGCTGGGTTCAGGAGAATGATTAACTTGCACAGATATGTTTCAGCTTTACCTTTCTAGATTCCTAATTTGTACTTTTTTTTTTTAAGATTTATTTATTCGGGGCACCTGGGTAGCTCAGTCAGTTAAGCATTTGCCTTTGGCTCACGTCATGATCCCAGAGTCCTGGGATTGAGCCCTGCATCAGGCTCCCTGCTCAGCAGGGTGTCTGCTTCTCCCTCTCCCTCTACCCCTGTCTCCCTCTCTCTCTTTCTCTCTCTCTCATAATCTCTCTAAAATAAATAAACAAAACCTTTTTTTTTAAAGATTTTATTTATTTGACAGAGAGAAACACAGCCAGAGAGGGAACATAAGCAGGGGGAGTGAGAGAGGGAAGTGACAGAGGAAACACAGCCAGAGAGGGAACTCCCAGCAGGGAGCCTGATGTGGGACTCGATCCTGGGTCTCCAGGATCATGACCTGAGCCGAAGGCAGTCGCTTAACCAACTGAGCCACCCAGGCGTCCCAATAAAAAAAAATCTTAAAAAAAAAAAAAAAAAGATTCGGGCTCCTGGGTGGCTCAGTTGATTAAGCAACTGCCTTCGGCTCAGGTCATGATCCCGGAGACCTGGAATCGAGTCCCACATCAGGCTCCCTGCTCTGTAGGGAGCCTGCTTCTCCCTCTCTCACTCCCCCTGCTTGTGTTCCCTCTCTGGCTGTGTTTCTGTCAAATAAATAAAATCTTTTTTAAAAAAAAGAAATAAAATGTCTCATCTCTGCATGTATGAACTTTAACCAAACTCCACTGAAGGAGCTCTGCAAATTTTACAGAGTGCCAAGTTGATGTGCAAGCTGCGGGAGGGCTGGTTCCCTAATACTGTCACTGTCTTTGAAGTTATCATTTAACATCTCCCCTTCATATCACTGACGCAGAGATGTTTCCTCCAGTCTGATTAGCTGATGGATTTTCTATGCCACAGAGAGACTTATGTTCTTTTATATCTCTGTAGTTTCTCTCATCTATATACATAGTCTTTGATAAATTAAAATGAATACATATGTCAAACTCCTCCAATTTGTGGCCCTCAGCACTAGTTGGCTATTTTTTTTAAAGATTTTATTTATTCCTTTGACAGAAAGAAACACAGCTAGAGAGCGAACGCAAGCAGTGGGAGTGAGAGAGGGAGAAGCAGGCTTCCTGCCAAACAGGGAGCCTGGATGCCGGGCTTGATCCCAGGACCCTGGGGTCATGACCTGAGCCAAAGGCAGATGCTTAATGACTGAGTCACCCTGGTGTCCCTAGTTGGTTATTTTCTATGATGACAATTCTACTCAACACTTATTGCAGTTGGCTATAGGGTATGAGAAGCTTTAAGAGGAATTGTGGATGTTGTGGGGCAAACTTCTTCATGCTCCTCAAAAGAAAAGACCAGTTTACATTATATGAAAAGTGTGCTCTTCTATAGTATCACAGACTTCCCTGAAACTTTGGGAGCTAAACCAGAGGACTTTGCATTCTCAATGATATCTGTAGGAATTACACACTATTATTTTAAGGAATTTCCTTCTCTAATGTAACCTTATAGACCGTTAACTGAATTTTTCATGTTATGTCATTTTAAAATGCAAATAAGTATCTATGATCATATGTTGAATCCATTAAGGGTAGAGGTCTACAGGTGAAAAGAAAAAATTTTATGAAATATTCACTCAATATAATTTTAACATTGGCCCTAGTTTAGTCCCCAGATCAATTGTTCAGACGTGTTTTTATGTCAACTTACAAAATAATCAATATCCATAAGAAAGCCAGTTAAATTTTAGTTGATTTTTTTTTCCTTGGGATGTAGTACTTATTTCCTTCATATAGACCTTTTTCAAGCTAATTTTGTTTGTTTCCTTTTTTAAATTTTTAAAATATTTTATTTGTTTATTAGAAAGAGAAAACAAGAGAGAGCACAAGCAGTGGGGAGAAGGAGAAGCAGGCTCCCCCACTGAGCAGGGAGCCCAAAGTGGGGCTCAATCCCAGATCCCTGGGCTCATTACCTGAGTTGAAGGCAGGCGCTTAACCTACTGAGCCACCTAGGCACCCCAAGCTAATTTTGTTTAGATTGTATTAAATCTACTGTAGAAATAGGAGAATGCCTTTTTTTTTTAAAAAAACGTATCTTAGATATTAACACTGAAAGAGTCCTCAATGGTCACCTCACAGTACTGCCTCTTTTCCTCAAGGGAAAAACTGATGTCAGGAAATTTGAAGTGAATTCTTTATCCCTAGAGTTAATGAATGGCAAGACCCAGCCTAGAGCCGCAATTTCTGTTTCCCCAATTCAAAAGCTCTTCACCTTACTCCACACTTTTTAAGTTTGTATTCTTATGCCTGCACCTAGTAAAAATTAGAAAACTTTCAGAATGGGAAGAAACCATAGTTCAGTGTATTATTTTTTTTTAAAATCTGGTTTTGTCATCTCTCTGTGCATGCTGACTCTCTGACACTGCACTAACTTATTTATCCCTCTAATTCATTTTTTAAAATCTCCACAATGTTTGGAATAAAGCTTTTACCTTACTTCCTGGCAAATGGCAAGTGCTTAATAGATGTTAAGCCATTAGTTTAGCCAAGGTGTTGGAAAACTTTTCTGTAAAAGGCAAGATTGTAGGTAGTTTAGAGTTTCCAAGCCATTGTAGGGTGAAAGCAGCCACAGACAATGAGCAAATTAATGGGCTATGTTTCAATAAAACCTGATTTACAAAAACAAGCAATAGGTTAGATTTTATTTGTGGACAAAAATTTTTCTATCTTCAATACAGTCCATAACTAGCAACTCAGACTTGCTAGAATTAAACAAGTGGTAAAATGGTAAATACTATACAATTCCTTTGTTTTTTCTGCAGAAACCCATATGGGAAAAGATGGATACCTTGAGAGTATACACACAAAAGGCTAATGTCAGTTATGTCATTACTTCTCAAGGATATATTCAATTGTGTTTTATGGTTGCCTATTTGACCTGTCAAAACAAATAAACAAGGAACAGAAGTTCATATATTTAACCAAATACAGATGCAAACCGGGATCTCACTGAAAATTCTACGCATGTGTTTAGTCACAGAATTAGCGTAGATAGATGTAATAATTGACAAAAGTTCTGAGACCTGGGTTATTTTGTCTCTGTTTCTGTTGACAGAAGTGTGGTTCAATAAGTGATCCTCTAGTGTATGTCATGGTATGAAAGAGAGCTAAAACGAAGGAGGGTCAAAAATTTTACCTTGCAACTCTAGCCACCTGTAATAATCAGCACTTTCACCTTTACACCAAATCATCACATGGATAAAGTATGTAAAGAAATCAAAAGAAGATTTACTAAACTGTCCAGCATCCATCCATCTTTCTTGGGTATAAGACAACACTAAATATCTTTTGGAAGGCACCCCTTGCCTACTCTTACTACTGTGGTATAGATAGAGTTAGCATATACTGACCGACTTAAGTCAATCATTCAGAAGCATTCTCCAGACACAGGCATTGGTTCAAAGATGTGTAGGTTCCATGCCAGTGGGACCAAGACAGTGGGGAGTTTTCTGAGATGCCTGGGAGGGAAGCAGTTGTCTTTCTTGGGATGGAATTGCTGCCATCCATCATCTCCCTTCCACATAATGTGGAATGATGACAGCAGTAGTTGTACCCTGTATCCAGGCAACTGGGTATGCATTGTATGTAGAGACTTAAAATTAATTCTAAAAACCTACTAAAACAATGTTTTTTATTATCACAGTTTGCCAACAATTCTGAACAATGGCAATGATAGAATAATCTTCCCACTGAGGGCAGACAAATCTACCTCTGGCCCCCTTCCACCACCCCACCTTCTTGGTACTCACTGTTTCTTCCATACAGAGCCTGAGACTTCCAGACAAAGGCCACAAATAAAAGAATTCTAGCCTTGATCATGAAGCTCTGATTCTGGCCATGCCAAAAATCAGCCTTGCCTCTGGACATTTTGTTGCATGAGAACCAAAATTTCCTTTCTGCTTAAGCCAGTTTGGGTCTAGTTTTCAAACACATGAATCCTAACCTCATTTTATAATATCTATATATAGCAATTACTAGAAAACTGGCATTTAAGGTATAGAACATATGATTATGACTTTCATTAGAATATCTTACAGCTATTGCCTGGAACATTGTTCTTATATATTAAAGTTCCTTTAATCTTAAGAAAGTACATAAATAAATAGTTATTTTTAATCCATTTCATCTCATTGGACAACAAATTGTTCCAAAACCAACACTGACATACACATTCAACTAATAACGTGTATGTGCATATATATATACACACACATACACACATACATATGTAGACATACACACTGAGGGTCTGACTTTTGATCAGAGTCTATAAACTTTTTTAAGACCACTATAAACTTTCCTCTAGGCTAGACAACATTAAGAATATCCTTCAAACAAAATTATGCTATGTTCTTATTTTGTCTAGGCATCAAATACAGAAGTATGTTCCATTTTGATTTTCAGTTGAAGTTTTTTTTGGTTATTATTGGGAAAAAAATCCAGTAATAATTCTCTGCAACCTCTAAAGCATGCTTTTAGTGATCTACACAGAGTAGTGAGAGATGGTCTGTTCCTCTCCACCCTACGTTGTAACATAAGTCATCTGATTATTATCTTCATTCTGAGGAAGGTTGGTTTTAAGTTTCTCTTTAAATCCTAGCTGATGCATGACTATCAGCATATGCCCTTTGCCTAATATTTGACTTTCTCCAAAATATATATATCAACAATTAATAACCCTCTCAAAGTACTATGAAATTAGCTTTCTGATTATGTGATTTAATTGCTACAGTGGTCAGACCAGGTCATGAACACTGCATCTTCATAGGACAATCAGATAAAATGTACTGAAAGAAAGAATGAGGATAAACGGGTAAGTGGCAACCTAAACTAGAAAGAGATAATCTGCATTTTTATAAAGTCTGAAATCACAAAGCAGTTTATCATATATCCTAATATTTCTACTACTGATTAATAATTTTGAGATTATACAACAAAGATAGTACAAAAACTGTATTTTTATTCAAAATTATAACAGTAAAACTTCTATGATACTTCCCATGTGTCAAGAACTATATTAAGGGCACCTGGGTGGCTCAGTGGGTTAAAGCCTCTGCCTTCGGCTCAGGTCATGATCTCAGGGTCCTGGGATCAAGGCCCGCATCAGGCTCTCCACTCAGTGGGGAGTCTGATTCCTCCTCTCTCTCTGCCTGCCTCTCTGCCTACTTGTGATCTCTCTGTCAAATAAATAAATAAAATCTTTATTAAAAAAAAAGAACTATTTTAAGCACTCATATATATTAACTGAATAATTAACTGAAAGGGAAAAACATTATCATTGTTGCCTTTAAAAAATGTGGAGACAGGCAGAAAGAGTCCAAATAATCTGTACATGGTCAAGAGCTAGTAAATGGCAGACTTGGCATTTGAACTAGGGCAATCTGGCTTAGAAACCAATGAACATAAAAAATCATTATATTGTTTCTCAGTAAATATGTAAGGACTATACAATGATACAGCTGTACTAAAACAGAGTCTATTTGGGTTCTTGTTCTAGGTAAGGTGCTGTGGATACCCTGAATATGACACAGACTGGAACTATAAAGCCCGCACAGAATGTATGAAACCACTATTGGTAATTCTACAAAGTAAAGAGTAGTGGCAAAATTACGGGGAAAACTGAAATATTAAAGAAATAACAGTGAGTTTACCATTTCATTTTTCCCTTTAGTATCCCCTAACCCGATCTTAATATAGTCCAAAACCATAAGTGAGCAGTAGGCTGTAGACAGGGAGAAGCTCTAGGAAAAGGTGTCTGGTTCTGGTTTGAAAAGTAGGAAAGGGGATGCCTAACACTCAGAAGAGTATAGATATCCCTCGGTTTTGTTTTGTCTTTTCTTTCATCCATTAAAAAAAAAAACTTATTATTCTATTGTATACCAGCTCCAAGCAATCCAATGATGACAATAACAGTGGCAGTGAGGGAGGCTCAGTGGGACCACAACTCAGAAGGAGGGAATCTTCTCTGTTTGAGGGAGCCATGATCCCAAGGAGGTAGCACACCTCTGATGTTTTCAGTCTCTCTCTGTCTCTGTCTCTTTTCTTGTCTCTTAGTCCCAGGTGTGGGTACTGCCCTGAGTGGACACAGTAGAATGGAGCAATCATAGCCCTAGATTATTAGTCAGAGGACCAAACAGGAGACCCCAGACACCTGGAGAGTATTGAGGAGATCACACTGAGGGAAGAGCTCAGAAAGGGAATCCTTTAAAGTTCTTTGTAAACCCCTGGGCTCACCTCCATGCTGAACACAAGTCAATCTAATTCTAATCAGCATAAAAAATATGTGAGAAATCACTTAACAGACCAAAGCTCAGGCACAGACTTGCTAATTGTTGGCAGACACCTAAGACAACTCCAAACAAAATTTGAAAAGATTTGAAAACTATATTGAAATTGGAACCACTGCCCATAGAAAACAGTATGGAACTTGTAGTCTTAAACTAATGATATCAACTTGCTTTAAAGAAAAAAAAAATCAATATTCTCCATGTAATTTAAACAAGTCTCAGAGACTTGTAACAGTATTTGAAAGATCCAGGTATAATCCCAAATCACTTGGCATTTGGAGAACGAAGACAATCTCCACTCATATGGAAAAGACAATTAACAGATGCCAAAGCTGAAATAAAACAAATTTTGGAATTAAGCTACAAAAGTTTTAAAAAGGCTATTATAAAAATACTCCAACAAATTCCAATTGCAAATATCTTAAAGTCAATGATAAAATAGAAAACCTCAGAAATACATAAATAAACAAACAAAAAATAAATAAATGGATTAGAGATGAGCCAGTGAACTTCATGATGGATCAGAAGTTACCTAGTATGAACAAATGAAAAAAAATTGTGGAAAAAAATGGACAATTCCTGAAAAATCTGATATTCATCTCATCAGAATCCCATAAAAGAGAGGGGAAAAGAATGTGATACTAATTAAAGAAATAATTATTCCAAAGCTTGGTGCAAGATTTAAAGCTATAGATAACAGAAACTAATGAAAACAGTTTTTAAAGAAAAGACAAAAAGATATATTCCCAGAACCATAATAAAACTGCTAAAACTGAAGACAAACAAAAAGTATGGAAAGCAATCAGAGAAAAATGACATTATCCATAAGGGGAACAACAATACAAATAATTATGGGTTTCTCATTAGAAATCAAGAGGGCAAGAAAGAAGTGAAACCATATTTTTAAAGTGGTAAAAACAAACACAACTGTCAACTGAGACTTCTATAGCCAGCCAAAATACCATTCATGAAGGAAGATAAAATAAGACCATTCTCAGATAAAGAAGGCTAAGCTCACTCTTAAAGTAAAGAAACTACTTTATACAGAAGGAAAATGGTAACAGAAGGAAATCTGGAACATCAAGTAGAAAACAAGTCTCACAAATAGTAAGATTCCAGATTATAATGTATTGTTTTTATTTTAAATTTTTAATTAAGGCATTTGACCATTGACTCTGTGTGTGTGTGTGTGTGTGTGTGTGTGTGTGTGTGTGCGCACACGCATATATATGTATATATATGGATGTCTGTGTGTGTATAATTATAACATGAAGGGATAGGGAAAAAAGCATCTATATATTGTGATAAGTTTTCAGTATTCAATTTGAGGTGAGTGTATTACTCAACACATACCCACAAAGATGCAAATAAACAAAGAAACTTAGTAAAAAAAAAAAAGATAAATTTCAGTCCTATATAATGTTTAAATAACATGCAAAAATGTAAGAAATGGGGGAAAAGTTTCAGAATTACAGAGGGAACATTTAGAAAACAAATAAAATGATATGTTTAATTTCAAATACACTAATAATAAATGCAAATGTTCTAAACAAAACAATTAAAAGACATAGATTGTCAGAATGAATTAAGAGTCACAGGTTAGGGGCACCTGGGTGACTCAGTTGGTTAAGCCATTGCCTTCAGCTCAGGTCATGATCCTGGAGTCCTGGGATTGAGTCCTGCATTGGGTTTCCAGATCTACAAGGAGTCTGCTTCTCTCTCTGATCTTCTCCCCTCTCATGCTCTCTCTCACTCTCTCTCTCAAATAAATAAAATCTTGGGAAAAAAAAGTCATGTGTTAAATATTTGTACATTATATTTACTTTAAATATAATGATATAAGTTGGATAAACATAAAAACATGGATGAAGTTATACTATGCAAATACAAATTTAAAAAAGCTGGAGGTGACATCAGTAAATATGATAGAATAAACACCTCCCAAAATTATGTACTTCATAAAAGCAATGAGAAAGTGACAGAACTGTAATAATTAACTTTTCAGAATACTAGAACTTAGCCAAAAGCTGTAGCAACCCAGGGAGTATATGTTTGAGAACAATGACTGAATCTCATTGAGATTAGCAAGTTTTGGTGGTATTTAACTTGCCCTATTCCCAATCTCCTTTCTCTAGCTCGGTGCTCATCTTGAAAAGTGACAGCTGCAATCACAATGAAAACCAGCACCCTGGCAAACACTGAGGAAGGAGAAATCGGCTGGAGCTCTTTCCACACCTCATTCCCAGAAAATGTCATAATTTGACCTGTCAGATGATACCCTGGAAGTCCCCATTTGCAAGGTTGTTTTTATTTGACCTGACTCAGATCTTTTAGTGTGAACAGGCTTTTCTCCAGCAGCATTTGTTGAAAGCAATTAGATGCAATTGATGGAATGCATGGCTGCCTGAGGAAGTGGTTAACAGTTGGAGCACAGGGTAGGTTACCCAAAAAAGCTTTAAAGAAAAAACTGGAGAATGAGATGACCATAGTGGGTTTATAGATCCAAGATATTACTAGGAATCTAAAAGACCATGTGCAAGCATAGGAGTACATGTTTAAGTCTAAAAGCATCTGCAGAAAAGAGCCAAGAAGGCCCTAAACCCTCACCTTGAGGTAAACTTGAGGCTCTGCTCAAGAAGTGAAGCCATATCAAATCAAACTGCTGAAAGACAAAGACAAAGAGAAAACATAGGAAACAACAAGTGAGAAGCAATTCAACACTTAATACATGACCAGGGTTAATTCACTAAGAAGGTATAGCAATTCTAAATGTATACATTTGTAAACAACAGACCTTCAAAATGCATGCAGTAATGACTTATAGAACTGAAAGAAGAGATATAAATATCTATAATTATAGTTAAGACATCAACACTTCTGCATTATTTTCCTAGGGTTACCATAACAAAGTACCACAAATTGAGTGATTTAAATAACAGAAGTGTATTGTCTCACAATTCTGGAATAAAGAAGTCTAAGCCCAAGGTGTCAGCAGGTTTGCTTCCTTTACCTGGCTTTGAGGGTGAATTTGGTTTATACCTCTTTTCTGAGGTTCTGTGAGTTTGCTGGCAGTCTTTGGCATCCCTGGGCTTTCAGTCTCTTCAGATGGCATTCTCTCTGTGTATGTGTCTGTCCAAATTTCTCCTTTTATAAGCATACTACTCATATTGGATAGGGGCTCACCTTATCCAGTATGACATCATCAGAACTAATTATATTTGCAATGACCCTATTTCTGAATAACATGTGCTGTAGCACTGGGGATCAGGACTCCAACATAGCATTTTGGTGGAGCGCAACTGAACCCACAACAATTCCTCTCTCAATAACAGATAAAAATAGTAAACAGAAACTCAGCAAAGGATACATAAGAACTGAAACATCAACCAACTGGCTCTAAGAAATATTTATAGAATTTTCTTTTCAACAGTAGAATAGACACACACACACACACTTACAAATATGTATGTAGAATTAACCAGGATGAACCTTGCCTTGGGTAACTAAAAAAACAAAAAAAAAAAACAAAAAAAAACAGAGAGAGAGAGAGAGAGAGAGAGAGGGTTAAAGGAAAATTAAAACTATTTTGCACCAAAACCCAAAAGAATATGGAAGAATAATAGAAAAATTTTTGTGAAACAAAGTTTAGAAGGAAATTTGTAGTAGTGAATATTTTCTTTATAGAAAGACACTGATTTCATGTTAATTACCTAGGCTTCCATGTAAAAAAAAAAAAAGGAGAGAGAGAGAAAGCAAATGTAAGTTAAGTAGATGAGAAATAATAATAAAGATAGAACCTATCTCTTAAAAAAAAGATAAATCTCCAGCAATATGACCATGAAAAAAAAGAGAAAAGATACAATTTACTCATATCAAAAATTAAGGAGATGACATCATTACTATTTCCACAGACTTTCAAGGAACGTAAGAAACTACTATGAACAACTTTAAAGATAAAAATACATCAACTTGGTATAAGATCTCAAGAAATATAATGTACCAAAGACTCACAATACAATATGAAATAGGTAATCATATTTCTAGAACAATTACAGAAATTATATTTATGATTTAAAACTTTTTCAAAAAGCTATCACCAGGCCTAAACAACTTTGCTGATAAACCAAAAAAGATTTTTAAAAAGAAATAACATCAATTGTACACATCTTCAGGAAAACAAAAGAAGGAACATTTCCCGACTTATTTTATGGAGTTCCATTACCCTGATACCCAAATCAGATTAAACAGTTTAAAAAAAAAAACTCAAAACCAAACAAAAACAAAAACAAAAACAAAACTATAGGCCAGTCCCTCATGAACATCAGGACATAACCAAACAAAGTTTATCCTGGAAATGCAAGGCCAGTTAAATACTTAGACAATCAATATAATCTACCATATCAATAATCTAAATTAGAAAGCCAAATTATCATACGGATTGGTACAGGAAAAATATTTTTAAAATTCATTATCCTTTTATGATAAAAAACTCACAATTAGGAATGGAAAAGAATCCTGAATTTGATAAAGGACGGCCTCAAAATCTTGCAGGTAACATCTTATTTAAAGATAAATTCTCCCTTGCTAAGACTCTGGAGCAGGCAAAGATGTCCTCCCATCTCTTTACTCCTATTCAGCATCATACTGGAAGTCCCAGCTGGTGTTGAAAGAAACAAAAAGGCCTCATGATCAGAAGGAAAGAGTAAACCTATTCTTATTCATAGACAACATTATGGTCTACATGTCAAATTCCAAGAAAATCACAAAGATATTCCTATAACTAATAAATGAATTAACATCTTTACAGGATAAAAGATCAACCATTAAAATCAAGTAAATTTCTTTTATTATTGATGTAAAAATCTATAAAATGCATTAAAGAATTAAATGGAGCAAAATGTACAGTTGAAACCCAAATTTTCTTTCTTTCTTTCTTTCTTTCTTTCTTTCTTTCTTTCTTTCTTTCTTTCTTTCTTTCCTTTTTTAAAAATTTTATTTCTTTATTTGACAGAAACAGCGAGAGAGAGGGAACACAAGCAAAAGGAGTGGGAGAGGGAGAAACAGACTTTCCGCTGAACAGGGAGCACCATGCAGGGCTCGATCCCAGGACTTTGGGATCATGACCTGAGCCGAAGGCAGACGTTTAATGACTGAGCCACTCAGACACCCCACCAAATTAAATTTTCAATGCCCCAATTAGTAATATTAATTTATCAATGTAACAAATGTATACAGGATCTGTGGCTGAAAACTATAAAACTTGAAATAAATAAGAGTTAAATAAATTAAGAAATAATATAATGTTAATGGATTGGAAGAATCAACATAGTATTAATGTCAATTTTCCTCAAGCAATTTGTAGATTTAATGCAATTCTATTTAGAATTCAAAAACAATTTCAGATACACTTATATAAATAGAGGTAACATTGGAATATATACAATATTGACATATACATATAAAATATGTATTATAAAACATTGCTTAATGAATGAAACATAAACAATTAGAGTGGAAGAAAATAGTTACAAATCGCATATTTTCCAAAGGGCTTTTATTCACAATAGTAAAACTCAACTGTAGGAATACAAACAACTCAATTAAAAACTGGGCAAGAAGGGCACGTGAGTGGCTCAGTCAGTTAAGCATCTGTCTTCAGCTCAGGTCATGATCCCAGGACCCTGGGATCAAGTCCTGAGTCAGGCTTCTGCTCAATGGGCAGTCTGCTTCTCCCTCTCCCTCTGCCCTTCTACCTTCCCCTGCTTATGCTCTCTCTCTCACAAAGTAATAAAATCTTAAAAAGAAAATAAAAAACTGGGCAAGACAGTTCCACAGATACTTTACCAAAGAGGGTATGCAAATAAAAAATGCATACATGAAAAGATATTCAATATCATCAATCATTAGGAAAATGCAAATCAAAACCATATTAAGGTACAGCTACATGACTATTACAATGATGAATTAAAAAAAAAAAATGCCGATAATACAGAGTGCTGGTAAGGATGCAGAGAAACCAGAACTCCTATATTGCTAAGGAGAAAGAAAATGCTTTCCCGGAAATGCCCCGGAAAACGATTTGACAGTAAACATTCACTATCATAAGACTCACCCAAACCCACTTCTGGTTACTTCCCCTAGAGAAATAAAACTTTATGTATCCATGTATAGTGGCTGTATTTATAATCACCCCAAATGGGAAAAGACCACATATCCTCGGGTGAATGGATAAACAAACTATGGTTACAGTCTGGCAAGGCAAAGGAAAATACCGCTGATAAAACAAGGAGGGTGACTCTCCAAGTCAGTACTTTGAGTGAAGGAAGCCAATCTCAAAATGTTACATATTATCCAATTCCATCCTTGAAAAGGCCACTATGGCTACAGAGAGATCAGTCCTACAGGGTGCCTGCAAATTGGAGGAGAATGAGTTTGACTATAAAAGAAAAGATGAGGGAATTCCAGAGACTGTTAGAACTGCCTTGTCTGGGAGCCCGTGGGGCTCAGTCCTTAAGTGTCTGCCTTTGGCTCAGGGCTTAGGTCATGATCACCCCATCTGGCTCCCTGCTTGGCGGGAAGCCTGCTTCTCCCCCTGCTTGTGTTTCCTCTCTAGCTGTGTTTCTCTCTTGTCAAATAAATAAATAAATAAATAAAATCTAAAAAAAAAAAGAACTGCTTTGTCTCCTGATTGTTTTGGTGGTTAAATACATCTATACATCTATTAAAATTCATAGAACTGTGCACCAACAAAAAAAATAGATTTTGGGGAGCCTGGGTAGCTTAGTGGGTTGAAGCCTCTGCCTTTAATTCAGGTCATGATCTCAGGGTCCTGGGGATCAAGTCTTGTAGCTTGCTTCCTTCTCTCTCTCTGCCTGCCTCTCTGCCTACTTGTGATCTCTCTCTCTGTCAAATAAATAAATAAAATCTTTAAAAAAATTTTATGTATTATAATAAAAAGCATATTAAATAATTAAAAGGGCTGTGATCTATTCCCAAAGGAAAGAGGAAGGTTCTGGTATCAAAATGAGATACTACCTTAAAAACAAAGGAAATATGTGTTCCTTGCAGATTGTTCTGTAAATTTCAGCTCCAGGTGATTAAACAGGTATTAGGTCACAAACACATTCTATAGCAATAACATTGAGAACTCCAGTATTATGTAGAGACCCACACACATGCGCAAGCATGTGTGGTCAATCATATAATATCCTGTGATTTCTAATACTGGCTTTCTCATGTGCACTTATTGAAAGAGCCATAAAACTAGTATTATTACTGTAGATGCATAGACTTTACCATCTGTTCTATATACCGTTCAGCAGAATTTCTTCACTCCGCTCTTGCTGTCATAACTTCTCAAATCATTTTGTGAGAGAATATTTTTCATTTAATAAGCTTTTTTTTTTTTGTAAAATTAAGGTTTTTGAACATCATTTTAGAAGGATTGGTAAGGTTTCAAGCACAGTTCCTTTATAGACTTCCCTGAAATCAAAGAAAAATCTAGTCCAGTCCGCATTGCCAGACTTACCAAATACAAATCTAGTATTTTAGGGGTCCCTGGATGGCTCAATTGGCTAAGAGACTGACCCTTGATCTGGGCAAAGGTCATGATCTCAGGGTCCTGGGAGGGAACCCCAGGTTGGGCTCCCAAATCAGCAGAGTCTGCTCCAAGATTCTTTCTCTCCCTCTTCCTTTGGCCCTCCTCCCACTAGCTCTCTCTCTCTCAAATAAATAAGTTTTTAAAACAAAAAATCTTGTATTTTAACTGAGAATGCTAAATCCAGTGGCCAATTTTTACCTGTCAATTTCAGTGGCCTCAGGGTAGCTAGATTAAACATTTCTGGGTAGGTGTGTGAAGGTGTTTCTGGATGAAATTAGCATTTGAATTGGTAGAGTTAGTAATGTAGATTACACTCCCTGACAGACTTGAGAGAATCTAATCTGTCAGGGGCCTGAAAGGTGAAGTGAGTAGGAATTCATCTCTTTTTTTCTTGCCTCACCCATTCCACCTCCCCCTACTCTGCTCTGGGATTCACCTCATTTCTTCCCCTGGTTCTCAGGCTATTAGACCAGGGTTGAGTTACATCCTTATCTTTCCTGGGTCTGGGGGTTGCAGTGGCAGATCATGAGATTTCTTCTCCTCCTTAGTCACAGGAGTCAATTCCTCATAGTAGATAGATGATAGATAGATAGATAGATAGATAGATAGATAGATAGATAGATAGATAGATGATAGATAGATAGATAGATAGATAATAGATAGATGATGGATAGATAGATAGATACCTCCTATGGTTTTGTTTCCCTAATAGTATGTGTGTGTACATGTATGTGTGTGTATATATGTATCACTTAATACATGAGAAAAATGAGGTCTAGAAATGTCATAAAATTTTTCTAAATTAGGCCGTGACTTCAGATCTTTTATCAAATTACCCTGAGCCAGAATCAAAAATTCAAATAAAAGAATTTCCAGTGACCTTTCTTTTTTCCTTTATTGTATAACATACTCCCAACTAGTTTCTATTAAAATTCAGTATTCATTCCTTCTGAAATACTTCACAAACTTGATTCCTCAGTGTCCAATAAGCATGTTTATTATTTTTTAAATATTTGCTCTTCTTGAATTTATAAATCTGTTACTGAATCACTTGATACTAACGATTCCTCAGTTTGTTTTTTTTTTCTTGAGTGTATACTATTTTCAGAAAAGATTATAAACTACTTGAAGGCAGGAATTAAGCTGTATTTGGTTTGGTTATCCCTCTGTAGAGAGCATATGGCCTTATGGATATTCTTTTTTTTTTTTTTTTTTTTTTTTTTTTTTTTTTTTTTTTTTTTTTTGATTTTATTTATTTGACAGAGAGAAACACAGCGAGAGAGGGAACACAAGCAGGGGGAGTGAGAGAGGGAGAAGCAGGCTTCCCGCGGAGCAGGGAGCCCAATGTGGGGCTCGATCCCGGGTCTCCGGGATCATGACCTGAGCCGAAGGCAGTTGCTTAACCAACTGAGCCACCCAGGCGCCCCTGGATATTCTATTTCAAAAGCACTCAGCAGTGTGGTCAATTTTAATCTCATTTCTGTAATGATGAAATTTGCTTAAAATAAATTCCAGAAAAAGACACTTTTAAAAAATACATATGTGAAAATCAGCCATCTAGGTAATATATTGTTACATTTGTCTTAAAATAAGCCTTAGGCATTCTCCCACACTTTTCTCGCCATTATCTCCATCTGTAATAATAAAACATATCTTCTGATTACAGCTATTTCTGTTATCTCAAGGCTGAATCTAATTTATTTGCTATTCAACCTTACTTTGCCTCTGTTACATGATTTGTTTTTCCTGTAATGCAATCCAAAATTTTGATTTAAAAGGTAGAAAACATTTTTCCCCCAAATACATGGTATTTTAAACTGAAAGGAAAAATAAATTTAATGTAGATTGGGAGTAATTCACAACAAAACATCAAACAAATTTTAATTTGAATCCAATAAATTTTATTTAAACGTGTTTTGGGATAGATGAGTCTTTTGGGGCAAAATAGCAATATACACTCTGCCAACAAACAGAAATCTCAAAGATGATTTCCTAACAGAACTTTTGAAATACTTATTTACAGAGAGGAAAAAATTTCTTAGAAAGCTTGTGGTATTTCTAAAGTTGCATTATATTTCCAAAGCTTTGAAATATGATGTTTCTTCTATGACATCGTCATTAAAATTTAAAAGGCTAATTTAGAAGCCACAAAACTATCAGGTAGATTTTCTTAGAGGCTTCTTCTCTGGATACTGTCATTTGCTGGTTTACTTATTAGTAGAAATATAAGTTTAATTTGTTTTACTCACATACATGCTAATACCACATACATGGCAATAAATCATGCTGTTTCTCCACTTACATTTTACCCAGAGGGTATTTCTCAACTTTTACTTTTCCCCCAATTGTTACATTGCTATTCCTTCTCTACATACAATACAACATTGATTACTGGTTTAAATCCCTGATGAAATAATCATACTTGGGGGTAGATACACTACACTCTGAAATTTGAACACTAATGACTTTCTTTGCTATTTTCATCTTCACAAAAGGATAGATTAAGTTACTCTCTGAAAAGTTAAATGATGTGTCATTAAGGGCATTTAAAAACACAAGTCAGTGTCCTAAATCAGAGATTTAGGAATTAAATGCATGGCAGAGAAGTTATTTTTTAATCCTCAGGAGAATGATTAATTTGATTCCTAGCCATACACTGGGTATCCAAGTAGGTAATATACTCATTTTCTATTTTGAGAAAAAAAAAACTGAATTTGACTCCCTTTTCTTCTGCTTTTTAAAAAGTACTTATATCAGAAAGAACAGCATTAAAAAGCTTTGTGGGGAATTTTTTTTTTTCCCAAACCTTTATACCCCTTGACAACCTTTTTAATTTTTTTTCAGTTTTTGGCCATTATGATTCTTTGTCATGTTAAAGGTTCTTTTTGAGAGTAATGTTGAATTGCATTTGTTCATCCTAAAAAGATTGTTAAACCTGTGTAGGGAGTCAAATCTACAAAATTAGCAAAAAAAGGAGATCTTTTTCTCCTGAATTACCAAGTGATCTATCTAAACTGTTTTCCCTGGAGAGAGTGGGGTTGAACTTTTACCTTAAATAACTGTTCTCAAACCTCAGTACACTCACTTAAAATAACTCTGAATTAGGAAAATAGCCAAAGGCACAAGAAAGTACTTCACAGACTTAGAGAATTAATCTCATTTAGCAAAAAGAAAAAAAAAAAGCAAATCGAACAACAAAAGACTAAAGCATACACATGTGAGCTGCACTTTCACTAGAATTCTCCCTTTTGGTGTTTCATAAACTTAGACAACATGCAATGGTTTATTCTTGCCATGTTCATGCTTTTCTCTTCTCCATTTTCTTCTGAATTATTTGACTCAGAATGATCTCTTTTCTATCACTGTTAAATTCTCTCTGCTTGGAATTTAAGTATTTCTCTATACTGTTCTTATTCTATGCTCTGAGGAAGAGAGCCCCTTTCTATCCTTAAACCTAACATAAATCCTCTCTCTGGAGAGTTTTCTGTTAAAAAGTCATGGTGATGTAATACTAGAAAATCCCTTCAGATTGCAGAAGTCTACCACCCTCCTGCGAGCATGTGTTTTGTGGCTGGCTATCTTTTCTGGAGATGGGATTGTAATGCTCATGAATTGACCAATCTCCAAGAAATAATTTAAAATACTAGAGTCATACACTTCAACATCAACATCATCTTTTCAATACCAAAAGAACAAAAGTCTTCTTAGTGAGAGCATCTATCCATCTATCCCCAGTCTGCTGGTACTCAGTGACCTGTGAGGGCAAAATACAGACTATATAAAATATGAATGTTGTTTCTTTTTTGAACTTAAATAGGTAGTCATATTTGGGGATCCTAAGGGTAGCACAGTTTGAAAAATCAAACACAAGTATTATTTCCTATCTATAAGAAAGCTAGCTTACAGTAGAATACAACTGTAAGTGAATTAAGATGAAAGAGCTATTAAAACAAAACAAAACAAAAAACATTCTAGGAAAGATGTTAGATATCAACCAATCCAACTAGGGAATATATGTATTGCTATCCTCATCTTGAGATCTAAATGTAGATATTGATGAATAGAGTCCACTGGAGAGACAGAAATCAAATCAATTATTTAAATAGAGATTCTTATAAGCATTGTAACTAGCTATAAAATTATTAGCTATGTAAATGAAATGCCAGAAACAGAAGACATGAGGGAAACACAGTGGTAATGACTGGAGGAAGCAGCTAACACCCTGCCAGAGTGTGAACATTTGTGTCCCCCTAAAATGTATATGCTGAAACCTAATCCCCAGTGTGATAGTATCTGGAGATGGGAACCTTTGGGAAGTAATTAGGTCATGAGAATAGACCACTCATGAATAGGACTAGTAACCTTATAAAAAAGGTTTTAGGGAAATCCCTTGCCTCCTCAACCATATGAGGACACAATAAGAAATGGCGATGAACCAGGAAACAGGACCTCACCAGACATCAAATCTTCTAGCACCTTGGTCTTGAACTTCCTAGGCCCCAGAACTGGGACAAAGAAATTTCTGTTGTTTATAAGTCATTCAGTCTAAGGAATTTTGCTAAAACAGCTAAAAGGTACAGACACATCCTTTAACATGTCAAAGAACCATGATGACAAAGAAATTAGAAGACTTTTCCAGCGGTTTGTGAAAAAAAAAAAAAAATTTTTCTAGAAACTGTTAAACACTATCTTGTTTCTGATTTTTAATACCATCTTGTTTCTGACTTATGTACTTTTTTAAAAAGTAGAAGAAAAATTAATCAAATTTATTTTTCTTTTCTTTTTTTTCCCCCTAGTCCCATGAGCATGACCCAGCAACATTTCTTCATCCTGGCTGTCCTTTCCCATAACAGCAGCTGAACCCAGTTTTTCTGGCATAATTAAAGTTTAGTTCCTTCACTGGATTTTAGCAAGGGGATACAGGCAATTAAAAGGCAAAAAAAAAAAAAAAAAAAAAAAAAAAAAAAAAAAAAAAAAAAAAAAAAAAAAAAAAAAAAAAAAAAAAAAAAAAAAAAAAAAAAGGCAACAACAACAACAAAAAACCCAGCAAAGATAATATCGGAGATAAGTGATATGAGGCAAATGAAACAATAATGGCATAAATAGTAATCACAGAAGAAATGTCATACAGATTGATTTTGAGAGGCCTCCTCAAAGAGGCAACATTTGATGTAAATGAGGAGAAAAAGCCAGCCATGTGAAGAGTTTTTCAGGCAAATGAATAATGAGTGTAATGGCTAAGACCTTGAGATGGAAATTTCTAGACATTTTCAAAGATCAGGGTGGATAAAAAAATTAAAAAAATTAAAAAAATTAAAAAAAAAGATCAGGGTGGAGAACGCCAGTATGGTTGTTGTAGGCTCAGCAAGGGGAACACCGTAGAAGATGAGATTTGAGGATGGGCAAGAACAGGCTCCCTGGGGCCAGGGAGGGCCCTCAGGTGCACTATAGGAAGTTGTGGTTTCTGTTGTTTTTTGGCAGTGGGGAAGAAGAGGTCGATCATAAAGGGTTTTAGGTAATGGAAGGATATAATCAAATTTACTTTGTAATATTTAAAACCAGTCTGCCCATCAGTACTCTTTCTGTGCTTTCCATGTTCATATATACAAGGTGCATTGTCTGGAGAGCACATGCATTTGGGTTCAGAGTAACCCAGACTAGAACTTATATTTAATGTTGTTAAAGCAGAAGAGTCATGGTGATTCTCACACGAAAGACCTATTTTCAAGACTCACTCCAAGAGGAAGTGATTTTTGTTTCTAAAGTGTACTCTATCCCAAGGGACAAAAGAATTCTGAATTCAATGGCGATACAAATATTGTTGCAGAGAATTCCAATTCTGACAAGTTAGACTTATAGTATTACAAAATCAATTTAAATATCATATTAGATGTCAGCAAAGCCATTCCTAAAAGGTAGAAGAAAGTCCATTTGAAAAAATTGCATAAATAAAGTCTCAGTTCAGTAATAAGAGACTCTGAAGCAAAGAGTAGACATCATAGCACAGTAAAATAAATAGCAAAAGGATAAAACAGAACCACAAGAAGATGGTTCACAAAATAGTGGTCGTTCCCTCATGGCCCGTGGATTAAAGGTTACTGCCAACCATCTCTCCAACACACCTGGCAGAACTGGAAGGCTGATATATGAATCATCTTATCTTTTATAACCAGCATAATTCATTCATTCCTTCAACAACTATTTACTAAACGCTTTCTACATGCCAGGACTATTCTGGGTACTGAGAAGATGGAGAGGAAAAGAGTAAAAATACCTACACTCATGAAGTTTATGGTTTTGCATGTGTTACTTATAGCAAACTAAATTGAGAAGTTGAGTTCTCATGACACATTGCGAAGTAAGCCATCCTCAATTAATCTTTCTGTATTTTCCAAAAGTTTTAAGCTTAGGACTCCTCTAGGAAAGATTCATGAAAGTGTTATGTTATGAATTAGACCTTAAAGAAAGCACAGGATTTGAGTAGGGAATATAGAAAACATTTCAAGGAAAGAGGAATAATAATCAGGGAGTGAGAGAGTTGAGACACATAAATGGAATTATACCTAGCACTTGTGAGTAAAATGAGGTTTTGAAAATTAATATAAAAACATAATGACTATCCAAAATATGTTGTTAAAGAAGAGATACAAAGACTGTACAGATCCAAGCAAAACATGGCAAGGAGGTTGATCGTGATTTATAAATATAATAATAAATGGTATAAGAATTCACTAGGTTCCTAAACCTGTTTTTACATTTTGTTAAAGGAGATAAGAAGGAAGGAAAGGGAAGGAAGGAGGAAGGAAAAAAATGAAGAAAAGGGAAAGAAAGAGAGAGAGAAAGAGAAGACTGAAGGAAGAAAAAAAAAAACTTCCTTGTTATTATTGCTATTTTTTACTCTGTTTTTATTGACTATTTTTCTTAGGTACCAGTCTTGATTCTTGATTCATGATTCACTTTCCCACTATCCCCAACTTTTTTGTCATCCAAGCAGTATAGCTCTATACCCATATTACATTATAGACATTATTTTTATTTATAAAAGCTGTTAAGACGCTACAGAAAGGGACATAGACACCAGATGCATGATGTTAGCCATCAAAATCAGGCAGAGCTTTAAGAATATAGAGTTCACTGCCCTACAAGTTTTTGCCAACCAAGTAGTGGCAGAGCTAGGCATTGTTCCCCTGACCACAATATTCCCTCAGCATGGGCTTATTTGTCATGTTACCTTTTTTTTTTTTTTTTAAGATTTTATTTATTTATTTGAGCGGGAGAGTGAGCTGGAAAAATGGCAGATAGAGAGGAAGAGAGACTCTCAAGCAGATTCTCTGCTGAACAATATGGACCCTGACAAAGGGCTCCATCTGACAACCCGAAGACCATGACCTGAGCCGAAATCAAGAGTGCCCAACACTCAACTGACTGAGCCGCCCAGGTGCCATGCCATATTACTTTTGTAATGGTTTTTATCTTACTGTCTTAAATCTGGTTACAATTTTTTTTACACTGAAAAATTTGAAAATATCAAATAAAACACATTCACTTTTATGTGTTCATACCAAGAGCACCCACATATCACACACATTGGATGAGGACAGGAAGTGGAAATGTGTGGAAAAGGTATTTCATAGCAGGTTATTTAAAGAAGCACACAACTCATTCAGGTGAGAGCTGCGGAGTCCCATTTTTTTAACCCTCTCTCCTCCAGGGAATAGAGATATTGCCCTCTTTGTTATACAGCAGAAATAAGGCCTCATGAAAATCTAATGCTGATCTGATTAAGTTTGTGGAAAGGGTTCACTTTTACTTTCCTAATTCATATATACAAGATAAATCAATAACGGAAGTACAAGCTTCTTCATAATGTATTCTGAGCTACAACCAGAGATCTGATTCTTAGCCCGTATCAAGTGTTACCGATGTGCTGTGTTGTGTTTTTTTTTTTTTTTTTAATACAAGCAATTAAGAAGCACAAATACAGTGAGACAAGGTCTGAAACAACTTTATGGCTTCTCAAAGGTTTTTCCTCCACACTGGATATGTGTTCTCTGTCTCAGAATAACATATGACATATATATTATATATACCTTTTGACATATGTTATATAAATAAAGTGTCTGTAAGATAGGTTTGTCATCTTACATAGCAGGGAGAATTTAAGCTAGGTAAAGAGATGTAACATCTCCACTGTATATCTTAGTGTTGAACAGCTTATATGACATTTTCCAGGATATCCCCTCATAAGTACGTAGATTTGTGGAGTTGTTATTGTTGCTATAAGCAATTCTCAACCAGGGACGCCCCACTCAAAGCATTGCATAGGTAAGGAGCCTCTCCCTGGCAAATGCCTCTGGTCTATTTGCCCAGGGTCCAGGTCACCTTTCTTCATTTTTCTTTTCTCCTGGGATTATCTCTTACCACTCCACACTCCCCACATTAATTAGGAATAAAATGAATCACACACAGGTGAACTGCTTTAATTACTTTTCCTCATATTTAGACAATGCTCTACAAAAGAAAGAGATGAGACCATCTACACTTAAACTGAAGGGAAACATCTATATTTTTATTAAAAAATAAAGGTCAGAGTTGGTACAAGTTGGTTGTTAACACAAGTTGCCCGTTGAGCAAACAAAACTTGACATTAGGCAAGTTTTGCCTTTTGTAGTGGAGACAGGGTTACTATGGAAGAATGGGAAATATTCATTGGAGAAAATAGCTTTACTTTTAGGAAGGCCAAAGCAGCTTCTTAAAGAGGTGCAATTATGTTTCTTTAAGGGAGACATTTTTCTCCAATGTAGAAAAAAACTTGTCACTTTACAAAGCTTTTAAAATTAAAGAGTAGGTATTTTATTTTATTTTTATTTTTTGTTTAAAGATTTTTAATTTATTTGACAGAGAAAGAGATCACAATTAGGCAGAGAGAGGAGGAAGCAGGCTCCCTGCCCAGCAGAGAGCCCGACTCGGCCTTGATCCTGAGATCATGACCTGAGCGGAAAGCAGAGGCTTTAACCCACTGAGCCACCCAGAGGGCCCGGAGAGTAGGTATTTTAATTTGAATAAAAAACAGTTGATGATAAAATACATTAGTCGCCATTTTAAATGATGTCAAATATATTAATCTTATTGAGTATATTCTTTTTGTGACATTTAGCTTCAATTTTTAAAATTCTAAGTCCTGAAGAGAACCCCAGAATTCCTGGGAGAATTTTTTTAATCTCTTTTTAATATTTTGAGTCATTGAGATTATAGTAATTTAATATTTGAATATTTTAAATGAAAAAAACTCAGAAAATTAATTTGTACTGATACCGATGTTCAAAACAATGACATTACTATATCTGTTTTAAATCTGAATTAACTGGAGCTGACAAAAATTAACAGATAAGCCTGCCAACATAAAGCTAGTTGTTGGAGGAAGAGTAAGCAAAGTTCAGTTTTTCTTTTCTAGTGCTGGAAGAAAAAAAATAAATCTGCCTTGCACTCTCTATGAACCAGGGACTGTGCTAAGTACATTTTTCATAACCTTAAGCCTCTAATTTTATTATTATTTATTTATAAGTTAAAAATCTCTGAACCTCAGAGAACGTAAATAAAAGATCCATGATCAGGTAGCTCTTAAATTATATAGCTTCAGTTCAGACTCGGACTAGGCACCAAAACCAAAACAATACTCTTCTCACTCAAGCCTCAGCTTTTTTTTCCTCCAATGCATATTGCATTGGCCAAACTGGATCCTTGCCCATTAAAGTTCTAATACAATTTATCTAGTAGAAATCTGATGAAAGCCACAAATACTAGTTAATATGTAATCTTGTTATTATTTTTAACTTTTCTATTTGAGAATAGTTGACACACAATGTTACTTTAGGTCAAGTGTACAACGTAGTAATTAGGTTTCTTTATATGTTATTCTCCAGTATAGCTACCATTTGTCACCATACAAAGCTATTACAATATTACTGGACACATTCCTTCTGCTGTGCCCTTTAGTTTTGTGGCTTATTTCATAACTAGACACCCGTATCTCCCATTCTTCTTCACCCATTTTCCCATCCCCACACCTCTTCTGCTAATAGGAAATTTTAAATTTTCTCATAGCTGTATATAAAAAGTAAACAGAAAAAGTTAGACTATACTTTGTAAATTAATTTTGTTTACATAAAATATCCATATTATCACTCCACATGCAATCAATATAAAATTATTAATGAGATGTCTTACATTCTTTTTTTTTTTTTGGTATTTTATCTTCTAAATCAGGTTAGGTTTATACTTCCCACTTACAGGACATCTCCATTCAGACTAGCCACATTTCAAGTGGTGCAATAGTTACAGCTAAAATAAACATGCCCATGACTAGAGACGACTGTTTTTACTGCTTGCAGGAATGTTTACTTTCAATTTAGAGCTATGATTTCTTTTTTATTACTCTACATGGCTTTTGCCTCCACCTATATCTTTGGTAAATCTCACTAGCCAGAGGCCAGTGGACCAGAATACCCAGGTGCTATGCCAACTTCACTGGGAAGTTCTGCCAAAGTAGCTAGAGTTTAACGCACCACCAGGCTTAACCTCATTTGTTGTCCCTGGAGAAGACTGCCCAAGGTATGATATGATGCTACATCTGATAACCAAATATTCAATAAAGACGCTTAGGATACACTAGACATTCTATGGTAGGTGAGGTAACTGAATTTAAATTAGAGTTTTCAAAAGTTATTCAGAATTTCAGTCCACAATATTTACTGTTTTAACTTGCCTAAGGTAGGTATTTATATGTCATTTTATGGTAGAATTGCCAAGTTTACTTTTCTGTGATTTTTCATGCACATATATGTATTTTATATCCACAATTTATTTTAAAATCTTTCTTAGACCTTCCTACTCAACTTGCTCCCATATGTACACAGTATCCCAACTAGCTGTGATCACATATTTCCATATTTTACTTATTAAACAAGCAAGTGCTTGTGTCTTCATATTCACAAAGCTTTGCCAATGTAAAGTATTTGCTTAGATCGATTTCAATAATTTTCCCTCATGGCTGAGAGGACTTCTGAACAGCACAATGCTGTAAAACAGAATATCTCACAATTTCCCAAATGAAAATAAACCCCAATTCCTCCACTAACTTCAGATTTTAAATATTTTGTTTCCTCACATACACCATGCTGTTCTCCATCTGTATGTTGCAGAGACAATAATGACAAAAGTTGACCTCTGAATAGTTCTTCTTTAATGAGGAGCATGTGTGACTACCCGTGTTTGTGCCCACACATGATTCTGGAGAAAAAGGTGAATGGCATTTCTAGCAATGGTGCTGACTCTATGGGAAATAGATCCATAAATCCACTCTTATGCATAATGGAATGGTCATCTCTGAAGACGGTGTCCTGAAGTTACACACACTGTTTACAAAAGGTTAGATTCGGGACTTAAACTCTCCTACTACCTTTTCAATACTGTCTACTTTGGGTTGCCCACGATGATTATGCAGCAACTAGACAGATAGTTTTCACACCCGCTAGCTACTTATTCCATTTTCTGCCCAGTATGCATCTAGACAAGGTAAAACATTTGCCTTGACCTTACGATTCCACCCACCAGTTAAATATCCCTGCTCTAACTTGATGGGTCAGAGACAAATCAGCTCATATCATTTTCTGAACGAAATTGTCTAGTAACCTCCAAAGTCCTAACCATGGAGCCCAAGCCTGAATAATTTCTGGCTTCTAAGTATATTCTAATTTACTTCTTTATATTTTTTAACTCTATTCTTTTTAAGCACACTTAATCTTATTGCTTATTGCACAACCAAGTGTACTCTGTCTCCAGTGACTTTTTCCTTTATGTGGAATGCTCTTCCAGCAGCCATTAGCATGTTTACTCCTTCACTTTTTTTATGTGTCTGTCCCAATGTCCTCTGCACAGAAAATCCTTTTCTGTTCACCATGACTAAAATGAGATCTCTTATCTCCCCCACAACGTCTGCCTTTTCTTCAGGAAAAAAAATCATATCAGATGCATTATATACTGTTTATGCATTTGTTCATATTTTATCATTGATCTTTTCCAAAATCTCACTAGGATGAGGCAATATGCACAAGAGTTACTTGAATATATGTGACTCCTAGGAATGTATTATTTTGAAAACCGGGTAACTCCACGATGTATTGAATGCTTACTTGAACAAGACACTTCCTTTATCTCATATGTTGGAATTTTTTAGAAGACTTATCCTTTCAGAAACAACATAAGCAGATACCGTACTCCTTATTTTATAGATGAGACCATTACAGCGTGATCTAAACTTTTTATCCTCACTACACTATAAGGTCCCACAAAAATGTTTTACCTTTCTTCATAGTAACAGAGATCCAGAAAATCTCTCAGAAATGCAGCTCAGTGGTGAAAGTTTGTGCCCCATGCTAGGCACACCAAAAACATGTTTTTGAACTGGAGAATCTTTAATTACCTAGCAAGTATCATCATTTATATGACTACCCTTTTAATCTAGCTACCTTTAAGGGTGCAACCTGAGAGTAGGTTATTTTTTTTTCTTTAATTGCACCATTTTAGTTTCAAGAGGGTTGTTTTAGTCTATGCCTTTTCATTCCTTCCTCTAAATTTTTATTTTAAAATTAGTTTCCCTTTGGCTTATTATAGTCCTCCTTCTTACCTCATGATGCTTAATGACTTGAGTTTCTCCATCTGCTACCTACATTCATCCTGCTACCTGGATTAGCCATGTTAATGTATGTTCTTGGCTCACCGATTATGTAATTTGCTCTTACCCTTGAAACATTGCCCCTTGACAACAGGCCTCATCTACAAGTATATTTAGAAAATAGCTAGGACGTCAAATATTTATTCCTTTTAAAAAATTTAATATGTTCTCCTGGGGCCTGATTACAGAATATTTTAATGCTTACAAATTTCTTCAGTGGCACCGTACTAGCTTGTTTCCTAGGAAACAAATGCCCTTCTACTGCACCGCACACATCCTTAATCACTAAATTCTGTGCCCTGGTGAATGGATAGCTTCTAAAAATTGTTTGTTTTTATAGGAGTTACCAGCTACAATATCACTGCAGGTAAATTTCCAAATACATAATCAGTGAAAGATTATTTTCTTTTACCCTAAAATATGAGACAGAGCTGTTATGTAATCATAAGACAAAAATGCATATTCTTTTATGACTGAGTAGTTAATGCATAAATATGAAGTGAATTTGAGGGATGTATATACTTGCCTTTGTTGTCATCCACAGTCTCATTCTCTTTTTCACAGAAAATATAGGTTCATTCAAGAAAATGGTTTAGATCTGGATGTCTTTTTCTCCTAACCAAATATTAACTGAAAACTATTAGAAACCCACAGAAGGAACAATGCATTTTTAAAGTGACATTTTAGCATTCAAGCCATTCATATTCTTCAATATGAATATAATTTTTATCTAAATGATTTCAGAGGAAAATGGATTCATTTGACTACAGTGCTTCTAAGACCAGTGGGAAGCTCATCATCTTAATATTGAATCTGTAAATCCTTTCCACTAGGGATGATTAACAGCTTTGTCAAGTGTTTATTTTACTTTAAGAAGAATATGTAATTTCCCAGCATAACGCAGACAGATTTCAGTCTATTTCTCCCTTCACATGTCACATTCGTATTATGGGCTCACAAGATCTAGCTTACCTCTTTTAGACTTCTATTTTGCATGGTAAGATGATAGCCTAACACATTTTTATAGTTTAATGAGCATGTATCAGTCTGTTCTATGATTCATTTATACTTGATAGAAAAAAAAAAATCCTTAGGAGTCCTGATAAGAGGCAATAACCGTGAATTACTTCCAGATGGCATGTTTGCTCTACTATACGTGTGGTCTGAGCTACCCATGGGACAAAAAGTTCTATTAGTGCAGTGATGGGGCTAGTCATACTCCTTTTTGTGTATAAAACCTTGATGAACTCTGCTTAGGGCAGTTCTAGCCATTGGAAAGTCCCATGGGAAGTAGGTAGCTGTACAAGGCCATTCACATATTCTGTTTGGGTTGCACAGTAATTCCCAAATTAACTGGCAAACAAAAGCCAAAATGGAATACAATTCATTGCATATGGGCTTTTAATCGTGATGTGATTTAGATGGCTTCCTTAGACATGAAATAATTTATAGAGCCATAATCAGGTAGAGTTGGCAAATAAGAACTTAGTGGAAAATTCTAGTGCCCAATCTTTCTGTTTTCCTAAATAACAGTGAAAATAGCCATATCTCTTGCCTTTTAAAAAATTAAGTTGAGGGGCGTCTGGGTGGCTCAGTTGGTTAAGTGACTGCCTTCCGCTCAGGCCATGATTCTGGAGACCCAGGATCGAGCCCCACATCAGGCTCCCTGCTCAGCAGGAAGCCTACTTCTCCCTCTCTCACTCCCCCTGATTGTGTTCCCTCTCTAGCTGTGTTTCTCTCTGTCAAATAAATAAATAAAATCTTTTAAAAAATTAAGTTGAGAATCTAGGTCATTTTTATTTTTAACGATATATCCATTTTTAGTCACATTAGTCATTTTGCTTTATTAAATCTTTATAAAATGAATTCTAAACAGTCAGAATCTTTAGAAAATAAGATTAATTTTTTTCATCCTTTTTATGAAGAGGAAGCCTAACAGGAAAACAAGCTGACTGAAGAGTTTGTTTATAAAGTAGCTTCTCAGTGTTCTTGAGTCACTGCTTTCATAAATTAATTGTATTCATCTAGTTTTAGAAAATTTTAAATCAGTTTCAAGGTGATGACCCTGAGGTACAATTAAAAAAACAGCAAATCATAGAAACAAAGAATGAATGAAGTTTAATATATTAAAGTAGAAAAATAGGTGAACATATTTTTTAATTTTACAATTAGAATTAATCTTATCTTAGCCCTACTAAAAAATTAACCAGAATAAACAACAAAAAAACCCAAAACACCCCCCAATAAAACAAGAGTACAGCCAAATAATAAACCATAATAAACAACTAAAAACCCAGAATACAACTCAGAAGTGAAGGATTCTGTTTATTGAGATTTTGTACATGTCTTAAACCTCAGAATGAAGACTATAAATGCATGTTTAAATTAAATTGTTCTTTGTATGAGAAATGAGAGAATAGAAGCCAAAAACATAGTCAAAGAGCTTATTTTCTTCATAGCAAAATGAACAGATTTTCTAATGTGAAATATATAACGTTTTAAGCACATGTCCAAATGTCACCTGGTTTTAAAACCTAAATCTTCTTGTCCCAGTCTATCTAGAAAGAGTGCCCCAGCATCTGACTATAACAAATATTTACTGAATCACAATTTTCCAAATGTCATTGAATCGGTGGCAAATCATGGTGAATTATCTTCCTTTATATATAAATGATGTAAACACAATGTCTTAATAATCCAAGTACTATGACTCTATTTAAGTTTTGAAATAGTATCAAATATTTTCAGAGAGCAGTACGTGTTGTTTCTTTGTATTTCTTTGTCAAAGTCTAAAATATAAATTGCAAATTAGGAAATCCTTTGGGAGTAGAGTTCAACAAGGGAACTGTTTCAAGGTAAGTTTTATATTAGTTTCACTCATTTTAATGAGCCTTTGTTAGAAACCAAGCAAGTAAATACTCTGGACTGAAGAGTAACACAACAGCTATCTTTTAAAGAAACCATCATAAATCAGAACCTCTAAATCTCTGCTTATATTATCAGGTTGACACAACAAAAGCATAGACTGGTAGTAAATGAGATAGCTTTTATTAAGAAAGAAAATGAGACTTCAAATTTGAATATCAACTTAAATATCAGGTTTGAAATAAGCTAGTGATACCCCAATTGACAATATATTTCTATTTAAATTAAAAATCGGCACCACTCTTTAATATATGAGGTAGAAAATGAATTTAAAGAAGCTTATTTTTAAAATAAATACATAAGATGAGAAAGCTTGTACATACATGTACATACACACACACAGAACAATGGTGGAAAAAATATTACATTAATCAGTGACAATTAGATGAGTCACTTTAATCCCTGGGAAGTACGTGCAAGTTAAAAAAAAAAAAAAAATCCTGGATTCAGAGTCTGATTTTTCTCAGTTCTTGCTAACCTTGGGCTGGCTGCTTATAACTACAAATTGTCCTTAGCTTGAAAAGAGCCTTTTAATATTTAAAATTATTAGTCTATAGTATCCATGTAATTTCTTCAGCCATAGGGCTTCATTTCCTTTGATGTGTATCAAGGTTCCAACTGATATTACTACTATTCCTGCTGTCTCTTAACCCTGAGAAAGGTTTCTGTCTCTCTAAAACTTATACTAGTGATTGGTTTTCAGCTCCAAGAGGGAATTTTTATCTATTTCTATAATAGTGAGGCTCAGACAGATATGATACTCACCTGAATCAGGGATTCCACATTTAAATTTGGTCATTATTTCATTACTTTTAGATTTTTTTTCTCCAGAATTCAAAGTATCTCAACAAGTGTCTCTATAAATAAAATCACATTAAATTCAGAAAGAATCTTGGCAGTTTTAAGACCTCCTATATGATTATATAGTTCATTTATGAACACACAAGATCACGTGACAGAACATGTTTTCAAAGAACATTTTATTCTCTATTACTTAAGTAGTTTTCCTCCAGATAAACAAATAAGAAAACCTCAAGCTTGGATGCCTTGGTGGCTCAGTGGGTTAAAGCCTCTGCCTTTGGCTCAGGTCACTTTGGCTCAGGTCATGATCTCAGAGTCCTGGGATCAAGGCCCACATCCGGCTCTCTGCTCAGCCAGGAGCCTGTTTCCTCCTCTCTCTCTGCCTGCCTCTCTGCCTACCTGTGATCTTCCTCTCTGTCAAATAAATAAATACAATCTTAAAAAAAAAAAAAAAAAAGAAAACCTCAAGCTTAACCAGAAAAAGAACAATATATACAAAAATGTAGTAATTTGATAATATCACAAGAGCTCTTTTCAACTATATTTTAAATGTGGTAATAAAAATCAGTTGGATTTTAAGAGATCTCACATGATCCTGATATGTAAGATTAAAGCAGCTACCCTCTTACCTTTATTGTTTTTAAAACATGAAATGTTTTCAGGGTGCCTGGGTGGCTCAGTTGATTCAGCAACTGCTTTTGGCTCAGGTCATGATCCTGGAGACCTGGGATCGAGCCCTACATCCGGCTTCCTGCTTTGTGGGAAGCCTGCTTCTCCCTCTCTCAGTCCCTCTGCTTGTGTTCCCTCTCTTGCTGTGTTTCTCTCTGCCAAATAAATAAATTTTTAAAATCTTTTAAAAAAAATGTTTTCAAGTTTCTAATTCTTGAAACTGCATTAAAGTAAAAAGTTTATCTTTTTTCATCATAGAGAGCTGAAATAATCTTTTAAAATCCTCTGTTCCTGATTGCTGGCTAGAAGTTGTTCCAGTAAAACAATAACATTTATTTTAGAGGGCACTTTTATTTACACATTTTCCTATATACACTTGACACTCATCTTGATTTTTGAATGTGAAATACACTGAACACCTGAAAAATCAATATACTTTATTTAAAACAACTGATGATTTTAAAATGGAGTTTGGGTAAAATATTAAAAATAGGAACCGAGGGGTGCCTGGGTGGCTCAATTGGTTAGGTGACTGCCTTCAGCTCAGGCCATGATCCCAGAGTTACAAAATTAAGCCCTGCATTGGGCTCCCTGCTTGGCAGGAAGCCTGCTTCTTCCTCTCTTACTCCCCCTGCTTGTGTTCCTTCTCTGGCTGTGTTTCTCTCTGTCAAAGAAATAAATACAATCTTTAAAAAAAAAATGGGAACTGATTGATCAATGGATTACTAAAGTTAGCCCTAAAAAAGTGTACACACACACACACACACACACACACACACACACACACACACAGTAATTTTATTTCACATGATCATCAGGTGAACTTTGACAACTCAAGTAATGCTCTGTCCCAAGAATGAAGAATTGGTGGTAATTGCTTTCATCAAATATAAAGAAACAAAGACTTCAATCTCATAATCCAAATAAAACCCTGAAGAACTTGAAGATGTCTTGAAGTCAATCATTCAGCTGACAAGAAATCAATGGATGGATGAGATTGCTGTGATAACTTTGGTGTCACTTCATTTTGATTTAGAAAAGGACTGGAACATTTTGTACCATCTAATGAAACAAGTGCTCGCAGGGGTTAGCAGTCAAGATTTAAATAATCAGTATTTTGGGGGACAGAAAGCATGAGTCATTATGCATACCAAGTTTAATAAGAACAAAACATGGCTAATGTTAAAATTTCTATACTATTACTTATTGAATAACAGAGATAAGGGATAAAGAGGAAGTTGTAAATAATGTATACAGATAGAATCAATTTTCTCTTTTATACCTGTTATTATTTTTGCAAATATATAATAGAAAAATATTAACATCTTGCATATGTAATGAAAATATACCTGCAAACCAGAACTTTTAAGTTATCTTATTAAATTACAACCCTTTCATATCCATTTTGTCATTGCTCTTAGCTTATAAATTGGCCAACAAATTTTCACTTTGTCAAACACTATTTTAAGAAAATTGATTTTAAATATTGTTTCTTTGTGAAAGCTAGTATCTATGGTATGTAGGTAAGCATTTAGCAACCAGTATTTTGGGGGAAAGAAAGAGCTTGGATGGATAGCATTTGTGAATTTTCATGGTGTAAATACTCTTTTAAAAAAAAATATATTTTATTTATTTATTTATTTGACAGAGAGAAACACAGCTAGAGAGGGAACACAAGCAGGGGGAGTGAGAGAGGGAGCAGCAGGCTTCCCGCAGAGCAGGGAGCCCGATGTGGGGCTCGATCCTAAATCTCAGGGATCATGACCTGAGCTGAAGGCAGTCACTTAACCAACTGAGCCACTCAGGTGCCCCGATACTCCCACTCTTGATAAAGTCAAACTACCAATGATTTATCAGTTGTCTTGCAAAATTCCTAAAACTGTAACAGTAAAACCTCGAACCAACACAAGTCAGCTCTTTGCACCACTAAATGAACATTTACTTATCAAAAGAATATCTACATATTTATATAGATATTGAGATGTATTTATATTTATATATTGATACATGATTAAAATATTTTAAAATACAAATTTTAGTAAAATAAATATTTCTAATAATTTTTAAAATATATAGATTAACTTTATTCTGATCTTCCTGCAATAGCTACATTTGTATCTTTGGTAGCCTTCATATTTAACCTTTTTTTTCCCATCTACTTTTTATCTCAAACCCCTCAGCACAATTGCTGAAATATATTTTCACAATGGTGAGGTAAAACTTATTTGCAGTTATCTATTGCAGTAGAATATTACAATCTTGTGATTGGTGTCTTTTTTTTCACCCACTTCTTTTTCTCCCTATCCCTACTTACTGAGCCTTATGCTACTCAAATACTGTGTCACTGCCATAATCCATGCCTTCGTTTCTGCTTTCCAGAAAAACTAGGTTAGAGACATGTGGTTGTAAAATACATTCAATTCTTAAATATTATGACTGAAAGAAAAGCATTTAATGTAAAAATTAATTAGTTATTAATACTCTGAATCTATGATGTCCTGTTATCTCTTTAAGATCAAAGAACTTCAGGGTAAATAGAATGGAAGTAAATATACTTAAAAATTGTTTTTGCATGTCCTCATTTTTCCTTTTATTTTAAGATTTCATTTTTTTAAATTTATTTTGGAGGTAGAGGTAAAGAGAGAGAGAAGAGGAGAGGAAGAGGGACAAGTAGATTCCTCAGACTGGAGCCTGACTCAAGACTTCATCTCACCACCCTGAGATCATGACATGAGCCAAAATCAAGTTGGACCCTTAACTGACTGAGTCACCCAGGCCCACCTCATTTTTACTTTTTACAACATTTTATAGCAGTTTTGTCGATATATGACTTATACAACTAAATGGTTTCTAGTATATTCACAGAGTTGTACAATCAGCACTGCTATCTGACCTTAGAATATTTTTATTACCCTAAAAAGAAACGCCATCCCATTAGTGGTCACTCCCAATTCCCTTCTCTTCCGATGCCCTGGAAACTATTAATATGCTTTCTCTCCCTATGGAATATCCTGTTCTGGATATTTCAGCTGATACCATCAAATAACACATGGCTTTGTGATTGACTTCTTTCACTTACCTATTATTTCATGGTTTATCCATGTTGTAGAATGTATTACTACTTCATTCATTTTCATTGTCAAATAATATTTCTTATATGAATATACAACATTTTTGTTTGTCCATTTATCAGTTGATAAACATTTTGGTTTGCCCCACATTTCGGCTATTATGAATAATGTTGCAATTAACATTTGTATATACTTCAATTTTGTAAGGATGCATAATTTCTTTTATATAACCATAGAAATAGCATCACTGTGTCAGATGGCTTCCCATTAACATTTTGAGGTATTACTACACTGTTTTCCAAAATGGCTGTACCATTTTATAACATCAACAGCAATAAATGAGGATTCCAATTTCCTTTCATCTTCATCATTATTTGTTATCTATTTTTTTCTTTACTTTTAGCCATTGCAGTGGGTGTGAGCCAGATTTTCATTGTGGTTTTATTTTGCATTTCTGTAATGACTTTATTGGAGAAATAGAAATATAGAGAAATAGAGCATTCTTTATTTCACTTACTGGTCTTCTGTATATTTTCTATGGAGAAATGTCTTTTGAAATCCACTACTTGCTTTAAAATTGGTTGCTTGACTTCTTATCATTCAGTTTTTCAAATATATATTCTGAATCAATTTTCTTTATCAGATAAAGGAGTTGTAAATATTGTCTCTCCTATTGTGGCCTGCCTTATTTTTATTTTTTTGATGCTTTCCTTTGAAGCACAAAAGTTTTAAAATTTGATTAAATCAGTATACACATTTTTTTTCTTTTGTCACTTATGCTTTTGATATCATCTCTAAAATACCACTGCATAACTCAAGGCCATGAAATTTACTCACATGGCTTTCTCTAAAAAGTTTATAGTTATATTTAGGTCTATGTTACATCTTGACTTATTTTTTTTATATATAGTTTGAGATAATTGTTCAACTTTATTCTTTTGGCTATGATATCAGTTGCTTCACTACCATTTGTTAAAAAGACTATTCTTTATCCATTGAATGATCTTGTCACTGTTGTTGAAAATATTTGATTTATAAATGTGAAGGTTTATTTCTGGACTCACAATTCCATCCCATTGATCTACATGTGTATCCAATTTTTTTTTTTTACAAAACTATAATCAATAATTTTTATCAAGCTATAATTGAGATACAAAAAATTGTACATATTTAATTCATACAACTTGGTAAGATTGAACATAAGCATATATCCATGAAACCATCACCATAATCAAAGTGATAAATATATCCATCATTTTCAAAAATGTCCTCATGCTCTTTTGTTTTTTTTTTCTTTATTTTCCTTTTTTCATTTGTTTTTTTTCAGATTTTCTTTGCATTTGGTAAGAACACTTAATATGAGACCTGCTGTCTTAATTTTTTTAAGTGCACAATACAGTATATTTAGCTATTGGCCATATGTTGTACAACAGATCAGTGGAACTTACCCATCTTGCTTAACTGAAACTTTATAAGTTTCTGGCCTCCTGGGCCCCAGTTCCTGGCAACCACTATTCTACTCTTTGTTTCCATGAGTTTGAATACTTTTTTTTATTTCTGTCAAGTCAAGACTCCAACTTTTATTTTGAACTGCCTATTTATCTCCTCTTTTTTGTTAGTATTTGCTTTGACATATCCTCCTGATGCATTGACCTTTTTATCATTATAAAATGGTCTTCATATATCTATTGACGTTTTTTTTCTATGGTCTATTTTGTTTGATATTAGCATAGCTACTCCAGTGTTATTTTATACACTTTATATCGATTTCTATCCTTTGATTTTATTATCTTTTACTTTTTTAAGATTTCATTCATTTACTTGAAAAAGAATGAGAGTGAGAGAGAGGGTACAGAGGGAATGGGAGAAACAGACTCTCCACCGAGCAGAGAGCCTGACATAGGGCTTCATCCCAGGACCCTGAGATCATGACCTGAGCCACCCAAGCACCATTCTATCCTTCTATTTTAAATCTACTTTTTTAGATGATTTTTTTAAATCCACTTTGTCAATATCTGCTTTTGATTAGAGTATTTAATCCATTTGTATTTAATGTAATGACTGAAAAATATGATTTACATTTGCCATTTTGTTATTTTTTATGTCATATATTGTATTGTTTTTCCATTTCAACATTGCCTTATTTTGTCTTAGTTATTGCTATTGTACCATTTTAATTCCATTATTTACTTGGTTTCTCTGTGTCTTACAATATATCTTACATTGAAATAATTTGGTTTGGATTTAAACTAATTAATTTCTGTATTTACAAAAAAGCAGCCTCAATAGAATTTAATTTTCTCCCCAGTTTTTATGTCCATTGTCATATAAAGCAAATATTTATTATAAGCTATTCAACATGGTTTTAAATACATTGCTTTCTACAGTTGTCCTTTAAATCAAATACGAAAAGTGTTATAAACAAAATCATGTTTATACCATTTCTCATTTTTTAATGGAATTAACCTTACTAGTGTCCTTATTTTTACATATGGATTCAAATTATGTTTAGTGTCCTGTCATTTAGCATGATCTTCCTTTAGTATTTTTGGCACAGAAAGTCTGATAGAAATATAGCCTCTCGGTTTTTGTTTATCTAGAAATGTTTTAATTACTTCATTTTTCCAAAGAATGTTTTTGCTTGATGCAGTACTATTGGTTGAAGGTCTTTTTTCTTTTGCCACCTTGAACACATTATTCTATAGCCTAGCAGCCTCAGTAGCTTCTAAGAGGCTAAATGTTAATATTTGAACACACTTTATATGTTATGAATTATTATTCCCTTGCTAATTTCAAGATTTTCTGTCTTCAGATTCGGACATTTGATTGTGTTTTGTTTTGTTTTTTTTTTTTTTTTGTCTATTTGTGCATAATTTTGAGTTCATTCAACATCCAGTTTGTTGAACTTCTTAGATGAGCCCATGACTGTCATCAAATTTGGGAAGTGTTCGGCTATGGTTTTGTTTTCCTTAACATTCTTTTTGAATTTTCTATTCTCTATTTCTTATATTCTCATTATGCATGCACAGGTATACTTTATATTGCTCCATAGATATCTGGGGCTTTGTTTACTTTTCTTCATTCTTTTCTTCTATGTACCTTGGACTGGGTAGTATAATTGATCTATCTCAAAGTCTGACTATTCTTTCTTGTATTAGTTAAAACATTCTGCTTAGACCCTCTACTTTAAGATTTCTATTTTGTTCTTCTAAAAGGTTTTTTTGTTTGTTTGTTTTGTTTTTAAGATTTTATTTTTATTTGACAGAGAGAAACACAGCCAGAGAGGGAACATAAGCAGGGGGAGTGAGAGAGAGAGAGCAGGAAGCCTGATGTGGGACTCGATCCCGGGTCTCTGGGATCATGACCTGAGCCAAAGGCAGTCGCTTAACCAACTGAGCCACCCAGGCACCCCAACGACAAGGTTTTCTTATCATCGTACTGATATTCTTTATTTGGAGACACATTTTTATACTTGAAAAAAGTTTTATAGATATGATTTCCTTTAGTTCTTTGAATACATTAATACTAGCCTATTCAAGTCCTTGTGTAGTAAGCCCACCATTTGGGCTTACTTAGACACAATTTTTATTTAATTTTTTTCTTTTGTATATAGGCTATATTTATTTGCATATCTTATAATTTTTATTGTTGTTGAAACCTGCAGATTTTAACTAAGTTAATTTAGGAACTCTTGAAATCAAATTCTTATTTGTCTCAAAAGTTTTCTGTCATTGTTTTTGTTCCTCCTGTTTGTTTGTTTGTAATGAGTTCCCTGCATTTCTATGCAAAATCTATATTGTTTATAATGTGTGGCCACTAAGGTCTCTGCTTATTTGCTTTATAGTTATTTAATAATTGGATGAAGTTTTCCTTAAATGCCTTGAATCATGGTCTATCTTTTCCAAAGGACTGTGTGTTTGTTTTGGGACACACTTTCATTGTTCTTGAAATGTGCAACTCTGCTTTAGCCTTCCTTCTGCTTTTGTGATTCCTCAAGGTCAAATTGAAATGAGAATTAAGGGCCCCTTCCAAATATTCTTAGGCATGGACAAAGATATGCATATGCGCATGGCCTTTTAGATACTTGGGAATATGATGAAAGTTTTCAAATCATCTTATGGACATTTTATTCCATAGATACTGCTTTTAAATTTTTTTGACCAGCCTCTTATATTTCTTACTGTAATTGCTGCCTCAAGCAGCTATGATGTTAAATAATCATTACTTTATTGTTTCCCTCTTTCCCTTTTTTCCTTCCTCCTTCTTTTTTCTTTCTTTTCCTCTTTCCTTTCTTTTTTCTCTTTCTTTTTTCCTTCCTCTCTCCCTTCCTTCCTCTCTCCCTTCCTTCTTCCCTCCCTTCCTTCCTTCCTTCCTTCCTTCCTTCCTTCCTTCCTTCCTTCCTTCCTCTTTCTGTTTAAATACAGTCTCCTTGAGATAAAGCTTTCCTCAATGAGTAAGCTCTGGGTCAAGACAAATAGGTTCATTCTTTAAATGGCAACTTTTCAGTGAGTTGCCATATAGATTAAATAGTGACATTTCTCTGAGGATAGGGCTTTTAATTGGCTTCTAAACCAATTTTGTTCCACCTGGTGGTTGGCTTTCACAGCTACTGTGGCTCTGATGTTGCTGATTTTCAAGGCTACATGGGACCAGTAAAAAGGGTAATGGGAACACTGCAAGTACAAAACACCAGAAATCTCATAGTTCTCATTGAGATTCAGCCACTTTTCTTGGATAGTTTCCTTGGGTGGTTTTATACTTTTGATTAATTTCTAGAGTTCAAAAAAATGTTAATTTGGATCATGTGTGCTAGTGTTTTCGTTGTTTTTGATGGAGAATAAAAAAATTTTTTTAAAGATTTTATTTATTTGACAGAAAGATGACAATTAGGCAAGGAGGAAGACAGAGAGAGGAGGAAGCAGGCTCCCTGCTGAGCAGAGAACCCGATGTGGGCCTTGGTCCCAGGACCCTGAGATCGTGACCTGAGCTGAAAGCAGAGGCTTTAACCCACTGAGCCACCCAGGTGCCCGAGAATAAAGTTTTTAAAGTTTCTTATTTTACCTTTCCAGACGTACTTCTAAGCACCTTATTTAAATAAGAATAATGAGAAATCCACACTAAAGTAAGGGCTGTTATCCTGATTACAGTTCTTGAAACTTATGTCTGTTTTTTGTTTGTTATTTTTTTGCTTTGTTTTATTTTGTTTTGTTTTTTTATCAGTTTTGGAGAATTCTGACCACTATCTCTTTAAAATATTGCTTTGACTCATTGTCTTTACCTCCTCTTTTTGGGTGTTCTAATTAACACAGTTTAGACCATTTGACTGTTTTCCATGTCTTTTATGCTTTGTTTTATCTTTGTTGTTGTTATTGTTCCCCTTATTTTTATTTTTGCATTTCTACTTCAGTTTTGATGCATTTTTATTTTCTGTTGACATCTCTTTAAGTTTATTAATCCTCATAGTCATTCAATTTTTAAAATCAGCTTTTAAGGGAATATCCCATTTTCTATGTTTCTACTTTATTTTATATATATTTATATATCTATACCTATATCCATTTATCTATATTTTTATCTTTAAAAAACTATTCAAAGATTTTATTTATTTGACAGAGAAACAGGAATACAAGTAGGGGGAGGAGCAAAAGGAGACCAAGAAACAGACTTCCCACTGAGCAGGGAGCTTGATGCCATGAGGGGCACCATCCCAGGACCCTGGAATCATGACCTGAATGGAAGTAGATGCTTACCTGATGGAGCCACCCAGGTGCCCCTCCATCTATATTTTTTAAAGTCCTATATTCTAAGACCAATATTTGGATTATCTAATTCTTGACTTTTCTCTTTATTATTTGTCACCTTTACCTTCCTTCACATGTTTTAAATATTATATAAAAGATTTTAGACATTCAAATTCAATGATTTTACTTTTCCTTTCTTGCCTACATCCTCAGACATCTGTGCCAATACAGAACTCAGAAAGTGTGTCATAGGGGAAAATAGCTCTAAGTCTGGAGATCTAGATTTCTGAACTCGACGTCATCACCCCTGGTCATCAAAGGCTTCACTTCCCCTCTCCCACGCCACCATGGCAGAGTCTTTGGTTTATATCCAGGAGCAAATATTCTGAGGAGAAAGAACTTCCAGATATCTCAGCTAATCTAAGATGAGCTCCTTTTTCCCTGGAAATTTAGTTTGTACGATTCTCTTCATTTGCACATTCCTATGATGCTTTAAGAACAAGTTTGTACAGCAGGAGCTATGACTTGATGCATCTATTATGTTACACCTATTAGTAGACAACCTAAAAATGAAAGATTCTTAAATTTAAATGAATAGATATGCATTAAAGCCCCTTGTCTTTCCTGAAGTTATATTCAAAATGTAAAAGTATTTACAATTTTCTGAAAAGAGTGTCCATATAGAAGTTACACAGGATTAAAATATTTTGAAAATTTTCAGTGAAACTAGCAGCAGAATCTAAAATAGTATGTACAAATATTCTCTGACACACAAAAGAGGGTAAAAGCAAGTAAAACAATTTAGAAAGCCAAACTAATTCCATATAGCAGAAATACAAAATAAAGAAATAAGTAGAAATCATAAAATAGTGATGGCAGATGTAAGACCAATTTTATTCATTATAACAATATATAGAAATAAAATCTATATTATTATTGAAAACAAGGAGTTTTGCATTGACCATGAAATGATATTCAAGAACATACTATTTATAAAAGAGACAAAAGAAACATGTTAAATATAATAAAATGTTTAAAAGTAAAAAAACTAAGCAAAACTTTATCAGGAAAATTCAAGCAAATGTAAAACAAGATGCACAAAATCATCATTAAAATTGTTCATAGAGGGGCGCCTGGGTGGCTCAGTTGGTTAAGCGGCTGCCTTCAGCTCAGGTCATGATCCTGGAGACCTGGGATTGAGCCCCACATCGGGCTCCCTGCTCTGTGGGGAGCCTGCTTCTCCCTCTCTCACTCTCCCTGCTTGTGTTCCCTCTCTAGCTGTGTTTCTCTCTGTTAAATAAATAAATAAAATCTTAAAAAAAATTGTTCATAGAAAGCATGAGAAGAGACTAAAAGAAATTTTATTTTAATGAAATTGCAAGTCAACATAAAGATAAAATACAAGAAAATCTTGCTTTACTGATGATACTGATGTTCATTTGAATAAAAACAGGAAATACAGGTTTTAAAAAACCTGTTTGGCAAAATTAAAAAATATATATAATGAAGACCCACCATATCCAATACTATGTTATAATATGTATATTATTTTATTATAAAACTACTTACAGTAATGAAGGACAGGCACACTGGCATAGAAACACAAAGATAATTAATAGAAAAGAAACAACCTAAATAGTTTCAAATATAATTGAAGTGGACTTTCAATATAGTGAAGAACAAATACTTTTTCAATGTCTAACACAGGGAACTGTATTTAGAGACAATAACAGAGGTAGAACCCAGTATAAACCTACTTAATTTCATGGGGACTAAAGTTAAGTACAATAGAATTCCTAAAATAGTAGAAATTTTAAAATGAAGTGAGCATTTATGTGAACTTGAAGCATGGAAGGATTTGTCATGCAGAATATAAAAAGTAGAAACCATATTGGAATAAAAACATGATCTGAAAAACTTAAAAATCTTAAAACATATATATATCCTCTGTCTATGAAACTTAAGCAAACACAAGATTTGAATATTTTAGTATATAAAAATCTGTCATAATTTTTTTTTAAGATTTTATTTATTTATTTAACAGAGAGAGAGGAGGAAGCAGGCTCCCTGTTGAGCAGAGAGCCCAATGCAGACCTTGATCCCAGGACCCTGAGATCATGACCTGAGCGGAAGGCAGAGGCTTTAACCCACTGAGCCACCCAGGCACCCTGTTACAATTTTTAAAATAGAGCCTGCACTACAATAGAAATGGTTTAAGAAATGAACAATTAATTTACACATATATACAAACATAGAGCCATACAGAAACTCTAATTAGGAAGGGTATATACTGTATTTTCACTTTATCAAAATAATTAAAGGATAAAGTGTTGAAAAATAATAGTCAACAGTGTAAAGAACAAGGGGCACAAACTCTTCATATAATGCTCTTAGACCTGTAAATTAGTAAGACTTGCACAATAATATAAGTGAAATTATGAAAGAAAAGCTGTACAGTATTTTATTTTATCTTTATTTAATAAATAAAGATTTTATTTATTTATTTGAGAGAGAGAAAGAGTATACATTCCACCCTGGTGAGTGGGGAGAGGGACAGAAAGGGAAGAAGAGGGCCAAGAAGACTTCCTTGCTGAACATGAAGCCTGATGGGGGGGCTCCATCTCTCGATCCTGAGATCATGACCTGAACCAAAACCAAGAGTCTGATGCCTAATCAACTGAGCCACCCAGGGGCCTCAAAACTATACAGTATTTTTAACAGAGAAAGTCGAATATAAAGAATTATTGCATATATCACTGAGTTGACAAAATGAAGAATTGGGCAGTAAGGAGTAAAGAGAATAGTAAAGAATATAGGAATGATAGATGATAGACAGTTACTATGAAGCAGATAAATAATAAAATATAAATACGCAACATGCATAATATACAATATGTATATATAATAAGTACCATCAATTTAATGCAATGCCAGATAGCTACAACCTCCTTCCCCTGGGGCTGAGATGAAGACCTCATGAGAAAGTGTTTGTGGCTCAAAGCATGGCAGAAAAATGCGGTGATGCTACACCTGTGGCATTTGCAGGAACTTGCTAGAAATCCATCATTTAACCTGTGAGAGAAAGACATTCAAAGGCCATTGTCTCAGTAGAGACACTCTGCTACAAAATTGCCAGAGGGAATTTCTGGGAGCAGCCTCAGGGTGCAGCTGGCTTCCCTGTACCACTAAAGCTCCTTGGTGGACATGATAAATGTTTCGTGTGAATGTTACAAAATGTTGCAGAGTGCAGCGTGATGCAGGAGACTCAAGGGTAGCCGCTCAGGCTGAAGAAGCAAGGTGTGCTGCCAGAGACTACCAAAGGAGCATGCTGGAACCAGGGATCAAAACCCTTTCCTCCTGCAATCTCTTTCTGGTGTCACTCCGCTGACAACACTTAAAACCTGGTACACTGACAAAGCACACACAAGCAAACATAACAACAACAACAACAAACCTCTTAAAAGGGCCCAGATCCATCTTCACAGAACAGGCCAAATTTTGAATTTGAATTGGAGTTGAAAAGCAATACGTTGCTGACTGGGACTCCATTGTTTTTTGTTTTTCATTTTTGTTTTGTTGTTGTTGTTTTTGTTTTATATATTATTTTATTTTTTTAGTGTTCCAAGATTCATTGTTTGTGCCCCACACCCAGTGCTCCACGCAATGCGTGCCCTCAGTACCTACCACCAGGCTCTCCCATCTCCCCATCCCCTCCCCTCCAAGACCCTCAGTTTGTTTCTGAGTCCAAAGTCTCTCATGTTTCGTTTCCCTCCCCGAATTACCCTACTTCCCATTGTTTTAGATGACTTTTACTTAAGTTTGGAAAGGTTATAATGTGCATAACGGTGGAAATGCAGAGGAATCAAAGATACAGTTTTCTTAGTTTCCCGTTCACCTGGGGCTCATGCCTGTTGTGAATCTGATGCAAGCTTGATAGGTAATTCTGCTCCCTGAGGCATGGGAATTTTCGTTATTCGCGTTTGCATTATTTTGTCTTTAAGTTTATAACTTTGGCAATTTTCACAACTGTGGGGGTGCGATGCAAATTGCATTCTGTGAAGAGAGTGCCTGTTAGGATCACACAGTACTCAGTCCACAGGGTCCTATATGGTGGCCCTGCCAACTACAAATATCCGTGATGAAGGAACATGTCTTCTTTCAGCATTAACCTTCTCATAGATAGAATCAGTAGGTTAGACTAGATTATCTCAGAAGCTTTAAGATTCTATGCTCTTTCTGACTTATATCAAGCTCTTTTAGTGTTATTTATAATGACAAATTGGTAGAAGATGGTTACAGATAGACATACCTCATCATCATCATGCATTATGATAGCTTCCTTTAAAGCGTTACCTAAAATAAATGAGGGAAAGCTGCATATTTTAAATAATATTTCATGATTTAGTCACATTACCAGAGAGATTAGAATGCTTTCAAATTTCCCTGGACACCACAAACTGCTTATTATTGGCCACAACCCAGACTTGCTGATGACATCCCGAATCCCTGTGCACTCAAAGACTGAACATTTCTCCAGTTGGTGCTGTGGTTGTCTATTATATGGCAGAGGTGATGCCCACAGTTTCCTATCACAGGTTCAGGTGACCACATACATTTTTTTAGTCCTGTTGAATTACATTCCACTCATGTGGAATTCCTTTATGCCAGCTCTGGCTCATATTAAATGTTTTCAGGGATCATTAGTTATATCATGATCCCCCCAATTTAGCTTATTGTGACATTTCATGAGTGCTTGACATGTTAGGAGATGACTTCTCCAGATGTCCAAAAATCTTTCCTATTTCTATTGAAAAGTTGTGGAAGATATTGATATGTATTGATGATGTGTGTATGCACACATACACATACATACAACATGAACACACGCCTCTTCTAGAAATTTTACAGTTCTTCATGTTCTAACCAGCCATTTAATTTGCATATATAACCTGGCAGGAGAGAGTCATACACACTTAGGTGCTTAATAAATATCCAATGTATAATTTCTAAAGTTAAAATAATGACCCAGTCATCATTTTCTCCCCATCTAAAGATTACTAGCATGAGTTGACTATGAAATGACAAAACAGTATTGGGCATGTCTTCCATAAATGGCATCCTTGGGTCTTCAAAATATGGTTTTAAAAATTGGGAAAAATGATGATTTCACTGAAAAATACTTTTATTAACCAGATCCTATGTATATACCTGGTCATTAACCTCTTTAGTTTAATTTAATTCTTTAAAGAGGTTACTAAGCTCTTTAATATTTAAAATATGGGTTTAATCACATCTCTTCTTTACCTCTGAGAAACCCTACCAAGATTTTGCTTGCTTTTCAAAATAGAGTCTGAGCATAACAAATATTTCCAGCAGCTTGAATGGTGTAAAATGTTGATTTCACATTTGCAAGTTTTATCATTTAAAATTTTATACTAAGTAAACCGTGCGTATACACATAAATAATTCCCCGATGAAGTTACAGGCAAATGATTCACATTTTCCCAGCTACGGAGGCCTTTTAGCCTTTCGATGGTCAGTTGTGTCACCTTGCAATGGTAAACGTGCAGTTACACACAAGACTCGTGTTGCTATTAGCAGTCCAGAGGCAACAAAAACAAATTGATGGAGACAGAAATAGGAGAATCCCACCCTGTCAGAAGATGAATGAGCTGAGCTCGCCTGATGTGAACCCAGGCTGACACAAGCAAGGTGGAATCAAAGAGTGAGCAACTTTTGACAACCCATGCTTCACAGCCCTGACCACTGTGGATGCCCGTGATTATCTCCAGACAAAATGACTGTGAGTAAAAGGCTTACATACACTTAAATTAAACACAGCGGGGTTTTAGTAATCTCTGTTTGCATTTTACTTTCTGTTAAGAAGGAAATTGCTTGGACTTGGAACATTTCATTTAATGGCATTTTTAGTTACCTTTTGTACTTCTAATGCCATAGTCTAAATTCACTCTAAATTACCCACTAAGACATAGGAAACTTTTGTCCTTTTTTGTTTATTTTTTTTAAAATTGCAGTAGCTTCCTTACCAATTTTACTAAATTAAATGTGTTTTAAGGCATCTCAGTTCTTGAAACTTAATTATCCCAATCTCTGGGTGAAGTATAGCAAACAATACAAACCCCATTTATGTAATTTATTCTGCAAAAGAAAATAACGGAAGGCAGTTGTGCTAATGATATACACGTTTCTGTATTCCCCCCCCCCCTTTTTCTACAACAACTTAGCAAAACCATGTCATTTTGAAACAAAAGCTTTAAGGGCATTTTGGAGTTTTGGTTTGTCCACACACTGCTTTTAGAAAAAGGCAGTAAACAGCATAATATTATGTCCCTTTGAAATATCATGAAAGATTTTGTTTTCTTTCCCTCATTTTATCCTTCCATCAATGAGTGTTATTGACAGTTACCCACAATAAACTATGAATAAAGATCATGGCTTATAATTGTAATGTGTAAATAAGAAGACAAATATGTAGGTACTTCAGCAGCTGAAACACCATTCATTACATTCCAGTAGAGCAGAATTTTGTTGTTAGACAACATAAAGTCTAGAAAACTTTGGTTTAAACTCAAGCATAATAAGAACATCTATCACTCTTGTTCTTGTTTAAAATAGAGCTCTGAAATCCCCAATCCATGATTATGTGTTGTTTGATACTGATATTTATTAATGCAATCAGTTAATTGTTCTAATTTGCTGAATTTCACCTGCTGCATTACTTAAATTAAAGGTGAACTAATTAAGTGATGCTGTACTCTTGGAAGGTGGGTATAACTAGACCCTGATCTCAAGATCATATTGATAAATGAGGCAGTGACTGGTTAATGGACACAGCTGTTCAGAAAAAGGGGACACTCAATCTTGTTTAGCTCAAGTCAAAATGCAACAAACAAAAACAACTTCCTGTTTAAAACAAATCCTCAAATAACAATACAAGTAAAGAAATAGTAAAATGCCTCAAGTAAGTTAACTGAGGACAGTACACCCTTTCTTCCCTGATCCACTTCTTATTTTTTTAACTGTAATTCATTGAGAATGAATTATATATGTTATCATCCCAGCAATATTTTGTTATGGGGCATTGTAGATTTTCCACCTACTACACAGAGGAAGTAGATTTTTAATTCATTATTACCTTCACAAGGATGAGGTACTTATTGATAAGAAAGGATTCAATGCCTTATATCTTGAGCCTCTGTTTCCTTAGAGATGGACCTGTCTACATTATTATTATGGAATGTAGAAATAACTTGCTTATTTTAAAAGTATTCAGTATAAACTTCTTTTATGATCAATTGCATATTTTTGCTGCTCCTTCCTAAGGTGGTTGAAGAAGGAAATCCAGGTGACAAGAACCTGACATGTCTCCAGTAAATCCTTCTCAACAGTAGGCACTCAGAGTCCATAGGATTATTTACACCCTAGCGATGTTTTTCTGATAATGATATCTCTCTCAACACATTTATAAATTGTCATTTTGTGGAATTTCACCTAAAATGTTATTCTTATCTAGTCTCATAAGTGAAATCACAATTGAGCCATGGGATTAAAATATAAAATTTTATGGATTGACTAAACAAAGGACAAATTGGAAAAATGTGAAGGCCGAAACATAATTGTGCTTAAGTACCCATATGAAAAAAGCAGTACACACGGGTACATGCATGTGTGTGTAGATAGACACACACACATATATACTCATGTGTATATATATATATATATATATATATATATATATACACACACACATACATATATACATGTGTGTATCTATCTATCTATATATATATATATAACAATTAAAATTATACATAAAGTACTAAATTAAAATTAGTTTTCCCACTAGCTAGCACATGTTTATTTATGCAGAACTCGGAAGATCTGAATCTCAACTTATCATCTCAGGTTTACAGACATTTGAGCACATTATTAGGAACAGTGATTATTCGGCACACCAACACTCAGGTATCACCCCGCTTCATTACTACCTGATTAATTAACCTGTTTAAAGTGTGAACGTTGGCACCTTGTCATTAGAATCCATGGGAATAACTAATGAGAAACTATGAAATAATTTGTTCCTCAATTAAAAACCTGAAAGAATAGGTTTTATCTCATTATTCTTGTTTCCTGTTATCACCTATACAAAGCCAAGACGATTTTACAAAACTTACTGTCTAAAAAAAACAGGCTATGTAACATCTCAGGGAGCATTTCACAGATGTTTAATAAAATGTGGTGTTACTCAACAGCAAAAGGTAAGCCAAGAAGTTTCCTGGGATGATATATTCATTATAGAGCATCAGTGTGAATGTAGGTTCATCTCATACCTGGTGTTCAGGTTTAAATGAGGATTCTAGGTAAGAAAAGAGTGAAAGAGAAGTAAACCAGTTCAATTTAGTTGTCCAAAGAGACTTCAGGAAAAATATCACAAGGGGTAATTAGTTTTAGAAGACTATTAAATTATGACATTCCATATATTTAAAAACACAGCCCCAAGCCCAAATTTCCCTCAATGTGTCAGTTTTTATTCAGTGGCTACATTATTGCATCACTCAAATAGGAAAGAAGACAGTAAATACATTAATTTCAATTGTTTCCCCTTGTCTACATTCATAAGATCATACATATCGTATGAAAATGCTGAAAAGTATCAAAGGTACTTTTCTAACCTAAACCATTTTAGAGTATCTACAGATTCATCCTCCTACTCACATTATTCATGCCAATGAAGTACATGTCTGTTGTTGAATGGTAAAGTAAGAAGCCAAAAGTTTTTCTTGGGTAAATTGAGCAATCTTGTTCACACTGCTTATTTTATATACATCTTTCCAGTTAGAGAGAGTTTCGTGCTCTGAACCATGGCAGGATATAGACTATAGAATCCATCCAATGTAAAGCTAGGCATAAATAAATACAGATGTTAATTAATTGGATATCCTTATTTAAATTCCTTAAAATATATTCTGGATCATGTCTCCTGCTTCCTTGTATAAATCTTTAGGCTGAGGCCACCCACACTTAGTGAAGGAAATAGCAAAATTTTTAAAACCCACATGCATATTTTTTCAAAACCAAGATTTTGTGAAGATAATCACAAAGTTTGAAATAACAAAATTTAATTAATCCACTTTAGGGGAAAACTCTATATCTGCTTTATACTCTAAGCTTTATAATTTTACTCACTTGAAAAATGTCCTAGAGAATTAGAAAGAAAGAAAAAGAAAGAAAGAAAGAAAGAGAAAGAAAGAAAGAAAGGAAGGAAGGAAGGAAGGAAGGAAGGAAGGAAGGAAGAAAGAGAAAGAAAGAAAGAAAGAAAGAAAGAAAGAAAGAAAGAAAGAAAGAAAGAAAGAAAGAAAAGAAAGAAAGATGAAAGGAAGGAAGGAAGAAAAAGGAAGGAAGGAAGGGAGGAAGAAAGGAAGAAAGAACGAACAGCTTGTTGGTTGGTAACACATTTTAAATATCTTTGCTTTGTCTTACACAAAACCTCACTTACTTCTCACCATTCTCAGGAGTATGTGTGTGTGTATCTGTGTATGTGTGTATTTATATATATATATATATACACACTAAGATTTTAATTATTTACTTGGCAGAGGGAAGCACAGTTAGAAAGGGAACAAGCAGGGGGAGTGAGAGAGGGAAAAGCAGGCTTCCAGCCACGGAGGGAGCCCGACGCAGAGCTCGATTCCGGGACTCCTAGGCCATGACCTGAGCCGGAGGCAGAAGCCCAACGACTGAGCCACCTCAAAAGCTTGTGTAATTATGTCCATTTACAGATGATGAAACTGAAGTCCAATATATTATGTTGTCAAACTTTATATTTTGCCACCAAATTCCATAATCTCTCTCTCTACATTGTGTTGCTTCAAAAAATAATATAAAATGTAATAGTATTCTCATATAATGTAGCCTATTAATTAGCGCCTAACTACCCCACAGCATGAGATTATATATTTGTTTTTAAGAATTGGAAACAAAATTTAGGGGCACATAGAGTTTGGTAGAATCAATTACAAAACAAAAACAATAAAGATATATTTCAAATTAAATCAGACTTTATTCAGAAATTATATCTACCATAGTTAACATTAATGACAGATAATATCATGAATATTAAAGTGCAAAATTAAAACCGACCAAAAACAGAATAAAGAAAACAATGTGCTGAAAGTAGAGGTATTGGGGAAAAATTGCATAATCTTAATACGGTATATCTTGCTAAGTAAAAAAGAAAAGTGAAAAAAAAAAAAAAAGGAAACAAAATAAAAGAGATTCCTGTCAAGGCAGTATATTTTATTCATGTAAGTTCAGCTATTTAAACATGTATGACAGTCTAAAGTGAAGGGAAAGAAAATGATGTAAATTTTTCGAATTGTCAATATCACTTCAAAGTAGACAGAAGATACATTTAGAATGATTAGGTTGTTTGCACTTTCTTTTTTGAATAAAAATTTCAACTTTAAAAATAATAAAATGATTTTTAAAAAACAATGTTTCAAGAATAAATATTCAGGAAATGGAAGGTAAAAAAAAAGGTGTGAACGGATATGATCTTTAAGCCCAAAAGTCTATTCTGGGGAAAGAATAAATAACAAATACAAATAAAATGGAATCAACTCTATAAAATGAATTACATAAAAGACTCTTTCAAAGACAGTAGTAACAACTCAGTAATAAGTTTGCCTAGAATAGCAAGGTGTTCCTATTCCTTACACATATTTTATACTAATATTTATATTTTTATATACTTATATACTATATATCATGGACAATTCCTCAAACTCAAATGACCTTTCTCCTATTGTGTTCAGGAATGCATTTAGCACGTAAAAGTACTCATATATCATACATGCCAACATCTGGATGCCTGTTTCCACTATTAATATAAAACATTGAAATGGAAAAAAAAAATTCAGAGTTTCTAGTCATTCAATGTCATTACCATTCTCACATATAAACTGATGTTCAGGAGCCGGTTACTCTGCCTAGGAGCCCTCTATAGAGATAATATTTACGTCACTCCATTTGACCCTTTCATTTGCGAGTCTCCCGAGTCTGAGGAAATGGGTGTCTCTATTGGGACTGTGATTGGGAAGGTCTGAATTAGTGGCATTCCTGGTAATGTTTTGCATTTATTTTTATGTCAGTAGTGAAAAGCATTACTATTGTTTAATCTTATCTCCACTCCAGAACTAAAGGGAGTGTATTATGTGACTTCCTTCCTTTGTTGTCCCCAATAGCAGGGGTCAGGTTCTGCTTTAATCAGCATACACTGGAAAGGAACACAAACAAGAGTAAATCAAGCTAAAAATAGTCATCACCTCTTTCAAATCACTGCTTTGAGCACAACCAGCCTTCTCTCACATCACCTCACTTATGTGCTAAGATTAAGGCCTGAGCATCTCTGTAAGAGGCTGCATCACCATGCTGGAGTCCCTGACATGGTCACTATCACCAGCTACAAATGCTAGTGTCTAAAAATCAACTTGGCTCATGTCTGAAAATGAACAATGGAGGAGCATGGAAAGCTTTCTCCAATCTATCACTATCAATCACATAGGAAACATGCAGTTGTTCAGTTTCTGTAGACAGCTACCCTCACACCCTTGAAAGTATGACTCAAGGGTTGCCTGGGTGGCTCAGTCATTATGCGTCTGCCTTTGGCTCAGGTCATGATCATGAAGTGGTGGGATCGAGCCCCACATGGGGCTTCCTGCTCGGCAGATAGCCTGCATCTCCTATTCTCACTCCCCCTGCATGTGTTCCCTGTCTAGCTATGTTTCTCTCTGTCAAATAGATAAATAAAATCTTAAAAAATAAATTAAAAAAAGAAAATATTACTCAAGAAACACACTGAATATTACCAAAAACACAATCTGGGAAACTGAATCATGATTCTAGACTTTCAAATGAATCTCACAGGAAGTCCTAATAAATGGGATCCTTTAAAAGAATTTTACTCTATTAAACAAGCCATAATCATATTTAAATGAAGCAGTGAATATATTTTAGAAGTGTTTTAAAATTTAAAATGTTCAGTAGATTTTTAATCATGAGAGATGTAAGTTTATTTAAGTGTTCTTTGCATTCAGTGAGCCAAGATCAATTTCCATTTTTACGTGGAAATACTGTCTATCATTCTAGTCAAAGACTGATTATTCCTCTTAAGAAAATAAGAATGATGCTTAAGAGTTGGTAGCTTCCTAGACTGTACTAATGATGACAGATACAATATGACAAATGTCTAAATCATTATCAGTACTTGAGCATAGTGCCCAGTTAGTAAAGATGGAGACACAGTGGGACCAAGTTTAAGCAGCCAAATGCATTCTAGAGATTTTATACCCTTCATTAACCTTTCACAACTGAAAGTATAATATGTATTACATACTTGAGGATACAAGGTAGAGGGAAAGTAACTATCTAATTCAGGAATATAGATATTAAGTGTTGAGCTGGTGTGGTTGAACCTTCCACTATTACCAAATCTGGACATCACCTTTGTTCTGTTTGTTGTTTTCTCTCCCTAAGCCAGGCAGTTTATATGTGAATACCAGGTTACTTTAAGGGGAGAAATTCTCAGTCCAGCCTAGTGGGTAGAAATGGACAAGCGTGACCCAATAAAGTAAATGTGCTTTGTGGCCATCAGCCCTCTTCCAGGTGCAGCACAGGAGTGAACACAGGGGTCTGGAAATGCAATTAACTAGTCCAAAAGCTTTCTGCCCATTGCTACTCTGACATTTAAGATTTCTGACAAGTTGTTACCTTTTTTTGTCTCCTCTTGAAAGGCTGTTTACTAAAGGAACATAATCCTAGTGTCTACTTCATACAGTACTTATTAAGCAGTCAATGAACTTGTCACTAGGATATTAATTTGAGTTTAGAAACAAATCATGTTATTTAACTTTTGATGTCTCTGTGTCCTAACTCATGAGCAGAGAACTCAACTCTTATTTAAGAAATTGCTTTCAAAGCTTCAAAAGTATTTTCCCTTTTTTTCCAAACAAACAAACAAACAAACAAAAAACAAAGTATAATGTTTAACTCCCCAACAATATTTACCTTGTGTCTATATCAAATCATGGAGATTATCATGTCTTTTTTAAATTCCCTTTTATATATTACCTTTGGTGTAATGGTATAACTTTCATTTTAAGTATGGAATTTCAAGATACATTGCAAAACAAATCAATCTCCAATAGATAAATAAAAAATGTGCAATGAAGCTAAAAATATCTTCCACCAAGGTGCTAGTTGGCTCTGTTGCTTAGCTACCCATGACCAGACAGGCTGACGGCACCACGAACTCTGGCTGAGCCGGCTGTAATTACCAACCAGATTTCCATTTCATTAAGTTCCACTTACAAATCTTGAGATTTTCAAAATGTGCATATTTAGAAGTTTCACCATTATAAATGAGGGCAAGATTTATTTGTTATAAAAATGATGTTCTACAATGTGTCTATGAGTAACAACTAAAACTTGCAAAGGTTGAAATAATGACATTTTTCATAGCAAAATTCTGTTTTTCAAGGAAATAACTATATTCAAAGAGTGAGGGAACAGGGAGTATTTTTCTTTTTTATCATGAAAATTGTCTTTCATTTTTGCTTTATATAAATATGAATGGTAAACTTAGGCCTTCTTTGTGTTCTTGAAAAACTACAATCCATTGATTTTTCTTTTCCATCAGAGGTAATCTTTTCATGCTTTTGTCCCAATTCTAATGTTTAAATGGAGGTTAATTTCTCAAATATCTTAGATGATTTATCAGAGTCCTGTGCAGAGAACACAATAATTCAGTTCATCAGACAACAAAGCCCATTAGCAGATATTACCAAGTCACTACTAAAAGGCAAGGATAAAGGAAATGCAGAGATTCATATCCCTTCATAATTAACACACAAAGCTTTGAGTGCAGATTACAGTAGGATTATGGCAAATTAAAGAAGTACATTTGATGCTCAGTTTATAGATTTTTTATTGTTTATCTTACTTATCTGAAATACATATGCATTCATTTAATTCTATAAGCATATAATTGAAATAAATAGCTGAAATCCATTTATATTATCTGAAAGAAAAAAAAGATTAGGTTTAAGCATATTTGCATCCATTTACAACCTAATAAACTGGACAACATTTTACTGTCCATTTCCTCTATTCTCTGTAGACATAGAACTTTTGTTCCAATAATTCTGGCTGAATTTGTGTGTTATTTTAAAAATATTTAAAAAAATATTTATCAAAGTAATACATGTATAAGGCAATACAGTCCATAGTACAACTAAATGTATGGAAACAAAATAAAGAGTCTCTGGCTTCTTTCCTTACCATGACAGTCCTGTGCTCCCTATTCCCTTTTTTTTTTTTTTAAATTTTATTTTTTTTTTAGTAGTTAGGACATTTTGTTGAGATGAAATTCATATAGCATAAAATTAACCACTTTAAAGTAAACCATTCAGCAGCATTTAGTACATTCATAATGCTATACATACTGTGTCTGAATTTAGTTCCAAACATTTTCATCATTCATACCCAGTAAGCAGTTGCTCCCTGCTGTCTCTTGTCTCCAACCCTGGCAACCGTCTCTGTGGATTTACCTATTCTGGACATTTCATATGAATGGAAACATAAAATATTTGACAGTGTGTGTCCAGCTTCTTTCACTTAGCATAATATAATACTGTTGAGCTAAATTCTTCTGGAAAGGATTCTCATCATTTTTTGAAAATATGCTCATCTCTCTATGCCAGACAATATTTGTTGACTTCTTAATATACAATAAGAGCATGTATCCTATCTTCACACCTCCCCCTTCTCTTTGTTTTGTGCTTTTTAGTTTTCCCATTGGTTGCTATTATAATTTAAGTGATATATTTTATGTATGTATGTATGTATTTAAAGTAGGTTTCATGCCCCTCATGGAGTTTAACTTGTGGCTTGAACTCATAATGCTGATGTCAAGACCAGAGCTGAAATCAAGAGTCGGGTGCTCAACCAACTGAGCCCCCCAAGTGTTCCTTAAGTGATATATCTAAACTCATACTTTTTTCTCTTTCAGTAGTATGTTCTAACTTCATATTTTGCAAGTTGAGGGTATTCGAACTACTCCTTTCTCCTCTTCCTTTCTTTCTTTTTGTTACATCTCATCTTTCTGTTACACTGCACTTTTCTGTTGTCAAAAATGCATGCATTTATTTATTTTTCAAATATTTATTGAGAACCACATTTGTTATGGACACACTTCATTTTCATTTGCTTTATATTTGGACCACTATTTTCTTACATATTTTGCTTGCATGTGTGTTTTTCTAGCATTTCTAATTTTCTTTTTATCTATCATCTGACTTTTTTAGAACTCCAACTTTTCTGATCTTTCAATCAGAAATTTTCACTCTTCAAGACCTTGTTTTCTTATATCAAACTTTCTCCCAGGGGCTGTAATCCTCTTTATCCTACCCAGAACATTTACCTTCTTCCTTGTTATGAGTTTTTACCCTAATGCTCCCCTTCACATACGTGCACAACTGCATTTATTGTTTCTTAGCTTACATACATCCATTTGGGGTTTATTCCTTCATTTGCTATAATTTATCTTCAAATATTTCCCACTGAAAAAAATACTTTGGAGGTAAGTTTTCTGTGGCCCTGAATTTTTTTTTTTAAGATTTTATTTATTTGAAAGAGAGAGAGGGAGAAAGAGCACAAGCAGAGGGAGGGGCAGGCAGAGAGAGAAGCATCACCCTGCTGAGCAAAGAGCCCGACGTGTGACTCAATCCCAGGACCCCAGGATGATGACCTGAACCAAAAGGCAAACACTTAACCAACTGAGACACCCAGGCATCCCCATGGTCTTGAAAGTTTGAAAATATTTCTACTTTTACTTTACTTGAATGACAGTTTGTCTGGTTATAAAATTTGGAAAGCATCACATATTTTCTTTCTAGCATTCAGTGGCACTGATTAAAATTAATGCCAGGATGATTTTTTTTTTTTATAGATAACCTTTTTTCTTCTCCACGAGTTTTTAAACTCCTCTTGTTATCTTTAGTGTTCTAAAATTTTACAGAATTTTCTAAAGTTATGAATACTTTTGTTCTCATTTACAGAGTAATCAGGGAGGCCCTTAATGTTGCTGTTGTTTGTCTTTCCACACACTTTTTTTAATATTCTGTATTTCTATTATATTTTTTCCAATTTGTTTGCTTTTGAATGATGTTACTTTTTTTTTAAATTTTCCAGCCTTACTGAATTTTACAACAGACTTCTTATTTTCAATCTCTAAGAGTTTTCTCTTTTTGTTTGATGTCTCTCTCTCTCTCTCTCTCTCTCTTTTTAAGATTCTATTTGCATTTCCTAGATGTAATATATTTCCAATTTTTTATTGTGCAGTAGATTCTTGATGAGTCTCATCTCTTGGTAGACATTCTATATGAGAACCATGAACTGATCCAATCTCTCACTTTGTTTTAAATTTAGTAGAGGTCATTTGTCTAGGCTTTGGGGCTGTAACTCCATATATGTCAAAATAAAAGAGATTTTATTTTAGAGTACCAAAGTGCAGTAGAAAAATATTGCCTACCCTGAGACTTCTTGTCCAATTTGTTTAAAAAATAGGTATTTGGTAGTTTGCCTGAATATATATTATAGTCTGTGATCTCATCTTTCATTCTCTTGTCCCTTTTCTTTCTTTCTTTCTCTGTTTGTGTGTGTGTGTGTGTGTGTGTGTGTGTGTGTGTCTTTGTGTGTGGTGAAGAAAGAGTTGTTACAGGGATATTTCCAAGTACAGTTGCATTATTAATCCCCATGAGTATTCTAATAGGCTCACTGGCAGTAAAATTAACTTGGAGGCCAGAATATCTTAGAAATTTTATCTGGAAAAGCTTTCCCCAGTACTGACATGATTCAGTCTCCCACCTCCTTCAACTTGTTGCTCAGAGTCAAGAGTATATCCTAACTACCCATGTAAAATTGCAATCCACATCTCCCACTAATATGCCAGATCCATGTTGTTCTCAATTTTTTAAATTCCAATTATAGTATGTTAAAATATGCTATATATGTTATGTAACATGGTACATATATTTTCTTATGCTTTATACACCCTCTTTGTTTGTGGTTTTTAGAGAGAACATGTGAGTGGAGGGGGGGCAGTGGGAGCAGAGGAGACTCTTTTTTTTTTTTTTAAAGATTTTATTTATTTATTTGACAGAGAGAAACACAGCTAGAGAGGGAACACAAGCAGAGGGACTGAGAGGGGGAGAAGCAGGCTTCCCGCCAAGCAGAAAGCCCAATGTGGGGCTCGATCCCGGGTCTCCAGGATCATGACCTGAGCTGAAGGCAGTCGCTTAACCAACTGAGCCACCCAGGCGCCCCACAGAGGAGACTCTTAAGTAGGCTTCATGCCCACATAGAACCCAACACAAGGATCAGTATGGAACTCAATCTCACAACCCTGAGATCATGATCTGAGCCATCCAGGCTCCCCTACACTCCATCTTTTGTTATGGGATTTTATTTACATATTTTAATTCATGACCAATTTAATAGGCTGATGGAGAAATATCTTAGTTCTCAATTTGGATATTACAACTATTTTAATGGAAAACCACCCAGTTACCAATCAATGATTTAGTGAAATAAGAAAACACATTAGGACTTTTGCACAGTAGCACATTCTAACTAGAGGGGAAGTGGATCACCTTGTAATTTTGCTACTAAGCATAGCTCTTTTTCAGATTCATTGCATATCCTTTGGCTTCCTATTGCTTCATGACAATGACATAATGATTTCTTTAACTGAATTTTTTTTGGTTAATAATTACTTAGGATTCTATTTTTCTTGTTTAAAAAATTATTGAAATGTATCTCAAAAAGGAATTCGGATTGAATAAGTTTGGTAATTAAAAAAAAATGTGTTAGGAAGAATTGGATAATATCTTATTGGGATTACATAGAAAACCCAAAAGTATTCATATTTTGAAAGCCAACAATAAGGAAATCTTAGTCTGTTAGCTAAAATCACCTAGCTGGGAAAGTCAGCCCAAGTTCTATACATTTCCACACTACTATGAGAAGGATGAATTAATTACAATCCCTCACTTAAAGTCAAAGAAACTGAATTTCTGTTAAAATATTAGAAGATGTTAACAAAATGTGCAAGGCTATTAGTTATTTCCAATGGTAATTTCTTTTCAAGAATTACATTAACTATTTTGTAGAGTAGAGGAATTCAGTTCAAATGGGTACATGTTGATTTTTAATCAAGGTCATTTGTTTCAATGAGTACATATTGCATGGTAATTAAGTCTAAAAAGTTTTATTATAATGAATAAGATGTCTCAATATCTTATGTGTGTATGTGTATCCATGCTTTCAGGAAATAATGATAGTTTTTTTAGTCAAAAAAAAAACCCTTTTTAATCTAGGAAAATGTATACATTGTCCCACATATGTTTTCCTACTTTATTAAGCATTAGTTCATCCACAAGAATAGTCACATGTTTCATCGCCCTTCCTTTCAAGTCTCAGTACAAAAAAATTCAAGTCTTGCTCTCCCTTTTTTTAGACATTAGAAATATGTGAAAGATGTCAGTGATAAGAGAAAAGAGCGATTATCACAGTTTCCTGATAGACATAAAAGCAGAAATTCTCCTTTCTTACCAGAATGATATAATTAATTGAGTAATGTATGCAGAGCATTGCACTTGCTTTTTAGAATATTTTTTAAGAATTTAGAGGCTTTTGGGGGCACCTGAGTGCCAGTCAGTTGAGCACCTGATTCCTAGTTTCATTCAGGTTATTCTCTCATGGGTCATGGCATAGAGCCCATGTCAGGCTCTGGGCAGAGCAGGGAGTCTTCTCAAAAGATTCTTTCCCCCCACCTCTCCCTACTCCCTTTCTCTCTTTCTCCAGAATAGATAAATAAATCTAAAAAAAAAAAAAAATTAGAGAGTTTTGCCCTCCAGATTTTAAAGTAAATATGTTTAAGTAAATAACTTTAGTTACTTAGTTATTATATCACTTATCATTTATTTATACTTTAAAATAAAATAAAGGGTAAAGAGATGTGATATTCTTGGAATGGGTTGAGTTAGCTCATCCTTCCGCAGATTTTTAGGACTCTGTTTTCCTCTCTTTCCTCCTCCGTTTTTCTTCCCCTGCTCAAGGTAATAGAAGTAGGAACGATTGGTGCCTTGAATGAAGTGGATGTACTTTCTGGAAACAGCAATGGCTGCTGCCACCACCACCACCATTTGCATGGTTCCACATTCTTTACTGCTCCCCCTCCGATGATGGTTGCAGAAAACCCCTTTCCTGGATACCTCAAGCTATCAAATCTAAAATGAAAGAAGATTGCCATGGGGGCCCCTGTGACTTAGTCATTTAAACCTCTGACTCCTGGGGCGCCTGGGTGGCTCAGTCATTAAGCGTCTGCCTTTGGCTCAGGTCGTGATCCTGGAGTCCCGGGATGGAGCCCCGCATCCTGCTTCCTGCTCACCAGAGCCTGCTTCTCCCTCTCTCACTGTCCCTGCTGTGTTTCCTCTCTGCCTGTGTTTCTCTCTGTCAAATAAACAAATAAAATCTTAAAACAAAAACAAAAACCTCTGACTTCTGATTTCAGCTCAGATCATGATCTCTGGGTCATGAGATTGAACCCCATGTCAGGCTCTGTGCTGGACTTGAAGCCTGCTTAAGATTCCCTCTCCATCTCCGTTGGCCCCTCCCTCCCCTTTCTGCTTTTTTTCTCAAAATAATAATAAGAAGAAATTTTTAAAAATTAAGAAGAAAGGAAGAAAGAAAGAAAGAAAGAAAGAAAGAAAGAAAGAGAAAGAAAGGAAGAAAGAAAGGAATAAAGAAAGAAAGAAAGAAAGAAAGGAAGGAAGGAAGGAAGGAAGGAAGGAAGGAAGAAAGAAAGAAAGAAAGATTGCCGAAGTGGAAGTACTTTTTATAATGGAAAAGACAGCATGGACTAGCAATAAACCAATACATTTTTTACAATGAGACTATAGATAAGAAACAATGAAGAAAAATGTCTCTAGCTCCAAGGCAGATCTAGCTTCTGATTTAAAAAAAAAAAAAAAAAAAATTGATTGGGCAGAGTAAGTCTTCAAAGGATGAAGGATTTTCGAATTTAAAGTTATATCTCTATTGGAGCTTAAGTTTCATTTTTGAGATATCTTTGCTACTTATGACATTATGAGTTGATAGAAGATCTTTAAATGCATTTCGGAAAGCACAACTCTATTTAGTATTTTGTAATTTGCCTCAAAGATTATTTATTAGCTAACATGTAAGTAAATGTGACTCCCATAATTTCCATATCATTTATTCATTCCAGATATGTTTCATGTGAAAACATTTATTGAGTAGTACTGTAAGCTTTAAGCAACATGAGTGAATTCAGGAACAATCCCATTAGGTTATCTCTGAATATATATATGTATATCAGTGAAAGAGGAGAGAGAAGAAAAGAGCTTTGGGGGGAGGAGTGCCACAATAAAATGAAATTATTCTGGGATGCTTTCCCAAATGAGAAATTAAGAGAAAGAATAATAATGATAATAATAATAATTAAAGAAGGATGTGTAAAAATTTACTTAAGTTCAACAAAAAGTGTTAAGAAAATAATAGGCTGAAATTACTCATTTCTCAAGAGAACAATTGTAATGTACATGAGAAAGTGGTAGTGAAGCAATTCTCTTAGAATCTTCTTATCTTAAATATGTGATCATTTTAGCATGCCAAAATCTAGCCGTCTTAAATCTCGAATAAGCAATTCATTAGCTGTAGTCTTTGGACTTGCCTTTTTTGTAAAAATAAAAAAATAAATGTCAGAGCCCTAAGAAAAAAGCAAATAAATTGTTGCTAACAATGCTCTGAATCTTGAAGATTTGTGTAACACAGTTGTATGCATTTGACAAAACCCACTGATTGAGGTAGCCACGATTTGAGCATTTTATTGTTGTAAATTTTAAAAAGATGTCAACTGAGGGCACCTGGGTGGCTCAGTTGGTTAAGCCACAGCCTTCAGCTCAGGTCATGATCCTGGAGTCCCGGCATGGAGTCCCACATTGGGCTCCCAGCTCTGCAGGGAGTCTGCCTCTCCTCTGACCTTCTCCCCTCTCATGCTCTCTCTCACTCACTCTCTCTCTCAAATAAATAAATAAAATCTTAAAAAAAAGAAAAGAAAGAAAAAGGGTCAACTAACATTGAAATCTAGTCAAAGTATTTGGGAGGAAGTATAGTAATACCGCAACTTACTTTGAAATTACAGCTATAAAGTGGATTTATGGACCAAAGGGAAAACAATGATTAGACATGTGGTAAAGCAAGCTTAGCAATATGTTGCTCAGTCTATGCATTGAATAGATGAAAAATATGGCAATATATGGAAAATTCTTCCAACTATGTATTATTTTTGACTTTTTTAATAATAAAAGGGCAGAAAAAAGAAAACGGCACTAAACATCCATTAGTAAATTAAAAACATGTCATGTTCATGTTTTTTTAAGATTTTACTTATTTATTTGACAGAGAGAAACATAACTAGAAAGGGAACACAAGAAGGGGGAGTGAGAGAGGGAGAAGCAGGCTTCCCAGTGAGCAGGGAGCCTGATGTGGGGCTCTATCCCGGGTCTCCGGGATCATGACCTGAGCCGAAGGCAGTCGCTTAACCAACTGAGCCACTCAGGCACCCCACATATTTTCATATTTAACAAAATCTTCTCAATTTTTAAAGTACAAAATCCTTAAATATTAAAACAAACATCCTAGTGAAATAATTTAATTCAACATTTTGAAGTGAAGGTGGTAGGCTTAAAATGTAAATGGTTTTACTAGTTATAAACTAATATCTTCCACAGCCAATTCAATCAATTATCAAGTCATTGTGGCTCAGGTATGGAATTAGAGGATACTCAGTGGGGTGGGTGGTGGGGTAAAGGGGGCATGGAAAGGATGGAGCATGGGGCCCTCTCTGGGATGTAATCTTCCCAGAAGATGTGAATCCCTGAACCATCAGGGCTAAGTGGTTATGTGGTAGCATTCTAGCAGACAAGAGTGATAATTACACAAAGGAACTGGTTTGGTTTCCATTTAAAATAGTTGAAAAATAGGGGTGCTTGGGTGGCTCAGTAGGTTAAGTCTCTGCCTTTGGCTCAGGTCAAAAGCTTGAGGTTATGGGATTGATCCCCGTTTCAGGTTTCCTTGCTTAGCGGGGAATCTGCTTCTCCCTCTCTCTCTGCCTCTTCCCCTGCTTTTGTGCTTTCTCGCTCTCTCTGTCAAATAAATAAATAAACTCTGAAAAAAAAGATCAAATGATTTAAAAATAATAATTTTAAAAGAAATGCAATTTTTATAAAATTAAAATTGTCTTTTGAAACACGAGCAGCCTTACTATTCTGAGCCAGTATGTCCTTGGATATTTGTTTGCTTGCTTGTTTGTTTTGTGAGAATTCTGGAATCAGAATTGACATCCACAAATTCACAATAAATCTATCTGCAATGTATACTACAGTAGTAAAGTAGATCTGAAATCAGATATAACTCATGTAGGAAATTAACTTGCTGATGTTTCTTTAAGAAAGATGTCTAAGAAGTTATTTACTAAACTTCTTATTTGCCTAAGTGTATAAACACACTAATCTCCCAGGGGTGTTTATGTTATCCAAAGGTAAGTAATGCATTTGATGGGGCTGGGGAAGTTTGTGAATTTGGTCAGTGAACTCAATGATGGCCCCATTCCAAGGATTTCTACCTTTCTTTTTACAAAAATAATGGTTGCCACATACCTGACACTTCTCCCCAAATATCTTCAATAAATAAAAAGGATACTTCAGAGCATGTGTGCACACTTACTCTGCCTCTCTCTCTCTCTTTCTCTCTCTCTCTCTCTCTCTCTCATTTTACAGCTCTTCTGGGTCCCCAGCTGATTTTCTTCGCAAGGTTAGTTGCTAATACATTCCTAGCACCCATGCATTATTAATGCTCACCGCTCTCCAAGGTGGCAGTGACAAATAGGAAGCAGAATCTACTGACTAGTGGGGAATGTACTTTTTAGTCATGCTTGAATTTTTCAATCCATTCTGCTTGTTGAAGATTTTTCAGTAGAGATTCTGTGACAGAATGTGCTTTATACTTCTCCTCCACCTTTTTGTTTTTCAAAGCTAAGAGACATTTCAGGTAGCTAGAGAAGGGATTATGCATCAGGACTTTAAGGGGGAATAGTGCAAAAAATACTTTTGATGGTTGCAAAAGCAGAAAGATTGTTGTTCCTTTTTGCATGTTGTAAGTGGCAGTTTTGATCCAAAAAGACTATGCATGTAGTCAAGTAAATTATACTATTTTAACTAGGTTATGCCAGATGTAGTATTCCCAGAAATAATACCAAGTGTGTATCATGAGAAACATTGATTTTTTAATGTGCAGATTTGTTTCTTCAGATATAAAATACTATTCATTTCACAATATAAAGAAGCAATCTGTGAAGAGATTTTGAGATAGTTATTGGGAACTATAAATCCCACCAGCAGCTTCTATTAATTCAGAATTTCTGCATTTACAATATTATACCTTTGTGCATATAATGATGAGCTTTTAGAAAATACCTTTTCAGGGCACCTGGGTGGCTCAGTTGGTTAAGTGACTGCCTTCAGCTCAGGTCATGATCCCGGAGACCCAGGATCGAGCCCACATCAGGCTCCCTTTTCAGCGGGAGGCCTGCTTCTCCCTCTCTCACTCCTCTTGCTCATGTTCCCTCTCTAGCTGTGTTTCTCTCTGCTGAATAAATAAATAAAACCTTTTTTAAAAAGATACCTTTTCAGTGAATAAAAACTCAATTCATAGAGTACATAAAAAAATGAAACTCCCCCAGAAACTGAAGTTGGGAGCAAATCCTCCTCTTTTTTAAAAAAAGTGGATTTCCCTAATTTGAAGATGGAAATAGCAATCTTTAACATCAAATAATCAATTAGCACGATACCCATGTTTGTGAATTCTTAAATATTCCATTTCAACCACAGTGATCACTAGTTCTCATGTAAGAAAAATGAACATGTGGATAAATCAAAGGATAGAACCAGAGAAGCAAGGGTGATACCATAACACTTTATATGCAATTTCAGTTTTTCATAAGGGAAGAAGAAAGTACAAATATTTGTTTGCATGTCTGTTTTATATCTAAAATTTTGATAGGTGCTTTCAATATATTATCTTATTTAAGTGTGACACCATTTACATATTCCAGGAGTTAGGTATCATTATATCTGCTTTACAGTTAAAAATGAAAACTGAGTATAATTTAGGAAGAGCCTAAAAAGTGGCCAAACTAACCTGAAACAAATCAATTTGATGCCAATGAAGAAATTCAAAGCCTAAGGAGGCAAAAATTGTGTAGTATACAGAACATGGGCTATGGCTTCAAATTAAGAGAGAGAGAAAAGAAAATGATCATCAAAATTATTCAGTTGATCAAAATATTAATGAAAGTTTCAACTGTGAAATCAAATAAAAATATAACTCAATAAGCCAATATGAAGTAAACAAACATGGTTTGAGGTACACACCAAATCTGGAAGCTAAAAGTCAGAATAGGAATGATGGTAAAACTAAAGATATAAGGCTAGAGCTGATTAAAGCCATAAAAAATTTCAGGAAAAAGACAAAATCATCTCACAAACAAAGACTAAATTACAAATGGTCATGGAAAAGGATATTTTACTGAAAATATATTAAGAGACTTTAAAAAATGAAAGCAACCAACATTTTGGAGACAAAATTAAAAACTTACAAATGTCTAGAAGATAGTGATAGATATCGGAAGAAGGCAAATTATTTCTGATCTCCCTAGTCTAGCCCCATCCACTTGCACATTGCAGGTGATTTTCCTCATGACCCACTAGCTGCTAACCAGGGAGTTCTGGCACTACCAAAGGGCTTTCCTGGATCCCCTGGCTAGGTCAGGCTAAGGTTTAAAGTGACACCATTATTTAGATAAACCAAAGTGGGATTTAGGAAGGGAAAGTGCCAATTTCACTGGGGCAAATGACACAAATTGTTTAAAAAGCAAGATTCTGCTCTCAACAGTTTCCAGTCTCAACAGGAAGATAAAATAAGAATACAGCTAAAAGCCCACACCCCAGTGGTTCATTGTCTAGGGGAGATAGTGATTAAATTCTACCCTGAGTTCAGAGGTGGGAGAAACTGTTACCATCTGCGGGTAGAAAAGAGATAATCCATTTCCAAAGATGTTACAATTGCTTAAAATTCTTTTTTGCTACTCATCTTCTGGATTTTTTTTTAATGTTAAAGAGCAAAATCATCTTAGTCATGCTCTGACCAAAATACATGTTTTCTCTTTTCTGTTTTCCCATATATTTTGCTACTTGACACTCCAAACATCTTTAGTCTGATCTTAAAAAATCAAATTCACAATGACAGTAATTAAAAGGGTTATCATTCAAGATATTAAGTGGTACATTACAGGTTCAACCTCTCCCCAAATAATTTTCAAATTTATTTAAAATAACGACAAGGTTGAAGTAATAAGAATACAGTGTCTCATGGCTGTTAATTCAGAATACCATGCCTCTTTGGATATATACATTTCACATGTGCATTTTAAATTTCTCCAATTAAGGCACATATCCTGTGAACTAAATAAATCAGAGAGTAGATCTTCCTTCAAGATACTCATGTCATTCTATGGTTCCTCTCTACCCAGTCACTGGAGCTGGTGTTTTAAAAACATATATGAGTTCATGTCATCATATTTTTTTTTTAAATTTATTTATTTGACAGAGAGAAACACAGCCAGAGAGGGAACACAAGCAGGGGGAATGAGAGAGGGAGAAGCAGGCTTCCCACCGAGCAGGGAGCCCAATGTGGGACCTGATCCCGGGTCTCCGGGATCATGACCTGAGCCGAAGGCAGACGCTTAACCAACTGAGCCACCCAGGCACCCCCTGTCATCATCTTAAATAAAACTTTATAAAGGTTTTCAGGAAAGTGTCACACCAGTTGCTGTTGCCTCTATGACCTTTTTGGTGACACCTTTCCAGCAATACAACCTTCTTGCTGTTTCTTGAACAAATCAAACTTCATCCTTAGTGAGGGCCATTACCCAGCTCTCCTACTGCTGATCTCCCAGATCTTTATACAGTTCTTTATAAAGTATTAATTTGGATTCATTGCCAAAGAGAGCCTCTCATTGGCTTTGCACCTAAAGTAATGCCAACTCTGCCCATTTTTGCCCTCTTGGTCCACAGGGTTTCATTGCTCTCTACCTTAATTTATTGTTTTCTTAATATCTATAATGAGTTTATTTGATTGACTGTCTACTGTCTGTCTCCACCTCCCCTAAATTGTAAGCTCCATGTCTGTCTTATTCACTGCTCTATCTGCAGTGCCTAGAACATATTCAGAACAAAAAAAATATGAGTATCAATGAATGAGTGAAGAAAAGAGTAAGTGAATGAATGAAGGCAGAGGCATTAGATCAATCTCACTCAGCCTTTTTCTTTTGTAGTGGTTATAAGGGAAGAGTAGCTTCTCTATGGGAAGGAAAAGAGAGTTCTCTATTCTTCCTGCTTCTCCTGACTTGATTGGAATTGAGAGGGTGACTAAGGGGAATTAGTTTAGATATTGCGATGAACTGAATTGCCTAGTATTTAGTTTTATGTTGCCTAACTGATGTTTCTTCAGTCCTTTTCCTCTGGTAAACATTCACATAGTTAGTGAACATTACAAATAAAAGAAGAAACAAATGGGCAGACACAGTGTGTGGACAGTTCCACACTTACTGATAAGTAAAAATACTTGCTTTTTGGCTACTGGCAAACAGAGGAGAAGCTGGGGAATGTAGAAGGTATTTCAGAGTAAAATGAGAGCTCATAGATACTTTCCTAAAATGGATTTTTTAAACCATTTTTAAAATTAAGCCAATTCTTCCTCCTGCATTTCGACAACTTAAATTTTCTTTAACTTAAAGCAGAGTTTAGGGAAAAATGACAGCAAACACACGGAAGACATAAGGTTCAAATTTAAAGGCTAGCAACTGTAAAGACACACATTTTTATATGTCCCTGCATGAGTGGATTTTATTATTTCTTTTAGTGAATCAGATAGTAGGTAAGAAAAGGAAGCAGTCACTGGCCAGGCATAGACAGAAGTACAACACTATAGGGACACCTGGGTGGCTCAGTTGGTTAAGGCTGTGTAAGGCTCCTTGCTCAGTGGGGGAGCTTTTCCCTAACCCCCTCTGCACTTTGCTCATGCTGGCTCTCTCTCTCTCTCTCTCATGCACGCTCTCTCTCTCTCTCTCTCTAAAATAAATAAATAAAATCTTAAAGAAATAAAAAGAAACACAACACTACAGATCAGGATAAGATTGAGCTGTGCTCATTTCAGTCCTCAAATGTTTCCTTATTTAAAGTTTCTGAGAGGCACCAGGGTGGCTCAGTCTTTAAGTGTCTGCCTTCGGCTCAGGTCATGATCCTGGAGTCTCGGCATCAAGCCCCTGCTCTGGCGGGAAGCCTGCTTCTCATTCTCTCACTCCCCCTGCTTGTGTTCCCTCTCTAGCTGTTTTCTCTCTGTCAAATAAATAGATAAAATCTTAAATAAAATAAAATAAATAAAAATAAAGTTTCTGAGTATTAGTTATGAATGTCACTTTTTAAAAATATTGGGAGGAAAAGTCCCTGATCAAGGCCATCAAAACAGAAAGAAAATTATTCATTCTATGTTCAAAAAAAGGAAAGAAATATTATTATTGCCAAGGATAAAAAACAATTTAATATTTTACTTGTTCAGTTCTTGTTTAGAGAGAGAGAGCCTGCAATGAAAATCATAAAGGTGAAGTCTATATTCAAAAGGATTAGAGAAGCTAAAATATTGATTATGTGTAGTGATAAGCCACCTATCCTGTAAGCTGTAAATATCTGCACCTATTTCTGAATGTCAAAGCCATACACTTAATTCTAGGGAAGATTGCATGCAATAAGAAAGCAACATTGCATTTCATTGTCATAGGATTTTATTTCTCACCAAGAATCTATAGTTTTATCTCACCCAGGCCCTGTCAGATTGGTTCCTGGATAGGTTCACTTAAAATCTGCAGCAGGGAAGAAGGGGAGAAATAGAGAACAAAAGGGAGGAGGAGGGAGAAAGATAGGTATAAGGGGGAAAGAAAGAGAGAAGGAAAGAGAAAAGAAGGAGGGTGGGAGGAGAGAGGGGGAGTCAAGGAAGAAAGAAAGGAAGTAAGGGAGGGAGGGAAAAAGTTCACAACCACAAAAAACTTGGGTTTATAAGGCAGACTAGTCAAAGAGGCTTATTTGGCAAAATTGCTATTCAGTTTAATGAAGAAGTAGCTTGAAGTATATTTATACAGATCTCCTTTGCTCACTCTAATTCCATAGGTCCAGACTCTATCAATTCTTCAAGATTCATCTAAAAGTCACGTTTCTTTCTTATTCCAGAAATTCGTTCCCCCATACAATAGATTTATATTATGCTTTAACAACAACAAAAAAGTAGCTTGATATGTATTTATCCAAATAGTCTCATTCTATAGTGGAGTCCACTACAGAGGACTTCAAAAATGGGTAGTTCTGTCAGGAGCCCTGTCTATGCAGACTTGAATGTTTAGGGAGAGGAGAATATCATGATATTGCTTACAAGAGTGACAACAGCATCACCTATACGTCGAGTAGTCTGCCCTTTATTTGATTTTAAAGAAATTTTACTAATGTCTCTAAAACCAAAATACTAACTTAGGCGGGTAATATTTATGTTTTTAAGGCATAAGCTATCTGTAGAAATAGATCTTTACATATAAACGCAACACACGCTATGTGGCTGCACTTATTCTTTTGCCTTTAGTATGTACCACTGGGACTCGCCATTAGTATCCCAGGCCATGATTAAGTAGAATACTCCCAGAGTCCATCTCCATTAGGAACACAGAGACTCTGTCACTCTAAGTCAGCTGTGAAAGTGAAGAAGGCACAAGTGTAGACAGGCCAAAGAGGTCTCTTTCCCTAGGTAAAAGGTTTTAATGCCATCTTTATCATGCATTTTAACCCAATGGTTTTGTCATAATCTCTGGGGAAGTTTCCCATTTACTCAATAAATTATTTATCAGTTATGATATCTATAACACAGAAGAAATTTGTTTACATACAGTTTCCTGGGTAACTTTAATTAAACTGTTTCATGTAACTTTCGTCTTTTCTGAGGTCTATAATCAGTGATTCTTAACTGGCAATGAGAAAATGGTATACTGAGGTTAGATGACTTGTTCCAGTTGGAATAGTTATGTATACTCTCAATATAATAGGGATTATTATCATGCTTTTATTGGCATTACATTCAAAGCATGGGCTATGTTTAAGGTAATGACAGAATCTGTGGTCTAAACCAGAATAATTTTGGAATCAAAGAGGGTAATAATAATACACCGAGAAAATAGGAGCAACACACAGCCTGTCCCAGGCAAACAGACACATGGTCATTTAATTATCTCATGATACCAGCAAAGAAAGCTCCATGGTTTTAACTAAAGGCTAGTTTATTACCGAAAAAATGCACAGTTCAGAGGAAAATCTAGATGGGTCAATGTAAGTTCACTAAGTCCAGGGGAATGACTGAGATAAGAAGAGAACATGTTAAATTTATACTTTTCCCTTTAAAATTTTTGCTTTTACATTAAATATAACAATAAAATTTTATAATTTCTGGAAAAATGATTTATATTTTTCTTTAAATATCAATTCTTTTTTTTTTAAAGATTTACTTATTTATTTGAGAGAGAGAGTGAGCAGGAGAGGCAGAGGGAGCCAATCCTTGAGCAGGCTCCTCATGGAGTGTGGAGCCCGATGAACATGAAGCTCTAGCCCAGGACCCCAAGATCTTAACTTGAGCCAAAACCAACAGTTGGCTGATTAACCAACTGAGCCACCCAGGCATCCCTATAAGTTCCTTCTTAAAAAGCACTTGTTAAGCTCTAGAACATCTATTTATACAATTCTTCATGTAACTATCATGAATTTTTACTTTGGCCAGGCATAGGTACAAGTGCGAGGACTACAAATATGAATAAGATAAGGCAACTGTCCTCAAGAGGTCAGATAAAGAACAAGAAAGCCCGCAGTAAACAGTATAAGAGGTATATAATGATCTTGAAAATTCACACAGCATGTGATGGAAGTCTCCTGAAGAAGACAATGGTTAGCTGATAAATGGTTAGCTGATAAATCTGCAATCTCTGAAGTATAAAACAAGGAAAGTCACATGGACATGGTTTGCCCTATAAAAATTATGACCCAAATCTAGCTTATATAAGAGGTAGAGGGAGAGAATGGAAACCACAATGAACTGGGTACTGAACATATAAAAAATTTAGGGAGTGACCAGCAAAAAAGATTTGATCTTAAAAGTATATAATACACATTTTAGAAAACAGACACAGAATTTTCCCTTTCCAATGTATTTTCAGTTCCTTGGAATCAGAACTGGCGTAATAACTTTCTATGACAAATAGCAGTTGGGAGAAGCCAAGCCATTCATGCTTTAAACTTGAGCTTTAAGAGGCTTTGTATGCTTCCTCTTGTTCTGAGGACCCCTGATGTTCCAACATGAAGAAGACATCAGTAGCCTCTTGGAGGATGGATGACTCCATGAGGAGGAGCTGTGTGCCCTACCCAACAATCAGCTAACTCCTAGTTGACACAGTACCTGACTGTGGAGGTGTAAGGGAGTCCAGGAGAGACCAGAAAAGCATCCAGCTGAACCCACTACAAGTTGTCAAATGCAGTCATAGAATCATTGTTTTAAACCATTCAGTGTTCTGGTAGTTAGTTTTATAACTGACTTCTAGAAAGGGAATAAACAACCTGAAATCTTTGAGGGCACTCCTTCCATTATACACATCTATATACACACATGGGTGCATACGTGTATTAACATATGCATATATGTATATATCATTATGTATATATAACATAATATAATTAAGCATATGTGAGCATATTGTAGATCTCATATATGGATGTATATTATATACACATGTATTTAAATAAATATTTGTATATACGCATTCATATAGACACATAAGTCTTTGTACATGTATATATTTATATATCTATAAGCATATATTTATATGTCTACATACGTACAACATATGTGTATATACTGACATACATGCACACATACACAAACTATTGGTCTTGTTGAAATCTTTACTCACAAATTACACTTATCAAATGTATTCTTTGTATAATTCTTTTATAATTCTAAATCATGAAACATATCATTCATTTGCTGTGGAGCCACATAATTCCCACACACTTTCAGATTCCTTTTTCCAAATATGTAATTGGTTCTGAGGAAGCAAGCTGAAGCTCAAGGAATGTGAATTTTAACACAACTCCAAAGCCCTGCATTTGCTTTCCTCTTGCAACTTACCAGGAAGAGCTTATACCAAACACTTGCACCCCCAAAATAGCTTATATAGGTGACAGAAGTATTTCTTATTTTGGCTAGTGGACCTGCTGCTAAAGTCGGTATGTGGGGAAGGACTGCTAAAAAGAGGTGCTTAGGTATTGATCATTATTGCCTCAGAGGATACAAAATAGTGCTAACTGGGTATTAAAAGAAGAGGAAAGAAATGGGTGAAATGTTGGGACTAGTGGAAGGAGTGCCCTCAAAGATTTCAGGTTGTTTATTCCCTTTCTAGAAATTTAATAAGAAGAATTGCTTTCACATATTCAAATGAGATGTTTTTGGGTTAACACATATTTCTTGAAAAAACGTTATGTAACATATCTCTATGTAAATTACTTTGATTAGAGAATAGGAATTTTGATTGGAAGTTTAAGGAGAGGAGGAGACTATGTAGAAGTTTTGCATCTCCATGAAGTAACCTAGGGTTAATCATGTCTTATACTTTCTAACTTGGGAGTAAATGAGTCAAGCAAATTGAGACCATAGAATTAGGTAGTCCAAATGTGTCACTGAAGATGAATTAAGAAGGCCTAGAGACAAAAAAAAAGAAAAATTAAAACATTAAATCAATATAGAAAATAAATGAAACCTTGGAATCATAAATAGCTCAATCCTAGGCCTGCTTCCTTTTTACCTTTTCCTTTCACTCCATAAAACCACTTTTTTGCCCAGAACTTTTTAATTGACATTCAGGTGACCCTCAAGTTTATATTTCTAGCAAGAAATCTATTTTGTTCTAGTTGTATACCCATTTGAATATGTCACTTTGAAATATTACAGACATCAAAAACTCACTAAGTCATTGATATTATCATCTTTATATCCCAATTCAGTTATCTTCCAGGTTCTTTTATTAGTGAATGGCCCTGACATCTATCCAGTCCTGTGAGTCAGAATTGTAGGCATTACTTTTGATATTTCACTTTTTCTTACCCCAGATCCAATACTTTATTAGGTTCTATCAGTTTCACTCTCTAAAACCCCTGACCCACATTCACTGCAATCCGTCTATGTACTGCCATGTCCCTGGTCCAGCTCCTAGCAAATCTTGTCTGGGTTACTTCTGTGGCCTCCAATTTTCTTATTCATCCACTCTTAATTCCTCTAACTCTCTCCACCAAATTAGAGTGATCTTGTGAAAAAACAAATGTGATCATTTACTCAAAAAATTTTAATAGGAGCACTAGGGGGCTTAGTCTGTTAAGTAACCAATTCTTGGTTTCAGCTGAGGTCATGATCTGAGGGTTGTGAGATTGAGCCCCAAGTTGGGCTCTGCCCTGGGTGTGGAACCTGCTTGAGATTCTGTTTGTTCTTCCGCCCTTCTCCCCTAGCTCTTGTACACATAAACTCTCTCTTTCTCTTAGATAAATAAATACATCTCTAAAAAGTCTTCAATAGCTTTTCAAGTTTTTTTATTACCAAGACAAAAATATTTATTATTATCTAGAAGGCTCTGCATGAACTGAACCCCACTTCTCCAGCCTATTCATCACCCCTCCACATTAAGATATTGAGCAGAGTGAAATAAATCTGTAATTTACTCAGTGATACTTACAATTCCAAGGACACTCCCCTTTCCTCATTGTCTTCCTCACTTTGCTTCCACCAACCTTTCATTTCTGGTCTTCACTTAGTTCCCACTCATTTTTCAGATCTTAGCTGAGATGTTGATATCATCAAGAAACCTTTCCTGACCATCACATTTTGGTCAGTAAAGTCCCCCTGCTTAACTTTATCTTTCATATTACTTTTTCTTCAGAATAATTGCTACAATTCATGTATTCTATGTACTTGTAATTGTTAGATTACTGTCTGTCTAGAGAGATGCTGTAGATGCTGACTAATATGGTAGCCATTACTCATGCTGCCACATAAACTTAACTACAAATTTTTTTTTTTAAAATACCATTTCCTCAGTCATACTAGCCACATTTCAAGCACTCAGTAGAACTAAAGAAAAATCAGAATTGGGCAGTGAATTGGTAAGGAGATTTTAGTCAGGACTATTGCAATAGGGGAAGAGAATCTCAGTAGAGCATAGGGCTCAATTCTGAATACAACATGAGAAAATGGGAATTTATAGTCAAGGATCAGGGTGGGTGTTCGCTGGAAAAAGGAAACATCAGAGGACCAGGGAATTCTGGCTAAAGTGACCTAGCAGGATTCTTGCCGAATACAAGCCAGAGAGGACAAATGTCACTTGGGGGTTGGTATTGGAAGAACAACCCACTTAGTTACTGAGGGCAATCAGATATGGAAGATGAGAGATTCTGGCTAAATCAACTTGCTAGAATTCTGGCTAAAACTGGAAAATATAGAGATAAATACAGAAGTCCAATATGGAAGGTTTGGGGGAAGCCTATCTGAACTGTTCAGGGGAGCCTACGTAGAGTTTGGTCAAACAGAGAATCTTCATCCATAGCCACAGATGGCTAGTTGCTACTATATTGGATAGTACAGTTAAAAAACATTTTTGTCGCAGCAGAAATTTCTATTGGATAGCAGAGGTTTAGACTGTATGCTTTGTGAGATCAGTATCTATTTGCTAAATATTAAAATCTGGTTCCTAGTAGATGCCCAATAAATACTGGTTGCTTGCTATTGAAGGGAAATCTATCTTCCCCACTATAAAGTGATTAAATTAAAATTATTCTTTTTAGGGTTTGTTCCTAAAAAGAATTCATTAGGGTTTCTTCCCAAAAGATTAATGAATTAGTTCATATATTCATGTCATCATAGTTTAATATAACTCACATTGATGGTCCCATCCTCAATTCAGTATTGTCTCATGGCTCACTGCTAAAATTTTCTTAAATCTGACTCTAGGTGCTCATGATTTAGTAACATCTCAGGATTAAGAACCTCTGTGGTTTAAGGGCAAACAATTCTCTTTAAGGGTTCCTAAATCACATCTGCTTCTCCTTTTAAATTGCAATATCACCTTTTTCTCATGTAGATTGATTGTGGGCCAGTTGGCTTTCATCCATATCTTTAAATCAACCATGCACTGGTAAAGCTGGCAGGTTGCAGGAGGAATTAGAAACAAGGCCAATGAAGCTATTCTTAAGTCATTCTATTTATAACCTTGAGTTAGGATTCCTTTCCATCTGTGACCTCAGCAGGAGGGACTGGAGGAATTGGCTTCACCCAGAACTCATTTCTCTTGATTTTAATTCTCCTTTCACCACCATATCAAGAAGCTTCCAGTAAAACATTGAGTACTTTCAATTAAAAAAAAAAAAAAAAAAAAAAGGAAAGAAAGAAAAGAAAGCTGAAAGAAAGACAATTATTTGTATGAGTGTGGGATCCAGATTCCTGACCACTTTGAAATAAATTGAACTGTCAAAGAGGCTCTGGAGGGTTTATATCTGATCTGCCACCTAAGGCTAAACACAGTTTGGCACCTTCCATAGATTGATGTTAGAGCCATGGTAAACGAGCATCAGACATTCTTTGGAATGTCACAGAATTCTAAACAATCAGGATGTATAAAATGCCAATAAAAAAATTAACTTTAGCAAATACAACCTTACATATCAGTACCATTGGAGGGGGTAACAGTTCACAAAGGAATGCCAGGAGCATCTGTTTCTTCTGTATAACATAGACATTTTTTTTGGATCAGGTATTAGTAAGAAGTATTCATTCCCAGCACATCCTAAATTACCTGCGAATGATCCATTATTGCCATAAGGCAAAACAACAAGATGAACCAGAGGATAGACAAGAGAGATCCAGGGAATACCAGGGCTACTCAAACAGAAAAGCCAGCTGTTGAATTAATAACTATTAGTAGGTATTTTTGTATAGCCTATTGGGAGGAAGAACTTTAGTACTTAAAAAAAAATGAAGAACTTTGGACATCACAATAGAAGAAATATATTATTCTTTCCAACTAATACTGGCCATCTTGGTTTAAAAAAACCTTTAAAAAAAGATATGAGATAAATAAAAAAAAGAGAGAGATGAGATCAGGATGTTAAGAGATTATAAAAAGAACAGAATACATTATACAATTTTGATTTCTGAGTCCAAACAGAGAAATTTGTTTTGATTGTTTTGTTACATCCTTGGTTAAGAAGATTGAAAGTTAATACAAAAAGCTAGCTGGTATTTGTGGATTGTTTTTGTTATTACACATGGAATAAATGTGTGCTTTTTTATACAGACGTTATTCTTCAGTGTTCTTTCATTCTCAATGAACTTTATAAAATCTAAATTAACCAACACTGTTAGTTATTCTATAGTGTTATATCATTCATTCCCAAATAGCCTTATGAAGTCCAAATTTACAAATAGTCACAACAAATAAATCTCAGACAACCCTTAAGTATTAAATATACTAAATGTTGTATTTAGGCAAAGGTTGGGGAGAGAAAGAAGAGAGTGAACCAGTGAAACATGTAGTCCAAAGTGCACTACTGTTCAACTAACCGCCCCACGCTGACAATATGCTGCCTTAACAAGCTTCTTTCTTTATTATTATTTTACCTGAATCTGCAAGGCTGTAGATAGTTAGGAATATGGACTTTCAAACCAGTGGGCAGCAGCTGTAAACTCTCATTCTTCAGTTAATTAAATAAATTATTCACCCTTTCTCACTCTTCATATGTAAGAAAGGAAACTGCCCATTTTCCAGGGTCTTAGTTAGGCTCTCAATAAGGTGATAAACACAAAAGCACCTGTTATGTTGTTGGTTCCTAATAGGCACCCACTAAATGAAAATATTATGTCTAAGATAATGAATTATATATCCTTACTGGAAAATTATTATATAACATGAGTAGTATGTCTAATCAGATGACTCCTGAAAAATGTGTCATTAACATAGCTTTAGAAAATACCTTAGGATTGGAGGAAATGTCTCTTGGGACACCATATTCAACAATCCCCTCACATCCAACAAATTTGGTCAATGTCTGGATAGGTCCAAAGCCATAAACCAAATCTGTGCTTCTTTACAATTGATTTTTTTCTAGTAGTTTTTTGGGTATTATAATTAAAATTACAGAGAAATATTTTAGTGGCATAGGTATATGAGTGTCAGTGAGAATCAGTGCAATGTTAAAGCCGGTGAGTATCTTCTAATTTTAATGAAAATATTTCTAAACTCAGTTTACTTTTTCAAAGACTTAAATCATTGATTCTGGCTAAAACCTATGCATTTAAGAAGGGCTAAAAAAACAAAGTAAAGATTTTGTATGGGACTATCTTCACTAGTTTTTAAAAATTACTTAAGAGCACGTATTGGGTTTGTCATTTTTCTGAACTACTCAACTTTGTATATGCAATCACAACAATGAAAATAATGAATATTTAGCAAAGAGTTGAGAATAGCAACAAAGCAGATGAATTCTCATATATAGAGCTAAATATTTAGAAATATATGTATTCTAAATGCAGTTTGTCTTTGTCACTGTAAAATATATTAGGAAAATTTGTATTTGAGAAGTCTCTGATAGACACTTAGTACATCCTCCCACTAGTTTAGAACACAACATTCATATATTATATAAAAAATGAATTATAACGGGCCTTATTTGTGCTGAAACAAACATACTGTGTATATAATATTTCCCAGAAAATGGTACTACTGGAAAAATAATTTGCATAAAATACAGAAGCAAACATTGGTGCCAAAAAATGGCTCTTTAAGAACATCCCCCTTACCAAGGCCCCAACTTAAATAGGATAAGGTTTTGGCAGAACAATCATTTGTGTTTTCCACATGAAGACAATTTGTGCCAATTAAGTTTTTCCCTTTTCCTCTTCTTTTCCTAGTAACCAGTGAAGGCCAAGAAACTTTGCTACTGGCTTGAGACCTAGCCCACCAAATATTGGCTTCTAGCTCGCTTTGTCAGTCATTCATATTACTTAGAAAATGAGGAAATAATCCAAAATAGGAATGCTGACAAAGCTACCACGACACAATTCTAACTTATCTGCCTTAACTATTTCCTTTTTTTTCCCTTTTTGCGCCTTCAATCTGTAAGATTGAAGATGATCTAAATCTATCTACTTGTGGCTATCGGGGTTCACATTTTCACCTTTGCTGCCAATGTAATGCCATCCATCCATATATTTTTTTCCTTTCCTTTTTGGGGGGCAGGGATTCTTGGTCTCTAATTTGTAGAACCAATTTTCTTTTTTCCTTTTTTTTTTTTAAAGATTTTATTTATTTGACAGAGAGAAACACAGCCAGAGAGGGAACACAAGCAGGGGGAGTGAGAGAGGGAGAAGTAGGCTTCCCGCCGAGCAGGGAGCCCGATGTGGGGCTGGATCCCAGGTCTCCAGGATCATGACCTGAGCCGAAGGCAGTCGCTCAACCAACTGAGCCACCCAGGCACACCTAGAACCAATTTTCTATTTCTCCAGGACTCCTACACCTAGCACTCTGTCATTTACTGCTGATGTGGAACCTTGTCAAAAATGCTTTCAAAATCAAGTATTTCATGAAAAATTGTGCAGCATGTTCCCGAAACATTTTTATATCTTATCAACAACTAATTATTTTTTATGGCTTCACATAAAGTCACAAATTTTAAAGGTGAACAGAGTAAGTATGCACTCTATTTTAAAGATGAGCAGATGTAAATTAAGAGTAAGTATGCACTCTATTTTAAACATAAAACAGAATAAGTATGCACTCTATTTTAAAGATGAACAGATATATATTTGTTCATCATAAAGATGAACAAATATAAGGTCTAGAGTCTAGATTCTAAAATAAAAAGAATAATGATGGTATATTTTTATACTTTAGATGAATAAATAGCTAGTATCATTAGAACACATATTTTAAAGATTATAACATTTGATCAATTCATCAAATAATAGAACTAGAAAGGCTTGACATTTAATCTGTTTTTCTTTACAGAAGAAATATATCATATCACTTATTTTTTTCCATATGTTAAATGCTCAACCAATTTCAGAAACATAAGCTTTTACTCTCAAAAATGGGACGGTGTGGGTAGGGGAATGGGTGAGCCTGGTGGTGCGTATTGAGGGCACAAATGGCATGGAACCCTGGATGTGGGGCATAAACAATGAATCTTGGAACACTAAAAAATTAAAATAAATTATTATTTAAAAAAACAATGGGGCTAAATATTTCATCTAAATACAAATTAATGCTATAAAATAAAAAAAAATTGAATTGAACTGATTTATTGTTACGCATGATAAAATGTTTGATGTGCAAGGCACAATCCATATAGGACAAGGAAGACTGTCATTTAGGGGCCCACACAATTAAATAGAGTATATAAGCTTTTTTTTTTAAATTTTTCCCTTGAAACATTAACTGAAACCAAAAAGCCCTCAAAAGTTAGTAAGGTAAACAAAACTATTAGACAAAAAAATCAATTCAGATATAAGATTGATATGGGGCTAAAAAGCAAGACAAAACTATTGTGATCTTACATGTCAACCTCTGGATTTCCTATTACTACCTAAAACAATGTCCCCCAAATTTTGCTTCACAGAGCACCCGAAAATGTTATATGTGATGAAAAGCTACCACATTTAAGCAAGTTTGAGTATGTTCTGCATGTTATATCTGTGTCTTAGATATGCAGATTAACATATAAATATAACCATATTTAACGGTGCTGGGAATGATATCCCCTGCACACATCTGAGCACAGAAGGTTTTTGGTAAAATTTCTCATAACATTTTAAAGGACTGTCTTTTGAAGAATGCACATTGAGAAATGTTGACTGGACCTAAAGCTTCACCTTTTAGAATGTAATTTGTCACTAATTTTAATTTCAATAAATTTTCTTTTCCATCTCTTATGTGTCCCATATAACAAAAATTGCCCAAGAATTTTCACTTGTTTGTTTGAACAGGTAAAAATATAAATGGCAGAGCATAAAGTCATAATTTATTTTTCCCTAAAAATTATATAGATATTTTCATTTATTCTTGCCTTTCCATAGAAATTTTCTATGCCAGTTGTTTTTATAATTGTTTATAATGTGCAAATAGATCATATTATAGAAATACAAAACAGGAATGGTGAGCCAGTCCAGGTGATTTACTGCTTAAGTAAAATAAAACCTACAACAGAGCTAATGTGATATTTAAATAATGCATAATTATTATTATTCTACAAGGTTCAGCATAAATTATAAGCAGTTAAACTAAATTACTGGTATTAAAATTGCTGTTATATCACATAATCACATATCTGAAGTTTTCTTTCTTATCTATTATATATAGACTATTGTTAATATATTTTCCTAACCATTATTAACATTTAGCTGTTTGTCTTTATACATTTTCTCACATTTGTGTTAAAAAACTAAAAGTATCTAATTAGTGATCAGAATGTACCAAGCATTCATCTTCTATTTGCCTAGGATCCCTCATACTCAATGAATGCTACAGGTCCACCCTACCCTACATTCTTCCATATGAAAAATTTAGGGCTGAGGAACAAAACTATTGGTTAGACACCAGCGAGAATGAAATTCATTTTTAAACCCTGCGATGGGAAAAGATACAGATTCATTTTTATTTTTAATAATAATTTATTAAATATATATCTGACGGTTAAACTCTCTGATGCAATCCAGTTCAACAACCCAGAGAGTATGCCTGTTTTGTGCGATGCTCCATGGGAAAAATTTACAACTGTGATGAAAGTGTTAAAAAAAAAAAAAAAAAAAAAAAGTGTTCCCAGAAAACATCCTCTTCATTGCTAGGTTCTGCCCATGTTTCACTGTTACCTTAGCATGGCTATAATTCACCTTGGGTTACTTTTCTCTCATGACAGTTCCTAACGTCTATTTCTATGTGTGGACATTTAGAAGGTCCACACATTGCTAGGACAGGGACATGCACGAATACATGACATGAGCCACCTTTGTTTTCTTTAATGGGCCATGAAAAATAAAATATGAGAGTGCATGGAAATCCATGACTAATGGAAACAGTGACATGATCTCCAAAGTCTCCTTTCTCTTCTGTCACAAAGTTATCCCCAGTATCCCTGTAGGAAGAGAACAAAGGTTGAAAAGAACATTTTTGAAAGGAGATTTAAATCATGAAAGGAGACAGTGAATCAAGGAAATCTCTAAAAACACCAATAATTTCATAAAATGATGGCAACACAGAGAAGGATTAGGAAGGGATAATCACTTGGTGCTGATCTGTGAAATATTAATATTATCAGTTCAAATGAAAGCAAATGAAATAGGTTCCTTTCTCTTATTTTATTACTCCTTAGCTAATTTTAAATCTAGTGAATCTTATAAACATGCTATAAATTTAGCATTTATTTCTGTACCATTATTTGAATAAAGATTCCAAGTCTTTAATCTTGCTAGCTTTAAAACAATTATTTTGTAGAAGCATTTTAAGCAGGAGCGCTATAACCCTCTTTCTTGAAAAACATGATGCAGCAGAAAGGATCAAAGATTTATAGGGAAGTTCTTTTTCCTCTTTTTGAAAGCTGATGCCCATGGCTTTCACTAATTGAAAATTTTCTTTACAAAAACAGGCCTGTAGGCAGTCTATTTGCAGCCACCAGCATTAAATGCACATCACTGTAACTTCCTGCTTTTAGAAACTTATTAGCAGATCAATGGAACTCAATACTGACGATTTGAGGTGGACTTCACTAATTTGTAATGACATGGGCATGCAGAAAACAAGTAATTACCTAGCCATTATCTGTCATAATTTCAAGTGATACAACGGACACTATCATTATCCATGGGTAAAGATGAGAAAAAATTTTGGTGATCATTAACATTGACAACATGGCTCATTTATACTGAAACTTTTCAGTGTAATAACTTTCACAAATATATATGTATAAATTTCACAAATATATATGTATATATACATATATATGTATGTATGAGTGTGTATGTATAAAATCATTGCTATTGACCTTCCAATGCTAAACCCTAGAAAGTGTCCTTGTTATTTCATCAAAGATGCCATTTGGTTAAATGTTTATTAAGATTACATCAAAATATTTTATCAATTGTTGTCTTCATGAGTCTGCCCAAGACACCAACAATAGAAATAAAGTACTGTTCTATTGTGCTTATGCTTGGGGAAAATATTTTTTGTTGCTTTCACTTTTATTATTCATATTAGAGTTTTAGAATTTGTGAATGCCCAAAGTAAGGAAGAATTAAATTTGTTATTCCACATGTGTAATACATATGATTTTAAGCCCCACATTATTGATGTATTTCAAAACCTTAGAAGTAAAACCATGTAGAAACTATTTCTTTGCTGATATAGGCAAATTCATTTTTTGCTGTTTCTAAGTCTAAATTGTCCTTTTTCATTATATTCAGGTGAATAAAATCTGAATTTCAGATCAAAGACTGGAGTTTGTCCTCCAGGTGAAAATTGTATATAAATAAGGAAGGGTGTCTTTTCACTTTCTTCAGTAGGCTTAAGTGAATTACAAACTTTGATAAAAAGTCACATCTTATTAGGTTTACATTTGATTGAATGATGATTTCAATCTTCAAGCTTTTTTTTTTTTTAAGATTTTATTTATTTGACAGAGAGAGACACAGTGAGAGGGAACACAAACAGGGGGAGTGGGAGAAGGAGAAGCAGGCTTCTTGCCCAGCAGGGAGCCCGATGAGGGGCTTGATTCCCCCAGCCCTGGGATCATGACCTGAGCAGAAAGGCAGATGCCCAAGGACTGAGCAACCCAGGCTCCCTTGTAAAGTTTATTTTTTAAATAAAGATAATTGTTTTATTTAAAATAGTAGTGAATGTCAGTAAATTCAATTTTAAAAAAGTAATATTAAAAAGAAAAACAAAATTCTCACCACTCAAAAATAGCCATAGAAATGTTTTGGTGCAGTTCCTCTCAATCTGTTGTCTAGGAAGACGGAGGCATCTCTATTCTCTCTGTGACAGCTGGAAAAATTCTTTATACCATATGGAAGCACATGAGTCACTCCCCCTCAAAACCCCCGCTGGGGACCATTCACACTTGAAGTAAACTCCAGTATTTTCTCCTCATTCCACAAGGCCCCGTCTAATTTAACTGTCTACTCACCTTCTGAACCCAGCACTCTTACAGGGAGTTGTGAGAGTATCTGTTGATAGTCTCACAGAGTAGCCCACCCATTCCTTACATGGTGACCCTCAATTCCCTACTTTGGCATCTTTTAAAAGGACCAAATTGTTCTAGCTTATCTGGGATTGTCCCTGTTTTAAATATGAAAGCCACACATTCCAGGAATACTCTCAGTTCTTGGCAAACAGGATGTTCCTAGAATAAGGAATATTAAGTACACGTTTAATATGCTAGTCATTTTAGACACAGTATCTTTTGAATAATAATTTCTTTTAAGCCCATTACTCTTAAGTTGTGTTTCACTAGACAATTTATTGATGTCATATATCCCCACTGATTTGGAATGCCATCTTTACTAAGAAAATCAAAATGAGAAATTCTTTAGACTGGTTTCAGCTATATAGTCTTATCTATTAACCTATATTAGAAATAAGACCATACTTTTTAAGTTACTGTGGCTTTATGATATATTATAAATGTAGGGAGAGAAATGTCTTCATTATTTTTGTTTTCAATATGCTCTTTTTGTTCACTTATTTTTAAGATGAAGTTCCAAATAATTTTGTCATTATAAAAGTACCATATTAGAATATAAGTTCGAATTACATAGAATGTACAACTTAACTCAAAAAATGCTTAGGTAAAAATTGAAATGATCCACTCAGAAACATATATATGTACATATATCCATGCCATTTTTCAAATTATCCTTATGATTTCCAATAATGTGTTGAAGAATCTTTATAGGTTCAAAGCATTTTTTACACTGAATTTAGTTTGAATTGAGTTCCCTTTGATCATTTTGAAGCTGTTTTAGTGGATAATTATGTTAAATGAGATATTTTATTTCATTTTCAAAACTTATATTTTTCTTGTCTTATTTCCTTGACTATAATTCCAGAATCATGCCATTTAAACCATGACTATACAGTCATCCCTATAATGTCTTTTTCTTATTATGAGTAATTTAAAATAGACTAAATCATATACTAAGACTAAGAAAGACTAATTTTTTTTGACTATCTGTTTCAAAAGGTGTTCCTTTTTATGTATCCTATTTTTATGTAAAATCTACTTTTCTGCAACCAAGGCACAGATTTAATCAGCATGTTAAGAAATCTTACCCATGTGGTAATCTTGCTGCCCTCTGGAATGTCTCTGTCAATTTAGGCTAACAGCCATGCTAATGGGTATAGCTGTTCATATCCTAGCCCAGCCACCTTCAAGTTCTGTTTATTCTTCCTGTGATTGCTTCTACCTATCATGACAGAGAATAGTGTTTCCTCCTTTAAGAAAAAAGCTTCTCTTTTATTGATACCCTTTTCCTCAGAAAATATCTGTCTGTGCTCTTGGATCCTAGAATATCTGCCTTTGGATTTCATTTGGCCTTCCTCTAAGAGAAACAACTTCCTCCAATCCTTCCCCAATAAATCTCTTGAACTTCTAATCTCATTTTGGTGTCTGTTTCCTATAAAACTAATTTCCCAACTAATGCAAGTGATGCTGAGAATGTTAAGTAAAGACTCTATAATGGGGTTCTGGCAAAAGAGGACATGCTTTTGTACATGGTAAGTGGTAACAGTCCACTTGCTGAAGACGTTCCCTGAGGGACCTGGAAAGGCATCCCAGTGGAGGGGAAAGTTGTCATAGGTGTGATAATTCAGGTACTTGAAAGTTATGAGGAAACCGCAGATGGCTTCTTTTTACTAAGTTCTGTTGATGGCTGGCAGAGGGAAAATTAGAAACAGCATTTTCAACAAGTAGTTAAACAATAGTAAGAGAGCAGACACAAAAGATCTAATATGTAGAGATGCAGGACCCTAACGATGTTTAAATACTTAGCCAAAGTATATCTGCTATGCTAAACTGGGTTCATGGTTGGGAAAACCCAGCAACACAAAAAATGGAATAGGTACAGCTAGGCGGATGTCCAAATGATATTTGTTTTTGAGAGCTCCTGGAAGCCACAGAATTTGCAGAAATTGTCCATAGTTCCCAACTCAGAGTTAGCTCTTATCATATGCTGGAAAATGTATGAAAGCCCCTCCACTGCCAGGTAAATGGTACTCCCCTCAGGAGATATTTCCA
>PITA01001063.1:0-217290 GCA_004023965.1 Spilogale gracilis | reverse complement strand
CTTACACTATCTTAGATCTAAGTATTGGAAGACAACTTCAAGATGATCTAGACCAAGTACATTGAATACCATTCCAGTTTTCAATGCTTAAAAAGAAAGTTGTCCTCTGAGAGACACTTGGCATTTTATTTTCATAAGAATCTGTGTTAGGACTTGATTTAGGAGATTGTTAATTTGCTTTTCTTTATACTGCTATACAGTTTTAACTTGATTATATGAACTTAATGTTAACCTGACCAAATGATATTTATTAGGATGTTAATAAAATTGAGTAATAAGTCAAAGAGAATATCATGTATTTGTTAGAGTCTTCTGTAAAAGTATGTATTCTTCAGAATAATTTGTAAATAATTTTTACTAACATCTGATGTATTATTTGTTTCAGGATATGAGGAAATAGAACTACAGCTACAAATGATCAAAACACACTACTTACAGTGCTAGTTCTTGATTTTTTAAAAATTGACTTCCCAAAATAATTGATTAGCATTTACCTCTTTTAGATTCCTAACCTTCACACACCGTTTTATATTCTTTCAGATAAAACTCGTTAGTAAACCTTTACATTACTGTATTTGTGTATACATTGCATATGTTTGTGTTATTTTGTACTTTGATTGCAGTTCATTTTTGTACAACTTTCTCTTTTTCCTAGAGTTAATAATTGTTTCAGTCTTTTCATTTGCTTAGTTTTCTATGGTCTTCTTATTGTTCTATTTTGAATCACTCAGAATGATTAATCTTCTCTCTTTTTCTACTACTTCTCTTTCCTCATCATCTTATATATCAAGATATATCAGCTGTTTTCCCTTTGCCTATTGTCTGTCCTTGAGGGGCTTCTACAATTTTATTCTCTTTATTGTCATCTTATTTGGGTTTAGGGGAGGGAGGGACAATGAAAACATATATTTAATCTACCTATGATTAACAGAAATTTCTGTGTCATGTTCTTTATATATTTTACCTAGTCTTCATATCAGTCAAAAGGTTGGTCTTACTGCCCCACTATGAAGATATTAGGAATTCAGAAACATTAAGGGGCTTGATTTTTCAAATTTGTTCACATGGTAGATCTGGGATTTCAAAGCAGTCAGTAGCCTCCAGTGCCCACTCCTCACTCCACCATCACAGACATTTCTTTAATGTGAGAGTTAAATTTTTGTGATGTTTTCAGTAAGGTTCATTACTGATCCACTTCATTGAATAGTTGATCAGAAGTAGATTATATAAGGAGAATGTCTGAATTCTAGCATATTAAAGAAATAGAGGACAGAAGAATTGAAGAAATATGGCAGTACTTGGGGAATAGTGTCCTCTGGTCAAAAGATATCTCATGACCCTGTGCAATCATTTGGAAATGAAAGGAAAAAGAAATCTGCAAGTACTCAGAGGAAAACAATCTGTAGGTCTAAAATCACAGAGATTTATTATGCTAGACAAACTTGAATTTTTTTTACAAAACATTTTTTTAATTATATAGTGAATGAAGACAGTGTATGCAGCTGATAGAATGTATCAGGGCTTTAATAGAACACTTGATACAACATACCAGAAATTATTAGGTAAAAAATTAATTAAAATTTGTGTCTCTCTAAGCATTCTTTCTTCACTGAAAATTAACTTACATTAAATACATCTTTTAAAAGATGAATGTTAGCGTGGTGAGGTGGAAAACATTTCCAAAAGCAAATTGTACAACCCCTTTTAAGTATGCTCATGGAGGACCTTCATTATTCTAAGGAAGAAGTTAACACTTGAGGATATGAAACACTTACATGTGACTCTGAGACATAAAAAATAGCAAACGGAGCTTTAGAGTTTTGTGCAGTGTATAACAAAAAGATATATGATCAGATACATAAAAGTGTATTCTTTACATCTAAGCCTCTGCCAGAAACTGTGACATCAATATTTGTGTGGGGTTTAATTTGCTTGATTACATATCAGCTTTTACTATGCCAACTTTAAAATACGAGCAACTCAGGTTCTACCTCATTTAGGAAGCAAAAATGAAACGGATATTTTGGTAAGTCAAGGTAATGACTGCAGGTATATAAACACAAGAGTCGACCATATATAGATGAACAATTAGAATGACCAGGTTCTAAGGAAATGTAGCCTTATTTAGAGATGGGGAAACTGAGCCCATGGAAGCAGGTTAATTCTTCTCATCTCCAATATAGTGGTTATTAAATAAACCAATAGTTTTTCTGTGTACTCTTATTTCAGTAAGATGTGATTTTCAGAAAGGAGTAATTTATCAGAAACAAGTTTAAAATGGCACTGTTAACTAATATCCAAAGATATGGCTGTTATCTATACACTTTGGAAAATTGGCAAATGAGAATCTTCTGACAGCAAAATTTCCATTTATAGTTCTCAGAAAGACATTTCATTTCTTTCCTAAGAGAATTACCTTGCTTGAGCCTTCTATAATTTTTCTCTCCTGAGTACTAGTGAGAAAAAATACCTTTACACCTTCACAGACATTTTTGTATGCCTTCTGTGTGCCACAGTGGTGCGTGGCCAAGGGGAGAATGCTCAACTAACACGTAAGGTTTCTGTCACGCTAGAATGTTTATTTCAGTGGAGGACTAGACTTTATGTTATGGTTGTAGCAGGCAATCTAATTAAAATTTTTTCTTACTTCTTATGCTCATGATTTATGGTTTTCTCAATAGCTATCACATAATTATTCTGACATTAAACACATATGGTATTCCTAGATAGCCATGACTGTCAAATGTGGTTCCTTAGCAACTGCAAACATACCTTGAAAAGGCAAAGAAATTGTCATGGAATACTCTTGGAGAACAAGTCCTTATCAAACACTGTAGGTTAACTGGCAATATGCTCTTTTTTATTATGCAGTGAAAAAATATTTTAGGTAAAAAAGTATAATTTAAATAGAAGTTTTCTGGTGATTTCTTAGTGTTGGAAATCACCATTGTTCCTCAATAAGATGAGACAATATGGGTTACCTGAAATCTCTTGCCCGGGCTGTGTACAATGCTGTGGTCATTGCAAGATTAGGGCCAGTTTCCAGATTCACTGCCTTCTATTCTAGCATCACCTCATTCTGAATTAAAATGATATGAAAGGAAAATTCTTTGGGACCTAGGTGCTCCCAATTTTAGAGGCTCCACTCCCTAACACATCAATATGTAATAATGTACCACATCCCATATTAAATATAATATAAAGTGACATATGTTGAAAGAGCAGAATTTCTCAAAGTGCAATCAGAAGCAATGTTCCCCCTTTCCTCTGCCTATCTGAACACTTTGGGGTAGATTCTTCCCCAGCACCTGGATAAAATTCCCAGGCCCCATCAGCTTACTCTTAGACAGTCAACGGTTTTCTAGTCCACCTTTCTGAAGAATTAATTATCGCATGGAATTGTAATAAATATGTGCATTCCAGTGTGACACTCTGTTTGTGAGCTCCTGAGGAATGCTATTGTGAGGTCCTTCTAGCTGAGCTTTCTTGATTCAGTGTCTCTCCTGGGGCTGTCACTGATGCAAGTCCCCAGCTTTGCATTTCACAGTGCCTTTCACTGAGATGCTGACTTTGAGCAAAGCCTTCTTGGACAGGATCATTTTTTTAAGAAATAAATATCCAAATCACACACTTTGATCTGCCATCATTAGGAGTGCAGTTATTCCCGAAAAGCTGTCCTTGTTCCTCAGCTGCAGGAAACTTCAGCTTATCATGAAGATACAGATATCTTTTTTAGATATGGATCAGCCACAAGTGTTCTGTGCTTTCTCAACTCCAGGCTGTATAGGTAATAGAGCCCAAGCCCTAAGAATTACCTAAGTCATCATGACTTATTGCAGGACAAACGAAGTGTGGAAGCAGCAGGCCTACCTACCCAGAAGGACATGAGCTGGGAAATCAGACTGAACTGTGTTTAAAGCCACAACTCCCCATTCTGGTCCTTGGCATTGTGCAGACAATGTGGAAAAGACAAGTCACTAATCTATTAGGCAGTAACTCACTAACTAGTAACTCAAGTTAGTTAATGCATGATTCATTCTTCATGTTCAGCATACAGTGTATATAAGGGAAAGCATTTAGATGTAAGATTGTACAACAGAGTGAAGCTTAACTAAATCAGGAAATAAGGGCAAAGGAAGATGGCAAACAAAAACCTAAGATATATTCAGAGTTTTATTGTTTATTTATTTAATAATTAAGGGGTATTTTTTAGAGACAAAAAGAGTGTGCACGAGTGTGGTGCGGGATAGGAGCAGAGGAAGAAAGAGAGAATCTCAGGCAGACTCTCCACTGAGGTCAGAGCCAATGTGAGACCATGACCTAACCCGAAATCAGGAGTCGGATGCTTAACTGACTGAGCCACCCAGGCGTGCCACATCCAGAGTTAATTTTGGTACACAAAGTGTGTTTCATCATAATTTTCTCATTGTGTAAGTGAACCTATGAATCTGCGACACATAATAGTTGCTCATTAATTACATGGTGGTCATCATTATTGCAAGTCTGTGCAACGTGTAACTGCAAAGACTGCAACCATGTTATTTTTTTCCATTTTACACTCAGTTTTCAATTCTTCAGTAGTTATGGGAAGATAGAAATGAATGCATTTTGAAATAAGGATGGATTGAGCAGGATGACTAAGCTGTCTTGTTGGATAATAGACGAAGTGCTGTCTGAACTAGAAAAGCTGTAAATCTAGTTACAGAAGCAAACAACATAGGGAAAAAATTATATGATTACTGATACAAAAATGTCAATATTCATAAAATCATAGGAGAGGGAAGCATTAAGGGCAAACAATTTGGATGATTTTTATTTCTGTTATTAGTAACTAGTAATTAGTTATTGTTGAATTGTTAATAAGCTAAATTCTTAATGTGTGCTATCTCAGTTAATCCTTGAGGATATAAACATTTGCTACCATCTGATACTTAAAGGTATTAAGGTTAAATTTGTCCAAGATGACACAAGATTCAAGCCCAAGAATGCTTTGAAGTGCCTCTTAGCCATTGCATTATTTTTGAGCCCTACATGAGTTCTGCAACAAGTGCCTAGTCACCCATGTTTAAGGCATTAAGTAGAGGTACAGACATTTCATAATATAACTTACTCTGGGGCACCTGGGAGGCTCAGTCAGTTAAGCATCTGACTCTTGATTTTGGCTCAGGCCATGATCCTGGGATCAAGCTCCACGTCAGGCTCTGTGCTCAGTGTGGAGTCTGCTTGAGATTCTCGCTTTGTATCCTAAGCCCCTCCCCCATTCTTGTGCTTTCTCTCTCTCTCTCTCTCTCTCTCTCTCTCTCTCTCTCTCTCAAATAAATGTATCTTTAAAAAAATATAATTTACTCTTGCATAAAGTAGTAGTGGCTTTGACAGTGGCTCTGAAGATGTGACAGGAGATGGGGGCACTTCAGTGATCACCACAGTGTCATTTCCAGGCAATCTCTATTAACAAAGCAATAACCATCATCCTAACAATACTTTAGATGAGGATAATTGACCTTAGTGTTGTATGAATGGTATCATCTTTAGGAAACTTCCCAGTGGGCGCTGATCTCAAACATACAATCTAGAAAAAGTGTGCTTGACGTATAAACATAGCTTCCAGAAAATCCCCAGGGCACACTCATCTCACTCTCATATTGATCGATGTTGTTGTCCACAGCCCTTTCTTTTGAGAACTTGGAAAGCATTAAGGATATAAACTGTGCTCAGGAAAATTTTTTCCCAAAATTACTAGAGGAATTCGGTTGTGATACCTATTCTCTGATAATATTTAGCAGCAGGAACTGGAGAACTGCCAAGTTCCACAAAGGCCTTCATGTTCTGGCCTGCTTATATTGATATTCATTTGCCCTATTTTTCAAGGAGGAAAAAAAAACCCAGAGAAATATATATACAAATAAAGCACAATGCTTAGCCTAGGTCATGCTTAAATTCAGAATTAGGTATCTGTTTAAAAATAGATGAATCAGATGGGGCGCCTGGGTGGCTCAGTTGGTTAAGCGACTGCTTTCGGCTCAGGTCATGATCCCAGAGACCCAGGATGGAGTCCCATATTGGGCTCCCTGCTCTGCAGGAAGCCTGCTTCTCCCTCTCTCACTCTCCCTGCTTGTGTTCCCTCTCTGGCTGTTTTTCTCTCTGCCAAATAAATAAAATCTTAAAAAAAAAATAGATGAATTGGTAGAGCTGATAGAAAACTCTTTGCCCCATCAGTTACAGTGTCCTCATCCCATGATGCATACTTTCTTTTCTGTTTTCAACTCCATCCTCCATGTTTTCAGTTCAGCAAGTCTTCATTTTGGTTCTCCTTTCTGAGACAGGATGTAAAACATTTCTAACTTTCTCTGACCACCACCCCACCCTACCCCACATCACAGATCGGGCATGTGTGAGATGGTGCTAGTCACTGAATGTGCTGGAGTGATGCCTGAGATTTAGAAGGGGAGCCCATAGAGCCTCGTGATAACTGGGATACTCTCAAAGCACTTTGGATCATACTCATCATTATCTAGAAGCAGTCAGTTGAGTCAGAGTATGTTTAAATAACCACGTACTGTAGAAAATGATCTTGAGCAGGGTTGCATACCAAATCTACACATTATCTGACATGTTCACCCACCTCCTGCTACAATCTGTAAGAGCCATCAGAATCTATAGAGGTCCATCCCTTGTACTCTAAACACAAAAAGCTTTTCTTGCCCCAAATTTAGCTTCATCTATTTAGAGTTAGTAAATATTTAGAAAGCACCGTATACACATTTCTACACATTTTAATAAGGTACTGAATCTTTTTGACAAGGCCACTTTGTTTCCTTCATGTGCTAGGAAAATGTGAATGGAAAAATTATAGAATGTCATTGTTTTAGTTAACATCATTCTATTGCTCTCTTTTCAAGCGCAAAGCTAGATTAAAATACAAAACCAGCTAAAATGATCCAATTTAAGCAACTCTGCTTTTTCTGACTTGTGTATTTATCTGAAAGTATTCAGCAGTATTTTAAATGGAAAATATTTTTAGAAATAGAATATATGCTTTTAGAGAAATATATTGATCCACTTAGTAACACACATACATACACACACACAATGGTAAATTGAATGCTCAGAACCATAATTTACCTACAATTTGGAAAGGGTCAAAAGTAAAAAAATAAGCTTATACATAATTTTTTCTTTGCATGCTAGCTGTGGGGAACTCAATGTAGGAGAGCATATTGGATATTAAGATACTTAAATGAGGGGCGCCTGGGTGGCTCAGTTGGTTAAGCAACTGCCTTCGGCTCGGGTCACGATCCCGGAGACCCGGGATCGAGCCCCACATCGGGCTGCCTGCTCGGCGGGAAGCCTGCTTCTCCCTCTCTCACTCCCCCTGCTTGTGTTCCCTCTCTGGCTGTGTTTCTCTCTGTCAAATAAATAAAAAATCTTAAAAAAAAAAAAAAAGATACTTAAATGAACCCAAGTCACTCTCATTTAGCAATTGCAGAGCAAAACTCTAGCAAACCAGTAACAAATTATTTTTTTTTAATATTTTTATTTATTTGACAGAGAGAAACACAGCCAGAGGGCGAACACAAGCAGGGGGAGTGAGAGAGGGAGAAGCAGGCTTCCTGCCGAGCAGAGAGCCTGATGTGGGACTGGATCCCGGGTCTCCGGGATCATGACCTGAGCCGAAGGCAGTCGTTTAACCAACTGAGCCACCCAGGCGTCCCAAACCAGTAACAAATTCTTAGAAAATCCACATTTCAAGACAGTATTCCTTGAGAAATGATTGCTTTTCCAAAACAAAGGTGTTCAGAACAAACTGTTTCTATTCAAATGTTTGACTAACACCACACACTGTATTCTCCCCCTTAGAAGTTCAAAAGTATATTCATATATTAAAAGCTCTAAGATACTCATTTTCCTTTCTATTACACAGTTTTCCATTTACGCTCCTTATATCTTTTTTAGAATATCCTCTGTAACTTTTTATGAAACACAAGTGTTCCGTAGAAAATAACTTGGGAACTCTGATTTGGTCTTTTTGGTAACTCTATCTCTATTATGTAGAATTAGCTACATGTGCTTTAAATCTTGTACATTTTATGTAAAGAGGGCATGCTATCTTGAGAATTCTTCAAAGCTTGTGTTTATTTTTTCTTCACTTAAAATCTACCCTAAAATGGAAAGTATTTATTTACACAAAAAGAAAAAACAACAACTACAACAACAACGACAAAACGCTGATTTTTAATACAGTTACAGAGGCCTTCTCGCTTCTTAGAACTTCTGCTTAGGGATTGTGATTATTCATGAACATGTCTTAGGGTATATAGTTTAAATTAGATTCTGGTAGTTTCTTGGCCATGTGATTTAGTTTAGTGTGTGTTTGAAGATTTAAAATCAACAAATTATTGGAAGTTAAAAAACAAAACAAAACAAACAGGACTCAATGTTCTTACCACACAACTCCCTTTAAATACCAATGGCATGTTTATGTGTTGATATTACCCATGGAAGTGAAACTTTTCCAGCTGACACCAGAAAGATTTTCCTTTTCTTTTTTTTCTTTTTTTCTTTTTTTAAACAATAAAGGGAAGGGCAGTATAAATATAGATGATAAAACTTGATTTTAAAAAAGGATGTTTGAATATTTGTGACATAGTCTTACCAAGGAAAAATATATAATTAATTGGCCTCAGTCATCTGCCTTAATAAAGTCTGTTATAGACATTAATCAGCATATAGTTAGAAGAAGCTGACAAATCTGATATTCTTGATATTAGTTTTCCAGAATACTTTTATTTTCATTGGTAATATTACATAAGAGAATATTGAAACAACTGCAGTAGACTTAGTAGGAAAAATAAACTTCCCTGGAATATTAGAAAAAGAGTAGTATTAAGAGGTTTCCACACTTTCATATGAACATTTTTTTCTATAAATATGAAATTAAGAATCACAATGTGATTCTTTTCCTGTTCTGAAATAAATATAAACCTCAACCAGTCTCAGATATATTGTCTTTATATAACTGCGTATATATCTAAATATAACTTCATTCATCTCTTTGGATATGGTCTGAATTTATTATCTTTTTTGTTTGTGGAGCCTGATGTTTTGTTGTGCTGTTGTTAAAATGAGTGGTCATTACTCATAAGTAAGGACAAAAGAAGGAAAGTCATCATGCTGCTGTGGGAATGTTGCAGAATTTTTTCCCTACAAGTGAGATACTAGAAATGGTTCTGATTGTAGAATTTGAGAAGACTTAACTCAGAAGAAAGTTTGGAAAGAGCTGAAAGGAAGAGCAGGAAAACCTGGAGAGTTTAAACAAATAGGCTTTTCCAGCCTGAAAAGACCAAGGCTGAGAAGGGATTTTAACCAAAGCCTATGAAACCATAAAGTATAGATAGGTAAAGAGGACATAGCTTGTTGACTAGAATCATTGATATTTTAAGAAGATCATTTTTAACTTACTAAAAGAAGTACTTATTTACAAAATGGCTAATACTCTTATTAAATTTATGATCTTAAGAAGCAGACTTGATGAAAACACATCTATAGAAAGAGTTTGGAAAGAAATGAATGGCCCATCATGAGTAGATTGCTACAAAGTTGGGAATATTGGGGATGTTTTCCTTATATTTTGTGTCAGAGCTTTATGGAGGTCTTTGCAATAGTGTTTTGGTAAACAGTCTCAAAAAAAAAAAACAAAAAATGAAAGAAAAATGAAAGAAAGAAAGAAAGAAAGAAAGAAAGAAAAAGAAAGAAAGAAAGAAAGAAAGAAAGAAAAGGAAAAAAAAAAGGACCATGATTGTATTTGCCTATTTCCATGGTGTAAATATCCATCACGATTGATTTCAACTACCAATAATTTAACAACCACTCCAAACCCCTCGAAAACACCACTTATGTCATATTTACAATGCCTACGAACAAAGTCATGGTTAAAGAGACTTTTATGGTTAGATTATTAGTCTGAGTCAGCACTCAGGAAGAATCAGCCCCCAGCAGCCCCAGAAATTAGTATAATTGAATAAGATGATCATTTCAAAATCTATATAAATTCTTCATTTGATTTTCATTCATTCGTTCATTCCTTGTTACATCATCAGGTGGCATGTGATGTGTGGGCCAAAGGGCAAGAAGGCTTGGTTGGAGAGGAGATAGAGTGCAGATCTCCATAGGGTGCTGGTGTGTATCTTCTTGGACAATATAGAGCAGTGTGCCGGGGCAGGCAGGCGTGACAAACACAGTATCTATAGGCAGGTCAAAGATGATGGTGCTATGTGTATGAGGACCATAGGGAGTATGTCCTCTATCAGCTATAATTATTCTCGAGTTTCTTCCTTTCTTTAACTGCACCCAAGTGTGCCTGGTTCTCACTAAATATTATGGCTGTGTTGAAAGAAACTGTATAAAAAAATAATAGCAAGACAATGACTTGTAATTAACTGAGTTAACAGCTTCATGTAAGCAAAATGAACAATTTCCAGGGGCTTTTATGTACTTCCACCAATGTATTGAAGGAATTATGATTATACATTTGTTCTAGGAAATGGCTGGAAGGTGTTAAATTGCTTAGCTCTATTACAAATGAAAAGACTTGCTTAGTAATTAACATGAAACCATTCATTTCATAAAAGGGTATTAGTTAATGTCTTGTCATAAAATAGAAAAGATTAAAAATGGAAAAGATGAAGAGCTAACAGCTCTTTCAGGCTGAGAAATGTCTTTCACTCCCACCAAAACTATATTTATTCTTCTCAAGACGTTTCCAGCCCTTCACTATGCCAGTCTTGTGGCTGGCTTTGTGAAATAAGCAGGGGTTTGGCCGTCGATGATGTGCATGATGAATAGAGCTGGTACCAATTAGGAGGCTCAGCAACTGTTCTTCAACTAGGAAGAAGCCATTCACTGAAGAAAAAAGTGCTTTCAGCTAAGGAGTCTTCTTATTTATTCAGTTAGTCAATAAAAATTAAAGAGAGTGCAATGCTTATACAAAAAGTTACTAGTTTTCCAGAAGCCAGGATTTCTTTTGGTTGAAATGTGAGAAAGACCTGAAGTATTTCTGATTTTATCTGATTCAGACAAATAAGTGAAATGTTATCTAGTCATACCTATGAGATATATTTGGAACTTCGTAAGGACATCATGTAAGTCGTTAGGAAGTAACTTAATGCCATTAGTATTATATATTCCTAATAACTTTTCAAATATTTGGCTATAAAACCTTGGGGTTTCCCGAGTTTGATTACATATCACATTGTGAGAAAGAATTGGTGACTTACTTGTGATGTCACAGACTGCTCAGGTCAGTCATCTCCATCAATCCCACATCTAGCCCAGCAGTCAGCCCATAGTGAGTGCTCAGTAAATAATTGTAAAATAGAGCACGTTGAGAAATATTAATAATATGGTATCTTCAACTTGACAGATGCAGCAATAATTTTGTCATTCAGATCTCTTCTGTAGACCAAGGTGATGAATATTCTGAAAACATAGACAGTTTGCATGATTTTGGAACATATTCACTGCTTATAATGTTTACAGTTATCGACAAAATTTGATAGTAGTGGAAATATTTTCATCAGAGTTGTCATAACCACATTATATCATTTATTCTTAAAGTAACAAACATTGAAAGGGATTGGAATACTTTAACCTGAGAGATACCTTTTAACTGACGGTGAATATTTGTTTTAAAAGGGGAATGTCTGCCTGCTGAGATGAGGAACATTTTCAAAGGTGCCTGGGTGGCTCAGTCCATTAAGCATCCTGGAGTCTTGCTTTTGACTCAGGCCATGATCTCAGAGTCCTGGGATCAAGCCCCGAACGGGGCTCCAAGTTGAGCACTGAGTCTGCTTCTCCCTTTCACTCTCTCTGTCTCTCAAATAAATAATTAAAATCTTAAAAAAAAAAAAAAGTGTTTAACATAGCGCAGTTTAGCTTGCTGTAGTGTACTGACTTGCTGCAAAGCGTTTCTGTTTCACTCTCTGTGTCGTCAGGCATTTATTAATCTTTCCCATTTGCGCAGGTCGTTTTTTGTTACACTCGTATCGCTTGCTGAAAGCTGAGCGCTCTGGGTACGTGCAGCAGCTTTGTTCCAGGTGCTGAGGCTCCAGACTGGTGTTTCCAGGGGTCCTTCAGGTCAAGCGGCTTCCTTTAAATCACAGCCCTTCTGATGAGGAACCGCTGCTCTCTGCCCCTTCCTCGGCCACCGCTCCACCTCCGCAATCGTTCGAGGCGCCCTGTGCTCAACCCTCCAGCCTCTTAAAGAAGGAAGAACTGAGTGTAGGGGTAGAAGCAACACATTCCCTCCGGAACTGCTAAAATTCCCCTGGTAACAAAAGGCCTCAAATACCGGCCTAGATGAACTGACCAAAGAATGTCCCACAGTGATTAGGAGGAGGGGAAAGGACAGCTCATGCTTTTGGCCTACTTAGTCCTAGTGGATGCATCACTAATGTCACTTTTAAAATGCTGAGATCACTAAATATATGTATGTATAGCTATGCATGCGTGGGAGGATGTTTATCCAACTTCATAAAACAGGCCCCTGCTGTAGGTGTCCGAGGACACAGACAGGGCACATCCGAGTGTCCCCCCCGGTTCTTTTCTGTGCCCCTCGAGGCATAGCAGCTTCTTGCAAAGTGACACTTAATCTCTGTGTTTTTACAAATAATTTGAAAGAACTGTAATATTAAAAAAAAAAAAAACCTACAGCACACTGAATTTGCCAGAGTACTGTGCCCATAATGCTTTAAAAATCGTACATTAAATGATACTGTGCCTATGCATAGCTTGTGATGAAACACACATCTCAAGTAATAAAAAATTTTGGGGTGCCTGAGTGGCTCAGGGGGTTAAAGCCTCTGCCTTTGGCTCAGGTCATCATCTCAAGACCCTGGGATCAGGCCCGCATCAGGGCTCTCTGCTCAGCAGGGAGCCTGCTTCCTCTTCTCTCTCTGCCTGCCTCTCTGCCTACTTGTGATCTCTCTCTATGTCAAATACATAAATAAAATCTTTAAAAAAAGAAACAATTTTATTTTTAATTTTTTTAAAGATTTTATTTATGTATTTGACAGAGAAAGGGAGAGATCACAGGTAGGCAGAGAGGCAGGCAGAGAGAGAGGGAAGCAGGCTCTCTACTGAGCAGAGAGCCAGATCTCTGAGATCCTGACCTGAGCCAAAGGCAGAGGCTTAACCCACTGAGACAATTTTTAAAAAATAGTATTTCTTTCCTTGTGAGTTTCTGACAGATTCCTTAAAGTCTCAAAGGCTTGCATTCTGGATGTGCAAGTAGACATTTGGTGGCAATGATATTTGGGCATCTTAGAAGAATATTTGATAAAAAAATAATCTAGATGTTGCTTTTAGGCATTTGACTACTAAAAGATATTATGAACTGAATGAATTTCAAGATAAGAAAACCAATGTGTCTTTGTGGTGCAAAGGCTGTAAACTTTGCAAGAAAAAGTGGTCTAGGGACTCTGGGTGTGGTCATGAGAAAATGTGCCTCTGTGAGATGGAGAGACACAGATTGCTCTAGGTAAGAGGGACAAGTCTTGCTGTTTGAGTTCTGCAGGCAGCAAGCTCACTGGCCTGTGAGGAATAAAAAAAATTTGGATTTACCTCTGAAAAGATTTTGTTCAAAAAGATTATTGCCAGAAAGGGAAGAGGGATATGGCAATACAGAGAGTGCTCTGACATGGGGTCTTCAAGTGTCTCAAGGGTTAGGCCAACAGGGATTTTCTTTTATAGAGACAAATAAGTAAGGCTTGAAAGAATGAGGTTTAGGAATGTGAGAGATGGTGGTGGGTGGTTTACTCTGAGGTCACGCTTACTTTCCAGAATGGCTATGGAAGAATGTCTTCTGCTGACTCAGACTGAGAGTGGCCGAAAGTTCGGGGGCTTAGGGGAGGGAGAGAATCCGGCAAATAGTTGGTTAACAAGCATTTTGTTTTGATTGATCAGCTAGTCATTTGTGTGGCAAAGAATGGACGTTTTAGAGGGTCTTGCCTTGTCACAGGTAGCCAGGGTACCTTCGAGTTTTATCTAAGTTATATCTGGAAGGGTGTTTTATTGGTTGGTTGGTTGGTATTGGGGTTTCTTTGTTTGTTTTTGCAGGGAACGATTTCTTAGAACACAAAGGATAGGAGGACTTTTAATTTTAACTGTTTTCCAGGATCATAGGACTCAGATAAAGTTCAGTATTGTCACTGGCAATGAGACGGAGCACAAAAAAGCATTTGGTGTTAGTGCTCCAGGAACAAAAGAGAGCATCTGGAGAGATGGTCAGAGCATAGTGATGGGGATCCCAGAACAGAGGGCATGGTGAGGCCCAGACAGGCAGGCTGGCCTGCAGAACATCTGTGGAAGGAGTATATCTTTCTGGCAGCAGGGTCTCAGGCAAGGGACTGGAGATCAGAAACTAAATTTGATTCCTCAGAGGTAAGGTGTTGAGAGTAAGATGGCACCCCAAGTCTCCAAGTATGTGAAATGACTCTTGGCTTCTGGAATGGGAAAGCATTTCTGTTTAGCATAAGCAAGATATCAACCTAACTGAACCAAATCAGAGATAGGTTGGAGGGTGTTGGAAATAACTTCTTTTACCAACGGATGAGATTGATTCCAAACTTTGGAACTTAGTTTAACTCTTCTGGGATCGGGGGAAACAAGACAATAGGCAGAGCCGGGCACATAATATCTTGAAAAAACTGCATCGTGAATCTCTATCATTTCCATGCTATATACTTAGGAATTTCTTTTTGTTTTATAGGTCAACATCCTGAGTCTCACGTGGGAAAAGCATAGTTAAATTTAAGAAGGAAACAGAATATAAATAGCTGTATTAAAGATTTGTTAAGTTTTGAAAAATTACATGTCAAAGTTGAAAATGTAAAAGTTAGATTCTTTTGTCTCTATTTTTAAATTTTTGTTTCTTCTCTGTTGATAACATCACTGTTGAATACTGAATTATTTTTATTCCAAATATTGAGGATAGTTTCTACGTGCAGAATGTGAGACTTTTATAAATGAATAGCATGGGGTGTACCATTTTCTTTCCTTAGGTTATCTTAAATTTATTTAAATATCCAAGAAGTGAAGTAATATATAAATATAAATATTGTATGATAGCAGAAGCCTGTTTTATTTTATCAATTCATAAGAATATTTGTGAAAATGTTATGTATGGCAAGAAAATATATCATTTCCCTGACCCCGTATAACACAATTCCCAAGGATGAATTCAAATATAGCAATTGCTTTGGAACTGCTCTCCACATCTGGTCTAGTAAGCCCAGGGTTATTTATTCAAATTCCAAATGTTTATTCAGGATCCAGAGTGGTACTTAACAAGATTTCTCTGCTGACTGCTAGCTCATATCGCTTAGTTGTAACCGTGCTGTAACACTTATTCCTGATATGCCTTATATTTTGATTATATATATAGCAAATTAAAAATATGTATATATTTCTCCTTTCTACATCAGTGTAAGGTATAAGAAGTTTTACAGGGTGGCGGTTGTATTTTGTGCATCTTTGACAATCTTATAGTTCTTAACATGGTGTCTCACTCATGACTAGCATTCAGTATATGTGGTGATTTAAATAAAAAAAGTAATTCTTCAAATGGAGTGTTATCCTTTTAAACCTGTGCATTCCAATCAGTCTTTAAAATGACATAATGTGTGGAATTCTGAATTATGCAAGTGGTTAGATAGTGTCCAGGGATATGAATGGGATGCCAAGGAAATACTGATAGGATCCCTCCCTAGCTCCTAATCCTAGCCCCACTTTTGGACTCTGCGCCTGTGGGGAAGGGGGTGGGGTTGCAGAGACACCCTCTGCCCCAGTCTCCACTTCCGCCCCACAAGATACAGTCTCAAGAGCTTCTCTAGAAAAGGAACCCTGTAGAGACATGGCTTCTGTCTGCTCCTCTAACACCATGTCCCAATTTCCTCCTATTTATGCCTTATGCTTCAATCATCTTTAACCCCAGGCAGGTTTGTGAATAACCTCTCACTGTCAAGTCTTGATGACTTTGCACACCATTCCTTCTTCCTGCCAAGCCCCTCTCATCCCATTTTCCTGGGACAGAATACACTGGACATTTTCTCTGGGTTTCCAGGTGGAATTGGCCATTGTCACTCTTGCACTCTCACTATACCTTGTACTCACCTTCATTTTAATGTGTAATCCTTGATACTGCATTTATCTGTTCTAGCTCCTGTCTACCCCACCTGCCCACAACTCTCTGAGGCAGAGGATCCGGTCTTGTTCACCTTCCCATTCCCAATGTTTTGCTTGCTCAGCACCCTGCTAATGGATTATCAGTGAGTGCTACCTAGATTAACTAATGGAAAATTTGCTTTTCAATATTTATTTTTCTTTGTGAAAGGCCAGGGTAGATTTTAATAAATCCATGCATTTGGAAATTGTTCCTCAACAGTTTCAGATCTATGCAGATAAAAAAAAAATCCTATGAATTTGATACTTTGGGCTGTTAGGTATGTAAAATCTTAAGATATAATTTTGATACCACTAGCACTATGTTAATTCATTTACTTTACTCAATCATCACATATTTTTTGAACAACATATTATAGTACAAACAGTATGGGTATGGAATATCATGGTACCGTTTATGAATTAAATAAGAGTTTTATATGTAAGGAACATATCAATATTATATATATTCTTTATTATATATTTCAAGGAGATTCTGTGAGTATATTAGAAAATATAAAAATATATACAGATTAAAACATGGTATTTTGAATTTATCTATTTATGAATCTTGTAAATCAAAAACATAGGAAGAATGTTGATGGAAGCATGAAGAAGTAAATAATTATTCTTTTTGGTGAGGTCAGGGAAGTTGACACGAAGGGGTTAATTTTTACTCTGTCTTGATGATGACCAAGAGTTTTCCAGGTGGAAGACACTATTTTACCCAGAATAATAGCACAAACAACAGAAAAGTGTCCTGAACATGCTAGCTGTGTTTGGAACCCTGGAACTCAGGGAAGTGGGTTGGGGGTCTCAACATAGATCAGGGAGGATAAATGCAGAAAGGCAGAGACAAATCAGTCATTTGAAAATCTTACAGCAAAAACCAACAATTATATGCAAATGTTTCTTATTCCCTCAAAGTAATTTTTTTTTTTTTTTTGTAAGTGGATCACCTCTTCATTTTTTTGATGGGAATTTCTAAAGAATTCATTGAGTTACAGAAGGAAAAAAAAAAAAAACTTGCCAAACAAGGAAGATGTTAAAATAATCAACATCCCTAGAATGAATATAAGTCTCTACATATTCTTCTTATAATTATTTTTCATAATTTGCATACAATATCAAGTTTAAGTGTGCTTCCTTGAAGCAACTTCTGCTATGTATGATACTTCAATATTTCCTCTATTTTTAGACTTTCCTCTATTTTCAGACCTATATTGTGTTTTTCAGAATTTACAGGCATAATGTATTCTGGCATGAAATAAAATTTTGTACTATTTCTTTTAGAAGCAGGATTTATGAATTTCTTGCCTGTAAATGTGTACTTCTTTCTCTCTCTCTTTCTCTCTCTCTCTCTCTCTCTCTCTCTCTCTTTTGTAAAAACCATAATTGCATTGTCTTGCCTAGGTAGTGAATACACTTAAGCTAAAATGTAATCACATTGTTTGATCTTATTTTCCCTTCTTTGGCATTTACAGCCTTCAGAACTCATAATAATTTTAAAAATTAGGTTGGCATTGGAGCAACTGCACCACCGCAAAACTAGTGGGAACTGGCAGAGGAATCAGGAGCTTGGGTGGTATTTTTGCACTTGCTTTTGCAATTGAAGAGGAATTCTTCAAGTAAATAGACTAGTCCAGTGTTTGGGGTTTGGAGAATGCTTAGTTTAAAATTCTTTCCCATTCTGAATGAAGCCGTGGTTGGAGACACTGCCCTGGCATTGCCAGCATGATCTGTCTCATTTGGAACTGCTGCCTTCAGATCTGAAAGAGTCATGACCCATTTGTGGCTCGCAATAAACCATTTCAAGAATTAAGCTTCATTATCTCAATTCTCACAATACGAAATTCTTCCTTGCCAAGGTTTATTTACTTTTGAAGACAGACACATTCTTTTTTCTTCCCATCCTGATATTATAGATACAGGAAGAAAGGCCCACTTTCAACATATTTAGACCAACTTCATTCCTTTTCAAATTGAAATCAAAGCTTTCGCTATTGAGTAGATTATCACAATAGTCTTCTAGTTTTTTGGTCTTCTACATTAGCTTTTTCTATCCCATTCATTCTCTACATCACAAGAGTTATCTTTCTAAAAGGCAATTTGGACCAACTATCCTTCCTGCTTAAAAACTGGTAATGGATTTTAGAATAGAAAGGAGAAACTTGGTAACATCACGGATGTTTATAATCTGTCCCCACCTACCTGTCCAGGCTCCTCTCTTTCTAACCCTCACTCCCAGTCTATCCCCTTTGTTTCTTAGGAAATATCTTTTGTACCCTGACCTTCACTTTGCTCACTCACTCTTCTGTTCTCATGTGACACATAGTTTTTTCCAGAAAGACTCATTTGATCTTCTGAGCCTAGGAAAGATGCTGTTTCCAGTGTACTGACCATATTGCTATGCTTGTCATATTATATTTTCTGTTTATTCTCTGTGTTTATATATTAAGTAAGAACTATGAGAGTAGGTGCTTTGTTCACTCTTTTTTCTTGTGTCTTTTTTTTTTTTGCCACTTCAAAGGTACATAGTAAATATTTATTAAATGGATGAGATGAGAAGTGTGAGAAGCACAAAGACAGCTAAGACACCAAAGTTCTTGTCATCAACCAGCTGACATATCTTGATCGTATTATCTTAACCTCTCTGCACCATCCCCTTTTCCTGGGCTGTAAAGCAGGGTGTCTGGACAACATAAACTCCATAACCCATCTGGTTTCAAATTCTGCAATTCTACATTATAATTAAACCAAACATTCCTGAGTACCATGTTTTCCCACCAAGTATTATGTATAAGATCCAATGCCAGTGATTTGAGAGGAAGAACAAGAGGAAAGGGCATCAATCTTTATAAAATATGTAAGTCATTTTAATTGCCAAGGAAAGGGAACCAAAAAGTAGTAGCATTAGTTCATTTTATTTTGAGAAATGTCCTTGGAAATAAATGTTATGTAAATAGAAAATACCTGAAAGCGAGAAGTTAGTAGCTAGTGTGAAAAATGCTATCAGTGTCATAGCCTTTATAAACAACAGTGGAGCATTAAAGTGTCACAAAATGGGATTCTGTAGTTACAGAGCAGTACAAGGGTGCTATTTATTGGGTGACAAATACCTGCAAGTAGGCTTGTGGGGGGAATTTTTTGGGTCAGTTTACTTACATTGTAGCTCTTGACATCCACTCAATACTCTTCACACTGAAAGATCCAAGTCTTGATATACCAACAGCTCTTTGCATGGCCATCATGTTAAGAGTGATACGTCATATTTGCACATTTTGTTTTTTCCTGTATTCTGGGGCAAATTTAGTTTTTCCAGACCACCTAAATCCCGTGGTAGCTTTACAGATAAAATTTAACAAACAGGAAATGTTCTGATGGATATTCATAACTTGGCTTATTTGTAAGAGTGATTTTTTTTTTTGATAGTGTAAAGGATCAAGACAGGAAATCTGGAAAATATATATCATCAGCCTTGGTTGTTAAATAAGATAAGATAATTTAAGCATCTAAGAGAGAGACATATGCCAGCCACTCGGTTAATGTTATTTTCACTTCTTGGTCTCTACCTTCCTGGTTAAGAGGTTGGGCCTTTAAAATGCATGTTTTGTTTTTGTTTTTTTCTGTTTTTTTTTTTAAACAAAATTTTATTTATTTGAGAGAGAGCGTGAGAGGGACAGCACTACGTAGTGGGGGTGGGGGAGAAGCTGAAGGAGAGGGAGGAACATACTTCCCATTGAGCAGGGTGCTCGATGGGGCTCGAACGCAGGACCCTGGAATCATGACCTGAGCCAAAAGCAGATGCTCAACAAACTGAGCCTCTTAGGCCCCCCAGAATATATGTATCTTCAACTCTCAATTATTTCTGCTTATCCTTTCTTAACCAGGAAGGTGTCCAATAGAATGCACAATATTTCAGCTCCCAGGAAATAAAGTGTTTAGATCCATTTTTGAATACTTATGACTAGAAGATGATTTTCTAGAATGGAGGTAAAATGAAAATCTTATTTATCAAAGTTTCACTATTTCTAAGTCTTGACTGCCCTTATTTCCCATTTCACTTTTCTAAATTCCTCTCACTTTAAGATCCTGTTCAATGTGCCACAATTCTCATTAAACTTTCCTGAGTTTCTTGCTTGGAAGAAATAGATCTTTTTCTCCACACCTGTTCCAGATTATCTCTCTGTATTACAGAGTTTTTTGTTTAAGAATGTCCATCAAATATTGGAGCTGGGAATATAGGATTTGGTGTTATTTTTATTCAGACATAATTTTTTTTTAGACTTTATTTTTATTTTGTTTCAGTGTTCCAAGATTCATTGCCTATTCCCCACACCAGTTGTAAATTTAAGGATAAAGCAATAATTCCAAGGAGATTGGTAAATGGCTCAGTCTTTTTTTATATTCAATTTATCAGATTTTTGTATTACACTTACATTATATCCCTGCACATTAGTATATCCTCTGCTTTCAACAACACTATCTGATCTGAAAGGCTTTCTAAAATTCTTACATATCCATCTGACCTTCATTCTCTGCAACTGTGCAAAAGATGACCTCTTTTAAGGTCGGAAGCTTTTGATTTTCTTCTTATTTTTCTAGAATATACTTTCTTTCTCCCACTTATTGGCACCATTTTTGAAACTTTGCTTATTGGCCTTGGTATTCCTGGTTGAAATGATTTCTATTTGTTTATCCTGCCAACCCACATATTGTTTAGGGCTCACAGACATGCCTGAGAATGACTTTAGTGAAGCTTTCTGATTTACTCTAGCATGCAATCTTCTTTACCTTTTTATACATTTATTTCCTGTGTCATAAATTCCCACATTATTATATATGTATAGATTTTCACATTGGTTGTTTCATGCAATTATTCCATGGATTAATATGATCACTTTCAGGTGGGTATTTAACCAGAGTGTTGCCTTGTGTGTGTGCAGTGATTGTTCAAAGTATATTCTTGGTATCGGGGAGGATAATTTGCTCTGTGCCACATTTTGTAAACTAGGACATTCAGTTGAGAAGTTCCCTAGAATGCGTCAAAAGTCCTGTGCTTAGAGCCAATGTATACTCTGGGTTTAAAAGAAGTGTCATTTGTTGTAGCTTCTTAGAACAAATCAGAAAGCCCCAGGAAGGAGAGTGAATGGTATTGTCAAGTGGAGTAAGGATGAATGGAGATCTTCTTTAAGACAATAGCGGTTTGTAAAGCCATGAAGTATAATTTCAGACAGCCCTTTGAGAAAACAGTTCACAGTAAGCTAAAAGGGTAAAATTAAATTGCATCGTACATTCAGTGTGAATGCTTATTAACTGGCTTATATTCCCATTGTAAGATCATTGTGGCAACCCACTGAAAAAAGCAGAGAAAGTGGTTATTTGAAACCACTATCCATTGGCTCACTTATCCAATGTGTTCATATAAATGAAATCTGACAAGATTCCCAGCAGGGCTGCTGTCATGGTGTTGATGCTTTTGATTAGATACCAAAGAAGGCCATCTTCAGAGGCTGTTATTTGGATTAATTCCCAGGGCTGATAGCTACCACAGTATCTTTAAAAAGAAATACTGTTACAAGGTATTCATATGCAAATAGGACAGTGATTTAATATTGCAAAGTTTGAGAGAATTGGGAAAATCAACAAAACCGTTCTTTGAAAATTTTGTTACTATCTAGTTGAAATGAAAGAGATAACAGTTTTGTGAGGTAGACCAAAAGCACGGGTGATGGGCCTCGCATGTCAATTTATTTTCTCAGGAGGGATAATGGAGCCTTTCTAAAAGCCCCTATCTATTACATCACAAGATGAGATTTTTAAACCTTAATACCAGATTGCTAACATTATCACGGTAGTGACTGCAACATCTGGTAAATTGAAAAGAAAAGATAAGCTTTTTTTTTTAATCTGAAAGTTAGTGCCACTTTAAAAGAAAATCTTTGATAACAGTAGGTATTAAACCACTTAGAGCAATCAATAAATCTAGTTGGACTAGTGAGGAAAATATAGCCTGGAGCTGAAATGTATTTGATGGTGTCGAGGTTAAATACTATACATATAAGATTTGGAGAGAAAGCATCTGAATAGACTGGTCTTAGGAAAGAAAGCTCAAGTATAGGTACGTGAGAAATTTTTTCACAATTTAAAAAGGCTTGGATGCAGCTTTTCCAATATGACAGCCCAAACAAAGCCACAGGATATTTTTTTAGTCTACATGCCATTATTTTATTTGTTTGTTTGTTTGTTTGTTTGTTTGTTTAGTAGCTCTTCCTCAGGATCATGAGACATTATTAGAAGAATATAAGGCCAGAAGAATGAAAGTGTAGCAGTGATGGGGAGTAAAGGAACTAAAAGCACAGGGAAAGATGACATTTCTGCACACGGTAGAATGCATGGTATCTGAGAAAAATTTGAGAGGAGCCATATTACTAAAGACAGAGCTACTTGGGAGGGGAATTGAGCTGTCATCTGACCTAAAAATATTCTGACCCAATTTCTTCATGCATGGACATTTCATAATAGAAAAATAAAGGGTTTTAAAAGGAATTATTTGCTACTTTAAGCTGTTTGCTACCATATAAATATTTTTAATGTTCATTGCTATTTCTATCAGTTGTGCTAAGTTTAGAGTGTTAGATGGTTCATTACGTCCTTAAAAGAGGGTAAGGACTAAATCATAAATAAAATGTACTTCTGGAGAAAAGATCAAATCATAATTTATTGCCTAGTGTAATTTTCCGACAGAGTGCCTACTACTCAAATAGCAATGAACTGGGAGAAAATGTCCACTTTGTAATGCAGAAAGCCTCTGTTAAGAATAAAATCTCATAGATTTTCTGTGTACAATGTACACGATTTGATCTGGAACATATCCCCACTCCTTTGAAGAGCCAATACCACAGCAGCAGACATCTTAGTACTTAGAGGCATGTATTTCTACCTATTTGGAGCTGATCTGCAGGCTGTCACATGGGGATAATAACCTGTCATAATATAGAAAACTTAGTTTCCTTGGGTGTCTTTTTGAAAGTTCTCTCGTGTATAGCAAATTGGACAGAATAGAGATTTTATCCCCACACAATCTAAGCTACCCCTGATTCAGGATTCTCAATCTTACTTTTTGGAGCCCCCCATGCTAGTGGCTTATATGTGACATCTCTCTTACATACACATCCACCCAAAGACATGCACATAAGCCTTCTCCCTATGGGGCACCTGGGTGGCTCAATCAGTTAAGCATCTGCCTTCGGCTCAGGTCATGATCTCAAGGTCCTGGGATCGAGTTCCCATCCAGCTCCTTCTTCAATGGTAAGCCTGCTTCTCCCTCTGCTACTGTCCCTACTTGCATTTGCTCTGACAGATAAATAAAATTAAATAAAATTAAATAAATGAAATAAACCTGCTCCCTAGAGGGACAGAGAAAAAAGAAAAGAAAAGAAAAGAAAAGAAAAAAAAAAGAAAAGAAAAGAAAAGGAAAGAAAAGAATAGACAGAATGCTCAATCTCAGAGAACTCAGCAGAGGCCAAAGAGGCAGTTCTGGGTAGGCCAGTATGTCTCCGACCTCTTTCCTCCCCTTTCTTCCTCTGCTGTCTGGAAGCCACATTCAGAGATCTCAGAAAATCCAGCTAAACCAAGATAAGCTTGAAATTCTCAAGCCTTTTTAGTACTTAAAAAGATAAAAAATATTCTCTTGAAGACTTTTCATCACATTCTTTGCCCCATTCAGAAATGAGAAAACCTCTAAAAAGAAAGAAAGAAAGAAAGAAAGAAAGAAAGAAAGAAAGAAAGAAAGAAAGAAAGAAAGAAAAGAAAAGAACACAACCCCCCAAATCAACTACATTGATTATCAAATCTTAAGTGCTTTTCTGAATTAGCTGTTCAATTCTATAAATAAATCCTGGTATGTAATTTATAAAACTTAGAGGACAATGGGGGCACCTGGGTGGCTCAGTTGTTTGGGCGACTGCCTTCGGCTCAGGTCATGATCCTGGAGACCCAGGATCAAGTCCCACATCAGGCTCCCTGCTCGGTCAGAAGCCTGCTTCTTCCTCTCTCACTCCCCCTGCTTGTGTTCCCTCTCTGTCTGTGTTTCTCTCTGTCAAATAAATAAAATCTTGAAAAAAAAGAAATTTAGAGGACAATGAGATTTGAAGATTTTTTTACCTCCTAAATATCAGAGTGCTCCATGAAAATCTATTGAAGCAAAAGATGAACTACAGGGGGATTCTTATCTCTCATGAAAATCCAGCAGAGATGTAATCATTTCAGTTTAACCAAATGAATACTAGGTATCAACAAACACTTCTTCAAGGATACAATCCACATGTACATGTTAAGCAAAACAGTTAATACCTAAGGTGTATCTGGGCACTATACATTGAGTTTGTGCATTTGTTCTAACATATGGAACATAGATTTGTTCTAATACTAAGAGATCTTGGCCTTTGAGCACAGCTGACTGATTACATGTTATTGTTTATGAATGTGATAAAGCAGTCATTTATTCCTAGAGTGGTTAAATTGCCAATTTAGTAAATGGCTTTTCTTATCTAAAAGGAGGATTGACAGAAATAATGACAGTAACTCACACTTGCACAGCATTTTCAACATGAAAATTGTTTACAAGTATATTATTTTAAGAGAGCCTCACAATGTAATGAGACATAGATAGAACAAGTATTCTTTCATGTATTTTCCAGCTGGTAAGACAGACATTCAGAGATGTTATGATTTGATCAATATCACACAGCTAAGAAATGTCATATTTGAGGCTTGAAATCTCATCTTCTGAATGTGAATTCTTTATTTCCATTTTGCTATGTTTGATTTATGAATTAAAGCCAGTTGAGTGAGATAATATTTGCTTTAAGAAGTAAACGATGCTGGGTATATTTGGAACAAATAATGCACTGCTCTTAAAAGCCAAATAATTTTAATGAATTGTTATAGAGCTATAATTGGAAGAAATAGCAATTTAGTAGGAATAAAATGTTATTGTACTGGATAGATGGAATGATGACATGAAAATTCATGAGTATGACTCTCTGAGAACAACTAATCTGGGAAAAAAATCACATGATCTGTACCCCTAAAGTTACATTCATCTAAAAAACATATATCTATGATTGCGGTTGCATTTCTAAAAAAAATGCATTCTAGTTGATGACAGCATCTATATATTACTGAGTTAGTTGTAGTTCTAAACTACTACATAATGGGTTGCTGATACTTTAGGAATGAGAAAAATGGCAAAGTACCAAACAAAAGTATTTTGAAGAGTAATAAGCCAGCTGTTTCCATGGACTTCTGTGTGAAATTTAATTTCCTTGCACATGTACTTATTATGTATATTTCACTTCATGTGCTACACTTTGTCTTCTTATTATAAGCCTTCTCTTGTACCTGTATTATTGAGCAGCAATAGTTGGATGTAGTTTAATTAAGTAGGACTTGTCACTCAGCCCAAGCGACCTGAAAAGATCTAGTTTACATTTTTAAATTGGCTGAAAGTCATTTTTATTCAATATACTAAAATTTTCACCGAGTTCTTGTTGGACTATATTGTGTATGAAGTAAATCTGTGTTTGAGTTTAAAGTAATATTTTGAAGAATTCTTATCCAAAAGTATCACTAGACTATTTTATTCAGTAAGATTTAGGGCAAAAAAATACATAATAGCCAATTTGATCTCAATTAATTTTCACATTTAGTATGGCCAACTATTGCTGATAACAAATGTGCATATTCTGACTCCAGTTAACTTATGGCCCTATTTTTTGCCTAAAGCAAAATTCTGAAGTGGTTAGAAACATAGTCTCTGTACCATTTCTGAATTGTAGGTCAGGGGTTGTCAAACTATTGCCTATAGATCCAATCTGATCACACCATTTTTTTAATTAATAAAGTTTTATTGGAACATAGCCATTCTCATTTATTTACATGTTATTTAAGACTACTTTCTTCCTATAAGACAGATCGAGTAATTGTAAAAAAGACTGTACATATGTCCCTAAAGAAAGATGGAAAAGAGTGCTCTTTGGCAGAAGTGTGCTGTAGCAATATAAGCTCCATGATGGAGTAAGAATATGCGGTTTTGGGGAAAATTCTATGAAAGCAGAGGGAGAATATGGCGGAGGAAAATTGATTGGAGGTAGATTGTAGAAGATCGGGCTAACAAGTATGGACCTTAATAAATGAGCTGCTGGACCTTAATAAATGAGCCTTTGCATAATTTCAAGCAATGATTTTGGAAGGTGACCCTTAGGTGGGCTGCATGAAGAATCTGGGGCGGGGGGGGGGGGGGGGCTGGAAGCGGGGACACAGCCGGCTCCACCTGTAGCTCACAGTGCTGGTTCAAATGAAAAGAACACTACTCGGTTGACTAAAATAGTAATGAGAATGAAGATTTGAAATCAGGAAGGCTTTGAGAAGGAGGATGTTATATTTGAACATTGATTAGCAAGACTGAGGGAGGGAGGGAGAAAAAGAGAGACATTTATAGCCAAGTATGGAGGCCAGTTGTTATCGTTACTTGAACTGAGGATTTGGGGGAAGAAAATTTGAACTGTTAAGACAAGATGGGATGTATAGACATTTGACAAGGATATTGAGATGGAGGTAAATTAGTGATTTCACAGGTAAGAGCTCATTTCATTTATATTTTGCTATTTAACAAACTACTCCCAAACCATGACATCAAATACAAATGATTATTTATTTTGTTCATGAATCAGCAAGTAAAGCAGAAGTTGTGAGGGACGGCTCATCTTTGCTCCACACAGCATCACTTGGGGCAGCTGGCCCAGAGGCTGGAAGCCTCCCCATCACCGTAACTCCCTCACGTGGCTGATAAGTAGGTGCTGGCTGTCATCGGGACTGTGGGCCAGCAGCTCTATTTCCTCCCCAAACGTTGCTTGGGCTTCCTTGTGGCATGGTGGCTGTTTCAAGAGCAAAAATAACAAGAGAGGGAAAGTGAAACTGCCTATTCTGAAGACCTGAGACCCCAAACTGGCATTGTATCTTTTCAACTGATTTTGTGAGGCACTCACAGATCCCAGAGTCAGGGTGAGAAGATGTTTAAAGTTCAGTTGGAAGAGTGTCAAATTATTTTGGTGCCATGTTTTTATACCATCAAACTGGAGTTCAAGCATCAAGGTCAAAGCTAATCGGAACAGGTTATTGTTCTGCGGGGAAGATCTGGAGCAAGTGGAATGGGTGACTCTAGAGAAAATGGTGCAAGAGCAGAGCAGAAGGTCCAAAACAAAATGGCATTTTATTTACATTTAATGAATTAGCAGGGAAGCATGGTGGCAACAAAAAATATAGAAACATTATTTGAAATGGAGGAGATGACAAGGCAATGGTTGCAGAGTAGTATTTGCTTCTTATCTAGGTTTTTGTTTTATGTGCCAGTTATGTTCTCTAGGTCAAAGTTACAACTATTTCATATAATTAATATTGCAAAACAGATGTGACCTTTTTGATTCATCTCTGAAATATTCAAACCTAATCTTACTATTTCCTCCTACCTTCCAGAAAGAGAGAGAGAAAGAGACAGAAAAGAGACAGTAGGATTGGTTGTTTTAATAGCTCTTGCAAAACTTGCTCACTAAGTGATGGCTGGTGACATGCTGCTCTGCTCTCTGTATCTTAAGGACAAAAGAGGCAGCAGACTCAGGTGTCCTGTAGAGTCTGATGTGCACACCTGCTCTGCTTTGATGAAGCCTATTGCTTACACTGTGTGAACGAGAGGCCCATAATTTTGTGATGGAAAGTAACCAAAGCCTCTCTGGCTATCTTGTTAGAAAGCCATGTATTTTAAATACGGACTTTCATACAGCATTCAGCTGGGTCAGCTCTATCCGTGGATCTTATAGCAACTACCAGGTGATCATCTTGAACATAATTTTATGAGCCTACAATTTCTCCCAAAATCTCTAGAGCCTAATGTATCTTCTTATAATATTTGAATAATACTGACACTATACAAGCCTTTGGAAACAGCTCTGGAGTTCGGAGATAACTCAGGGATTATCTAATTGGCCTGCCTCCTACCTCCCTCTCCAAAGACCAAAATAACAGGAATGCATTCTTGGATGTCAAAGTAATAATTTAACTCCATCCAGTATTCTTACCAATGTGCCATTTGTTTCATGAATTCACTCTCGATTTCTCAGCTCATGCTAGATTTTTTAAAACCATAAAATGACTCTAAATAATTAACTCATGAAAATGTCACTGTGTCCTCAAGAGAATTGAAAGGAGACAGAAAGAAAAGAGAGTGCTCACAAGACACTTACATATTTCTAAAGTGTTCTATATAACACTATAATGTCTATCTTAAATATTACTATTTCATTTGGAAACATTTAATATTAAAAATTTCTTGGAAAAATATATGTTTCTTTTTTTTTTTTTTTAAGATTTTATTTATTTGACAGAGAGAAACACAGTCAGAGAGGGAAAACAAGCAGGGGGAGTGAGAGAGGGAGAAGCAGGCCTCCCGCTGAGCAAGAAGCCCGATGTGGGGCTCGATCCCGGATCTCCGGGATCATGACCTGAGCCGAAGGCAGTTGCTTAACCAACTGAGCCACCCAGGCGCCCCAAAATATGTGTTTCTGTTATCTTTGTTACATTACGGTAAAAAATTTGTCCATAAAGAGAGTTCTTTATTGTTTTTATGGGCTACTTAGATTACAATGCTGTTATAAGAATAATCATAACAACTCTAAAAATGCCACTTATAACTTTAACAACAACAACAACAACAATAATAATGGCTGACATGTTCACAGCACTTACTCTGTGCCTCAAATATCTCACATATATTGATTTACCCAACCTACCCAGTAATTGTATGAGTACTTAGATGGGGTGTGATGAATGGTAGGTTTTTTTGAGCATTCTCAATTAGCTCATACCTGCTCCCATTTTTCCTTATTTGATTATGTCATAGAACTGCTTTAGGTCCAGACGTCTCACAGTGTTACACAAGATTTGCTACTAAATCTCCTGTACTTCATTCCAGATAAATACCTTTGCTGACCAAGGTCTTATTATTCTTTGATTATTTCTAGTATGATTTTTTTTCCCTTTATCCTCAGCTATATTTGAAATAAGTAACCGTTTTCTATTTGGCAATATTCCTTCTCAAGTTTTAAAACTCATCCCCAGTGTCATTATACAAAATGTACATTTCTTTTTAAAGATTTTATTTATTTATATGACAGAGAAAAACACAGCGAGAGAGGGAACACAAGCAGGGGAAGTGAGAGAGGGAGAAGCAGACTTCCCGCCGAGCAGGGAGCCCGACGCAGGGCTCCATCCCGGGTCTCCGGGATCATGACCTGAGCTAAAGGCAGTTACTTAACCTACTGAGCCACCCGGGCGCCCCTGTACATTTTGATTTGTTTCTCAGCTGATTGTGAATTGTGTATCTCATGACTTATTAGAATATGAAGAGTATTTCCAAACCAATGGGTTCACATGTCTGTAAGCTCTGGAACAGAGGAAAGTCCATCCTCTTTGTTGTGCATTCTGTGTGACCATCCATATACATACCAGGAAAAATCTTCAAGATTTTACCACCCATGTGTTGAAGGACTCCATTACCTTCGTGTGTGTGTGTGTGTGTGTGTGTGTGTGTGTGTGTGTGTGTTTAAAGATTTCATTTATTTGAAAGAAGGAGAGAGAACATGATTGGGGCAGTGGTGAGGGGAAGGCAGATGGAGGGAGACAAGCAGACTCCCCACTGAGCAGGGCGCCTGATGTAGGGGCCTCGATCCCAGGACCATGACCAGAGCTGAAGGTAGACGCTTAACTGACTGAGCCACCCTGGTGCCCCCGTGGGTTTGTTTGTTGTTTGGTTGGTTTGATTTTTTTATCCTTTCTGATTACAAGCAATGTTAGCTAGGTTTTCTCAATTTGCTTGTTAAAAGTTGCTGTAGGACAGGGTGGGTCAGTCAGTTAAGTCTTTGGCTCAGGTTATGATCCTGGGGTCCCTGGATAGAGACCTGCCTTGGGCTCCCTGTCCAGTGGGGAGTCTGCTTCTCCCTCTCTTTCTTCTCCCCCTGCTCATGCTCTCTCTCCCTCAACCACTCTCTCTTTCAAATAAATAAATAAAATCTAAAAAAAAGGGATCCTGGGATCAAGCCAGTGACTTTCTTGGCTAAGTGTCTGTCTTTGGCTCTGGTCATGGTCTCAGGATTCTGGGATCTAGCCCTGCGTCAGGGTCAGCATGGAGTCTGCTTCTCCCTTTGCCCCTCCCATCCAGCTCGTCCTCTCTCTCTCATAAATAAATAAATAAATAAATAAATAAATAAATAGATAAATAAATAAATAAAATCTGTAAAATATGCTATAGGACAGTCAGACTTCAAAAATGGAGAAAATAAAAGTGCAATTCCTTCCTTCTGTGGTAGTAGTTTTCTCAATATAACCATTTATGATAATTTCACTGAAACAGGAAAACCTGTATCTATGATTACATAACAATTAGCAATAGTCAGTTGGCTTATTTTTTGTTCCATTAAGAAAGGAAATGTACTCCATTGAATATTAATTGAGCACACACCAGCATAGAAATATATATACACAGAGGCCCTTTCTATATAATTTAGTAATGGTACTTTGCATTTGTCATTTTAATTTTTAAACATCATCTTTAATTAATTAATTATTTTTAATTTTTAAAAAGATTTTATCTATTTATTTGACAGAGAGAAACACAGCCAGAGAGGGAACACAGGCAGGGGGAGTGAGAGAGGGAGAAGCAGGCTTCCTACTGGGCAGGGAGCCTGATGCAGGGCTCGGTCCTGGGACTCCAGGATCATGACCTGAGTTGAAGGCAGATGCTTAACAACTAAGCCACCCAGGCACCCCACAATATCATCATATTTAGAGTGAGGTTTGAGGAAACTGAGACAGGACTGTGTGTCACACTTACAATTATTATATGGAGCACTGGGAGTAGAAGCTAAGCTACCTGACCAGTTCTGTACACTTTCCAATAATTGCTGAGATCACACTCATCATTTTAAATATTAAAGCTCCTGGAAGTCTTCTCTGAACCATTTTGTATTTTGGGTTTCTAGTGCAGTTGTTCACTGGTTGTGTACTGATATATGAATGCATGCAACACGGCATTCAAGATCCACTTGATTTTATTAATAGATTCCCAACTGCTATGCAGGAAGTGGTTTACAGGTGTGTGGAGATCTTCATTCTCTTCAGTCCTCAGGACCTCCAGTAGGAAGCAGAGTGTTGAATGGTAAACAACCTCACCTTTACCCTGTGTGCTATAGAAATACTGTCATTTTCTGAGAATGCCAGGCCATGAATAAACTTAAAAACCATATGTTTGAGACACATATTACTAATAAGAAAAAATGTCATGGAGTTGATTAAAGGTCCCAAGTTCTTATTGGAAGAACTTTTTGGAAGAGCAACCAAATGAACCCATGGTAAACAGAAAGAATAAATTAATGGAGACAAAAGGAAAAGAGTGAGTTATCAAACAGAAACCAATAATAAATATATATATATATTTTAATTTTGGTAGATAAATCAAAAGCTCTTTGGTGTGGATGAGAAAAAAAGAAAAACTACTGTAAACTGAATTAAACAGAAGACTGACCTTCTAAATTAAATTAGAAATGAAAGTGGTAGAATGATCACAGGTATAAACTGAACTAAAGGGCTTACAAGAGAATAATTTGCCTGAGCTTGTTCAAATAAATATAAAACTTGAATAAAATGGATGATTTCTAAGAGAAATAAAAATCTCTGAAATTGATTTCAAAAGAGAACCATTACCATGGAAGAAATGGGAACATTTTCATAGAGTAAGCATCCCAAACATGCTAGGCCAATAGTTTCAGAAGCGAATTCTCTCAAAACTTTGGAGGCATAGAGAACTTCAGTGTTATTCACATTGTTCTAGGAGACTGTAGGAAAGTAAAATTTTCACAGGAGATGACAACAAACCTTAAAAACTGCACATAAAATTAACTGAACTAATCTTGTTTATAAATATAGAGTCATAAGAATATGAATCAGAATTAGCAATGCTCTAACAAGAGCTATACTCTGATTGTGGGATGAGTTCATGTTAGGCATACAAGTGTGGACTTGTGTTATGTAATCTATCAGTGCACTGTTTACCTTACTAATAGGTAAAAGGAGAAAAAGATTGTTTTTTTTAATACATTCATAAATTAATCTGGTAAAATTCAACACTACATCCTGAATTAGAAAAAAAATAGATAATAGAAGTGAAGAGCAATTTCCTTCCTCTGATATGGGCCTCAAAAATTGGTGATTAATTATGAAACAAAAGATTTCTCAGTAACATTGGAAACAGGAATGATGACCTCTATCACTGTTACTATTTAAAATTACTAAAAATTTTTTTACTCCATAATTAGGTGAAAGAAGGAAAATGTTTTCAAAACTAGGAATTAAGAGAAACTATTGGAATCATTTACATATGATATGCTATATATAAAGAGTCCCAAGAGGGCACCAGGATGGCTCAGTCAGTTGAGCCTCTGCCTTTGGCTCTGGTCATGATCCCAGGGTCCTGTGACCAAGCCCCACATTGGGCTCCCCACTGGGCGGTGAGCCTACTTCTCCTTCTCCCTCTGCCTGCAGCTCCCTCTGCTTCTGCTCTCTCTCTCTCTGTCAAATAAATAAATAAATAAATACATACATACATACATAAATAAATAAAATAATCTTTAAAGAATTAAAAAAGTAGGGCACCTGGGTGGCTCAGTTGGTTGGGCGACTGCCTTCGGCTCAGGTCATGATCCCGGAGACCCGGGATCGAGTCCCACATCCGGCTCCCTGCTCGGCGGGAAGCCTGCTTCTCCCTCTCTCACTCCCCCTGCTTCTGCTCCCTCTCTAGCTGTGTTTCTCTCTGTCAAATAAATAAATAAAATCTTTAAAAAAAAAAAAAAAGAATTAAAAAAGTAAAGATTCGAAGAAATATAAGTGCGAATTGAAATAGTAAGAGAATTCCATATAATGGTGGGTCATAAAGGGTGAAAACATAAAAATTAGTAGTCTGTATATAATAATGGGCTACAAAATATAATGGATAGAAAGGTTTCGTTTACAATAGCAAATATATTTCAACTATCTGGGCATAAACATTTAGCCTATCTGGACATAAATACGAAAGAAGTCTTATAAGAGAGCATTTAAAATTAAACTAGAATACTTTATATAAATGAGATTTTAATCAATGGGAAAATACGTCTTACTTGTATATAGAAATGCGCAATAGTGTTAATATGTCAGTTCTCCCTAAATGAATTTATAAATGCATGTAACATGTTTGAAAATATCAAGAAGTCTTGTAAAATTGACAAATGTTACTAATGTTCATGTGGAAAAATATGAATAGGAGAGCTGGCAAGGAAAAGAAGAGTAATAAAGTATCCATCTGTACTGACACTAAGACCTATTACAATGTCATAATAATTTAAACCCTTTGTGATTGGTATAAGAAGATGAGTGAAACTGAAACTATTCAAGATAGTTGAGAAATCAATTCAGTTAAATATCAAATTTTACAGGTTATTTAAGATGAATTTAATATGCAATTTTCAACAATTATTAGAGTATATTAGCTAACACTTTTGGCAAATTTCTTTTTTTTTTCTTTTTTACTTTTTCAGTGTTCCAAGATTCATTGTTAATGCCCCACAGCCAGTGCTCCATGCAATTCATGCCCTCAATACTCACCACCAGGCTTTCCCATCCCCCCATGCCCCTCCCTCCCAAAACCCTCAGTTTGTTTCTGAGTCCAAAATCTCTTGTTTTATCTCTGTCGCTGATTTACCCCAGATCACATTTCCTTTCCTTCTCCCACTGTCCTCCGTGTTACTCCTTATGCTCCACAAGTGAGCAAAACCCCATGATATTTGACTTTCTCTGCTTGGCTTATTTCACTCAGTGTATTGTCCTCCAATCACTTTTGGCAAATTTAAGTTGAGATTCTCCCTGTCTCCCACTGTAAACTAAATTATAGATAAAAGAAGGATTTGAAAACAAATACTATCACTGAGTTAAAGAAAGTAAGTTTGGTGAACTTTGGTATCTGTGCATGATGTATGCCTTGCCATGTGTCACGGTAAGCTCAGAAGCCATAGTTAAAGATTAGTAATTTTGACCATAATTAGAAACAATGGTAGGGAGAAAAATCATAACAGATTTAAAAATACAAAAATGAAACTGATTTTCTTAATATACAAAGCACTTAGAGCAAATATCAAAAACTAATTACTAGCAAATTATTCAAAGTCCTGAATAGGCAACATCTTATAACAAGAATTAGGAATTCAAGTGGCAAATAACTTTAAAAGTGCTTAATTTCACAGCAAAAATCACTAAAAACCTTTCAGATTATCAAAGACTAAAAAAAAAAAAAAGATTCGGTCCACAGCTTAGTGAAATAGACTTTTCCCATGGTGTTGGGACACACAAGAGAAGGAAATAAACTCTCCGGGTGGCAACTGACAGTATTACCACAACATCAATGACAACAAACATTGCTCCTACTTTCTGATTCAGAAATTCTTATGTATGGCTATACGAGTGGGGTAAAAAATAATATTGATATGTGCATATTTATAATTTATGCATTGAAGCATTCTGGGAAGAACATACAGGAAACTTCATGGCTTTTCTGTTGGTTGAAAATGTAAGTGAGGCAAGGAAAGGAATTTTACTTTCTAGGTCTTGAAGAACGATGTTTCCTTACGTGGTTTCCCTCCTTGGATGCTGCAGGACGAGCATGACTTCAGACACTCCTTTGCTGCCTTCATGTAATACTTTGCATCCATCACTTCAGGCACATATTTCCACCCTAAATCGACCTCTGTAGCAAAGGCTGTATTATATAATTGGCTTCTGGGTGGCTTAGATGGAAAAGATCAGAATCCTGAGTGGGTGATTGTTTTGAGGATGACCTCAAAAAATAGAGCATTCAAACCTGAAGGATTTGACAAATGGGGGCAGACCCAAATTTCACCCATAACAATTTCCTAATTGAGAAGTGAGAGTAGTTAGTCTATTTTAGAGAAACATGAGAAAGGTCAGTTGGGACGTGAAATAAGGTTGTCCTGAGCTTTAGGATCATGAAAATGCAAGTCACTCTCTGTTATCTCTTCCCCAGGAGTACTGCAGCTCAGAAGGGTATTTCCATTGTCTGTGTGGCTGTGTCATTTCGAGTTTCTTGTATCCCACATTTTATTTTCCTGACTTGGACACTTTCTTGTCTGCTCCATATTTGAATGTTTTGTAGCCCAATTAGATTTAATATTTTCTTATAATGGGGAATGTTTTCCTTTATGTTTTTTTCCTATTATGCTAAAAATGTATGGGGTGCTTAATGGTACCCAAACTTTCATTTCCTTGTTAGCTTTAGATTTCATGTATTTTAACCTTTGATCCTCCTTGCGATTCCTCTTCCTTAATTTTCCACTTTATTACCCCAGTTGGATCCTTATATTCATACCCGAATCAGATTAATTTTCCTTTAGTTCCTCTTGGGTTAGATTCCTTTATTAGCTTCTTATTACCTAAGAGTAAAACCCAAATGAAAATCCTAAATTCTTAGTGTGTCACTAACAGCATCAGTTATATCTCTAACTGTACCACTAAAATCATTTTCTACAAAAGATTTCACTGCAACCAAACTGGTTTGGCCATGGTCCTTCAAATGTGCATTTGTTCCTTTCTACTTCGGTATTCTCCCTTAATTCCAGTTTTTGCACAGGTTGATTTCATTTTTCTATAATGGAATTCTTCATCTCTCACTTGACCTTCAGCATATACTACATTTTACTATTATTTAATACATTATATCTATGTTCTATTGTATTGTTATGCAATATACCTATGTTCTCTTTTTTAAGATTTTATTTATTTATTTGACAGAGAGAAACACAGCCAGAGAGGGAACACAAGCAGAGGGACTGAGAGAGGGAGAAGCAGGCTTCCCACTGATCAGGAAGCCCAATGTGGGGCTTGATCCTGGGTCTCCAGGATCATGACCTGAGCCGAAAGCAGTTGCTTAACCAACTGAGCCACCTAGGTGCCCCTCGATATACTTGTGTTCTATTTGTACAGAAGGACTGTGATTCCTTGGGGACAGGGAGCAACATTTATATTTTTTGTGTTAGTGGTACCTATATTCAGTCTTGAACAAAAAGTTTCTTGATAAGTATTACTACATTAACAGTGCTTTAAATGAGATAATGCAATTCACTAGAAATCTAAGATTTAAAAAACGTAGAATTTCTATATAACAGTATTCTACCCAGATCATGTTTACTTTGAAGTTTTAAAACTTCCATCCACAGGTTGGTCCTTTTTGCCAATCTAACCATTTTAGGATTTTCTTTTTATAGCAGAATTTTTTAGAGCATTAATAGATTTACAGAAAATCTGTGCAGTAAATACAAAGAGTTCCTATGTATTCTCCTTGCCCCCAGATCCCCAGATTTTTCCTAGTGTTATTATCTTGCATTGATGTGGTATATTTTTTTTAACTGATGAAGCAATATTGCTATATGTTTGTAAATTAAGGTCTATCTATGGTTTACATTGGGACTGACTCTTGGTATTGTGCAGTTCTGTGGATTTTGACAAATGTATAGTATCGTGTGTTATAATACAGTGTGATACAGATTAGTTCCATTGGCCCTAACAATCCCCCTGTGCTCCATCTAGTCATTGTTTTCTCCATCCTGAAACTCTTGCGATCACCGATCTTTTTCTTCTCTTCAGATAGCTGGAATCATACAGTATGCAGCCTTTTCATATTGGCTTTTTTCACTTAGGGATGTGCTTTTAAGTTTTCTCCCTGACTTTTCGTGGCTTAGTAACTCATTTATTTTTATCATCAAGTATTATTCAATTGTATGGATGTACCATAGTTTGTTTATCCATACCTGTTGAAGGACATTTTGATTCCTTCCAAGTTTTGGTAATTATGAATAATGCCACTATAAACATTGTGCAGATTTTAGTGTCAATGCAAAATTTCAACTCACTTTGGTAAGTCTGTAGGAGTGTGATTTCTGGAGTAGGTGGTACATCTGTGTTTAACTTTAGAAAAAACTGTCTATCTTTCTCGCAAAGTGGCTGCACCAATCATCATTCCCCTCAGTAAGGAACGCGAGTTTCTGTTGATCCACATCCTTAACATAATTTGGTGTTGTCTGTATTTTGGATTTAGCCACTCTAATAGATGTTTTTTTGTCGTTGTTGTTCTGTTTTTTTCACATTTTTGTTTTAGTTTTCAATTCCCTAATGACATAGGATGTAGCATATGTTTTTCATATGCTCATTTGACATCTGTATATCTTCTTTGGTGATGTGTCAAATCTTCTGCCCATTTTTTAATTGGGTTATTTGGGTATTTTTATTGTTGGGTGTTGACATTTCCAGTTGAGCTGTATATTTTGGCTCCCTTTCCATGTGACTTTTGAAATGTTTTCTCCCAGTTTGCACCTTGTCTTTTTTATTCTCTTGCTGAAGTCATTTATAAGAGCAGACATTTTAGGCTTTAATTTGAAAACTTTCTTTTTTTCTTTCTTGGCTCATTTTTGGTGGTTGTGTTAAAAAGTCATCACCAATCTCAAGGACACCTAGGTCTTCTCCCGTTATGTTGTACATGTTTTATAATCCTGAATTTAAGTTTGAGACCTATGATCCATTTTAAATCAATTTTTGTGAAAGGTATAAAGTCTGTGTCTAAACTCAGTGTTTTGCATGAAGATGTCCCATTGTTTTAGCACCATTTTTCGAAATGACGTTTTACTCCATCAATTTACCTTTGCTTCTGTGTTAAATATCAATTGATGATATTTATGTGACTCTATTTCTGGGCTATCTATTGGTTGGAACAGTCTATTTTTCCATTCTTTTGCTGAAACAACATTTTTTTGATTACTGTAGACTTATAGTAGGTCTTGAAGTTGGAGAGTGTCAGTTCTCTAACTTTGTTCTTTTTTAGTAATAGCTACTCTGGATCTTTTGCCTGTCCATGTAGGCCATTATCATCAACTTGCTGACAACTAAAAAACAATTTGTTGGGATTTTGGTGGGGTTGTATTGAATCTATTGATCAAAATGGATATAACTGACATCTTAACAATATTATGTCTTCTTACTCATGAACATGGAATAATTTCATTTATTTAGATCTTTTTTAATGTCTTCCATCAGAATTTTGTAATTTTCCTCATATAGATGCTATACATATTTTGTTAGTATATTTTTGGTGCTAATGTAAATAGTTTTATGTCTTCAACTTCATATGTCAGTTGTTTACTATTAGAATATATAAATATAATTGGCTTTTGTATATTAATCTTTTTAAAAATATTTTTATTTATTTATTTGACAGAGAGAGAGAGAGATCACAAGTAGGCAGAGAGGAAAGAGAGAGAGGAGGACGCAGGCTCCCTGGCAAGCATAGAGCCGGATGCGGGCCTTGATCCCAGATCCCAGGACCCTAAGATCATGACCTGAGCTGAAGGCAGAGGCTTTAACCCACTGAGCAACCCAGGTGCCCCTGTATACTAATCTTGAATCCTGTAATCTTGCAATAATTACTTATTAGTTCCAGGAGGTTTGTTGTTGATTCTTCAGGATTTTTTATAAAGAATATTATGTCATCTGCAAACAAAGATAGTTTTATTTCTTCATTCTCAATCTGAATACCTTTTATTTTATTTTCTTGTCTTCTTGCATTAACTTGGACTTCTTTTTTTTCTTTTTTACTAATTATAGACCTTTATTTGAAGTCCTAATTCACATGTAAATACCATACTCAAAATAAGTCTAATGTATAATTTGAAGTATCTCAGGTACTGTATGTTGCAAATTTTTACTTAATTTGAATGTTTGCTTCTTAACATACACTTTGTATCCTCATATTAACTAGGAACATATAACTAACTTGGAATTCTAATACAGTGTTGAATAGAGATAATGAGGTGGAACATCTTTGTCTTATTCCTGATCTTAGGGAGGAAGCTTCTAGGTGTTTTCTTGTTTTTTTTTTTTCCCTTAAGTATGATGTTGACTGTAGGTTTTTTTGCAGATATCATTTTATTATATTGAGGAAGTTCGCCTCTACTCCTAGTTAGCTGGGGATTTTAATACAATTTGAATTGAATTTTTAATTTTCTCAAATACTTTTTCTACATCATGACCATGTATTTTTCCTCTTCGATCTATTTATGTGATAGATTATATTCATTGATTTTTGAATGTTGAACCAACTTTGCACAACTAGAATAAATCCCAGCTGGTCATGGTGTATAATTCTTTTTTTGCACAACTGGATTCAATTAGCTAATTTTGTTGATTATTTCTTATAATGTCTTTATCTACTTTTGATATTAGGGTGATGATGGTCTCAGAATTAATCAGAAAGTACCTCATCCTTTTTGTCTTTTTTTTTCTTTTGGTAGGGCTTATAGTATCATTTTTCCTTAAATGTTTGGTAGATCTTCAATAGTGAAACCACCTAGGTCTGGTGCTTTCTATTATGGAATGTTATTAATTATTGATTCCATTTTTTAATTCAAATTATGTGTCTTTCCACATGTGAGTTATGATAAATTTGTCTTTCAAGGAATTGGTTCATTTCACCTTCATTTCAAATTTGTGTCTCAGAGAGTTGTTCAGAATATTCCTTTATTATATTTTTAACTCCATAAAATCAATAGTGATAATCCCTCTTTCATTACTGATATCAGTAATTTACATTTTAGGATTTTTTATATTTATGTTTTATTGCACTATATTTATATCCAGATGTCTTAACAGATTATGAAGAAGCCTTGGAACAGAATTTACCATAGACAATTCATGTATAATAAACAAAGTCTGGTTCTGCAAGTGAATATGTGGTACATTACATATCAAAAGCACAAAGGAAAGCAAACAAGTAACATTATAAATATGAAATGTATTTTTAGTTGGGAAGTTTTGTTATTCAGATAAAAGCAATCACACACAGTCCAAAAAACCCTTTAATTATTTATTTATTAGCATTTCGGTTCTACACAGTCTATCCAGAAAAGCTCAAGGAAAGGTATTTGGTCATTCCAGTCTCGGTTGTGATAGGCAAATAATGCAAGAATAATACTTTTAAGGCTGTCCCCAATTATTGTGGCTTTATTGAAGATACAAGGCAAATCACACAAGTTACCAATTTGTTCCTCTCCTATTTGGCATTACCTGTTGTGACTGGGAACTTGTGTTTTCTGTGCATAATTTTTATTTGGAAAATCACAGTTAAATAGAGTCTATAGGGCTATTGCCTTCTCTTAAATTATTTATTCAAATTTTATTGTATACCAAAATTTATATTATTTCTGTCGAGAGAAGTAAAAGGTATATTAAAATTAAAAACTGGGGGAAGATGAGAAGCAGGTGAATATTTCAGAAACAGATGTGTTTGGGATCTTTAAAACAAGTACAGCATTTCTAAACTGATGAGACGAGACAAACTTCAACTTGATGTTTTATTAGATCAACTGATTAGCACTTTATTTTTTTTAAAAGATTTTATTTATTTGACAGAGAGAAACATAGCCAGAGAGGGAACACAAGCAGGGGGAGTGAGAGAGGGAGAAGCAGGCTTCCCGCCTAGCAGAGCACCCAATGTGGGACTTGATCCCGGGTTTCCGGGATCATGACCTGAGCCAAAGGCAGTAGCTCAACCAACTGAGCCACCCAGGAGCTCCTGATCAGGACTTTGAAAAAGCAAAGTACTTTTCTAAAGAAAACACTGGGCTCAAGAGTCAGGAAACATGGGTTTTGGACCTGACTTTGCCACACTAGCGGTGTGATACCGGACAGGTCACAATCTGTTACGGTCTGAGTGAGATACTGTGAATGATCTGTCTGTATGGCTTTCTTTCAGTTCTGTGAGAATCTCATAGCATCTAACAGTCAAGTAACAAACAAATTAAAAAATATAAAATAAAAGAATAAATATCTGAGAAGAAATGGGTACCAATTTTAGCTTCAATCTTGTTTTCATTTTCTGTGTCCCCTTTCTTATTGTCTTCCCTTTCTCCCTTCTGTCTCTTTTTTTTTAAATGTAATTCTAATTTATTTTTTTTCAGTGTTCCAAGATTCATTGCCCATTCCCCACACCCAGTGCTCCATGCAATAGGTGCCCTCAGTACCCACTACCAGGCTCTCACATCCCCCCATCCCCTCCCTCCAAGTCCCTCAGTTTGTTTCTGTGTCCAAAGTCTCTCTTGTTTCCTTTCTTTCCCTGAATTATCCTACATCCCATTTACTTTTATTCTCCTACTGTCCTCTATATTACCCCTTATGTACTGCAAGTAAGTGAAACCATGTGATATTTGACTTTTTCTACTTGGCTTATTTCACTCAGCATAATTTCTTCTAGTCCAGTCCATGTTGCTACAAAAGTTGCATATTCATCCTTTCTGATGGAGGCATAGTATTCCATTGTATATATGTACCACATCTTCTTTATCCATTCATCTGTTGATGGGCACCTTGGCTCTTTCCACAGTTTGGCAATTGTGGCCATTGCTGCTATGAACATTGGGGTGCATGTTCTTCTCACTACCTCTTGTATCTTTGGGGTAAATGCCCAGTAGTGCAATTGCAGGGTCATAGGGTAGCTCTATTTTTAATTTTTTAAGAAATCTCCACACTGTTTTCCGAAGTGGTTGTACCAGTTTACATTCCCACCAACAGTGTAAGAGGGTTCCCCTTTCTCCACAGCCTCTCCAACACTTGTTGTTTCCTGACTTATTAATTTTGGCCATTCTGACTGGTGTAAGGTGGTATCTCAGTGTGGTTTTGATTTGAATTTCCCTGATAGCTAGTGACGCTGAACATTTTTTCATGTGTCTGTGAGCCGTTTGTATATCTTCTATGGAGAAGTGCCTCTTCATGTTTCTTGCCCATTATTTGTTGTGTTCATCTTCTCTTTGGGTGTTGAGTTTGAGTAGTTCTTTATAGATCTTGGATACCAGCCCTTTGTCTGTAGTGTTATTTGCAAATATCCTCTCCCATTCTGTGGGTTGCCTGTTTGTTTTGTTGACTGTTTTCTTTGCTGTACAGAAGCTTTTTATTTTGATGAAGTCCCAGAAGTTCATTTTCACTTTTGTCTCCTTTGCCTTTGGAGACGTGTCTTGAAAGAAGTTGCTGTGGCCGATGAAAGAGGAAACTAGAAGCTGGTTCTTTGAAAGAATCAATAAGATCAATAAACCATTGGCCAAACTCATCCAAAAGAAAAGGGAGAAGACCCAAATTAATAAAATTATGATTGATTGAAGAGAATGTCTTTTTCCACTGGATATTTTTTCCTGCTTTGTCAAAGATGATTTGACCATAGATTTGTGAGTCCATATGTGGGCTCTCCACTCTGTTACATTGGTCTATTTCTGTGTTTTTGTGCCAGTACCATGCTGTCTTGGTAATCACAGCTTTGTAATAAAGCCTGAACTCAGGTAACGAGATGCCCCCAGCTTTGCTTTTCTTCTTCAGCAATTCCTTAGCGATTCGGGGTCTTTTTGGTTCCATATAAATTTTAGGATTGTTTGTTCCAACGCTTTGAAGAATGTTGGTGGAATTTTGATCAGAATGGCATTGAAAGTGTAGATTGCTCTGGGCAGTATAGACATTTTGACAATGTTTATTCTTCCGATCCATGAGCATGGAATGCTCTTCCATCTTTTTGTGTCTTCTTCAATTTCTTTCATGAGTGTTCTGTAGTTCCTTGAGTACAGATCCTTGACTTCTTTGGTTAGGTTCATTCCTAAGTATCTTATAGTTTTTGGTGCTATAGTAAACGGAATGGATTCTCTGATTTCACTTTCTAATTTTTTGTTGTTAGTGTATAAGAATGCAACTGATTTCTGTGCATTGATTTTGTATCCTGCCACATTACCAAATTGTTGTATGAGTTCTAGTAGTTTGGGGGTAGAGTCTTTTGGGTTTTCCACATAGAGTATCATGTCGTCTACAAAGAGCGAGAGTTTGACTTCCTCTTTGCCAAGCTGGATACCTTTTATTTCTTTCTATTGCCTGATTGCTGTTGCTAGGACTCTAATACTATGTTGAACAGTAGTGGTGAGAGTGAGCATCCTTGCCTTGTTCCTGATCTCAGAGGAATGGCTGTCAGTTTTTCCCCATTGAGAATGATATTTGCTGTGGGATTTTTGTAGATAGATTTTATGAGGTTGAGAAATGTTCCCTCTATCCCTGTACTTTGAAGAGGATTGATCAGGAACGGATGTTGTATTTTTGTCGAATGCCTTTTCTGCATCAATTGAGAGTACCATGTGGTTCTTCTCTCTTCTCTTATTGATTTGTTCTATCATGATGATTGTTTTGCAAGTGTTGAACCACCCTTGCATCCCTGGGATAAAACCCACCTGGTCATGGTGGATAATCTTTTTAATGTATTGTTGGATCCTGTTAGCAAGGATATTGTTGAGAATCTTGGCATCCGTATTCATCAGCGATATTGGTCTGAAGTTCTCCTTTTTGATGGGGTCTTTGTCTGGTTTGGGATGATTAGTGTGATGCTGGCTTCATAGAAAGAGTCTGGAAGTTTTCCTTCTGTTTCTATTTTTTGAAAGAGCTTCAGGAGGTGTTATTTCTTCCTTGAATGTTTGGTAGAATTCCCCAGGGAATCCGTCTGGGCCTGGACTCTTGTTTTGGGGGAGGTTTTTGATCACTGCTTCAATCTCATTACTAGATATACATCTATTCAGATTGTCAATGTCTTCCTGTTTCAGTCCTGGTAGTTTATAGGTTTCTAGGAATGTATCCATTTCTTCTAGATTGTTAAATGGTGCTGGGAAAATTGGACAGCTACGTATAGAAGAATGAAACTAGATCATTCTCTTACACCACACACAAAGGCAAACTTGAAATGGAGGAAAGACCTCAATGTGAGGCAGGAATCCATCAAAATCCTGGAAGAGAATATAGGCAGTAACCTCTTTGACATTGGCCACAGCAACTTCTTTCAAGGCAGGTCTCCAAAGGCAAAGGAGACGAAAGCGAAAATGAACTTCTGGGACTTCATCAAAATAAAAAGCTTCTGTACAGCAAAGGAAACAGTCAACAAAATAAACAGGCAACCCACAGAATGGGAGAGGATATTTGCAAATGACACTACAGACAAAGGGCTGGTATCCAAGATCTATAAAGAACTACTCAAACTCAACACCCAAAGAGAAGATGAACACATCAAAAAATGGGCAAGAGACATGAAGAGGCACTTCTCCATAGAAGATATACAAACAGCTAAGAGACACATGAAAAAATGTTCAGCGTCACTAGCTATCAGGGAAATTCAAATCAAAACCACACGGAGATACCACCTTACACCAGTCAGAATGGCCAAAATTAATAAGTCAAGAAACAATAAGTGTTGGAGAGGCTGCGGAGAAAGGGGAACCCTCTTACACTGTTGGTGGGAATGTAAACTGGTGTAGCCGCTTTGGAAAACAGTGTGGAGATTCCTTAAAAAATTGAAAATAGAGCTACCCTATGACCTTGCAATTGCACTACTGGGCATTTACCCCAAAGATACAGATGTAGTGAAAAGAAGGGCCATATGTACACCAATGTTCATCACAGCAATGGCCACAATCACCAAACTGTGGAAAGAGCCAAGGTGCCCATCAACAGATGAATGGATAAAGAAGATGTGGTACATATATACAATGGAATACTATGCTTCCATCAGAAAGGATGAATATGCAACTTTTGTAGCAACATGGACTGGACTAGAAGAGATTATGCTGAGTGAAATAAGCCAGGAAGACAAAGCCAAGTATCGCATGGTTTCACTTACTTGCGGTGCATGAGGGATAACCTGGAGGACAGTGGGAGAAGGAAATTAAAGGGGAACTAGGGTAATCCAGGGAAAGAAACGAAACAACAAAGACTTTGGACAGAGAAACAAACTGAGGGACTTGGAGGGAGGGGGATGGAGGGATGGGAGAGCCTGGTGGTGGGTACTGGGGACACCTAAAGCGTGGAGCACTGGGTGTGGGGAATGGGGAATGAATCTTGGAACACCGGGGGAAAAAAATTAAGTAACATTAAAAAAAAAAGATTGGACATCAGATTTGCAAAAATTAGAAATTGGATAATGTCAAATGATGTAATGGGAGTGTGGGAAAAATAAGAACCTTCCAGCATTGCTGAGCAAGTGGTGACGTTGGTACAGTTTTCTCTAGAGAATAGTTGCAAGTATTTGGTTAAGTTAAGCATTCATATATTTGAGAGAAATTCACACACAGGCTCACAGGAAGACATGTATATAAATGGTCATTGTGGTTGGAGACAATTAGACAGTGCAGTTGATACACACCAGGGAATGCTGTGTGCCTTAGACACAACAATGGAATGTACACAACAAGAAGGATATGTTGTAAAAACAGTGCTGAGTAGGGGCGCCTGGGTGGCTCAGTTGGTTGGGCGACTGCCTTTCACTCAGGTCATGATCCCGGAGAACTAGGATCAAGTCCCACATCGGGCCCCTTGCTTGGGGAAGCCTGCTTCTCCCTCTCTCACTCCCCCTGCTTGTGTTCCCTCTCTCGCTGTGTTTCTCTCTGTCAAATAAAAAAATAAAATCTTAAAAAAAAATTATGATTGAAAGGGGAGAGATCAAGACTAACACCAAGGAATAGAGACAATCATCAAAAATTACTATCAACAATTATATGCCAATAAGTTTAACAACCTAGAAGAGATGGATACATTCCTAGAAACCTATAAACTTCCAAGACTGAAACAGGAAGACATTGACAATTTGAATAGACCTATATCTAGTAATGAGATTGAAGCAGTTATCAAAAACTTCCCCAAAAACAAGAGTCCAGGACCAGACATATTCCCTGGGGAATTCTACCAAACATTTAAAGAAAAAATAACAACTATTCTCCTGAAGCTTTTTCCAAAAAATAGAATGGAAGGAAAACTTCTAGACTCTTTCTATGAAGCCAGCATTACTCTAATCCCCAAACCAGACAAAGACCTCATCAAAAAAGAGAAGTTCAGACCAATATCGCTGATGAATATGGATGCCAAGATTCTCAAGAAGATCCTTGTGAAGAGGATCCAACAATACATTAAAAATATTATCCACCAGGGGGGGGCCTGGGTGGCTCAGTTGGTTAAGCAACTGCCTTCGGCTCAGGTCATGATCCCGGAGACCCAGGATCGAGTCCCACATTGGGCTCCCTGCTCGGCAGGAAGCCTGCTTCTCTCTCTCTCACTCCCCCTGCTTGTGTTCCCTCTCTGGCTGTGTTTCTGTCTGTCAAATAAATAAAAAATCTTAAAAAAAAAAAAAAAGATTATCCACCATGACCAGGTGGGTTTTATCCCAGGGATGCAAGGGTGGTTCAACACTTGCAAATCAATCAATGTGATAGAACAAATCAATAAGAGAAGAGAGAAGAACCACATGGCACTCTCAATTGATGCAGAAAAGGCATTTGACAAAATACAACATCCATTCCTGATCAAAACTCCTCAAAGTATAGGGATAGAGGGAACATTTCTCAACCTCATAAAATCTATCTACGAAAAACCCACAGCGAATATCATTCTCAATGGGGAAGAACTGACAGCCTTCCCTCTGAGATCAGGAACAAGGCAAGGATGCCCACTCTCACCACTACTGTTCAACATAGTGTTAGAAGTCCTAGCAACAGCAATCAGACAACAGAAAGAAATAAAAGGTATCCAGCTTGGCAAAGAAGAAGTCAAACTCTCTCTCTTTGCAGATGACATAATACTTTATGTGGAAAACCCAAAAGACTCTACCCCCAAACTACTAGAACTCATACAACAATTCGGTAATGTGGCAGGATACAAAATCAATGCACAGAAATCAGTTGCATTCTTATACACTAACAATTAAAATATAGAAAGGGAAATCAGAGAATCGATTCTGTTTACTATAGGACCAAAAACCACAAGATACTTAGGATAAACCTAACCAAAGAAGTCAAGGATCTGTACTCAAGGAACTACAGAACACTCATGAAAGAAATTGAAGAAGACACAAAAAGATGGAAGACCATTCCATGTCCATGGATCGGAAGAATAAACATTGTCAAAATGTCTATACTGCCCAGAGCAATCTATACTTTCAATGCCATTCTGATCAAAATTCCACCAACATTCTTCAAAGCGTTGGAACAAACAATCCTAAAATTTATATGGAACCAAAAAAGACCCCGAATCTCTAAGGAATTGCTGAAGAAGAAAAACAAGGCTGGGGGCATCTCATTACCTGAGTTCAGGCTTTATTACAAAGCTGTGATTACCAAGACAGCATGGTACTGGCACAAAAACAGAGAACTAGACCAATGGAACAGAGTGGAGAGTCCACATATGGACCCACAAATCTATGGGCAAATCATCTTTGACAAAGCAGGAAAAAATATCCAGTGAAAAAAAGATAGTCTCTTCAATAAATGGTGCTAGGAAAACTGGACAGCTACATATAGAAGAATGAAACCTGACCATTCTCTTACACCACACACAAAGGCAAACTCGAAATGGATGAAGGATCTCAGCGTGAGGCAGGAATCCATCAAAATCCTTCTGTCTCTTTTTGATTTCTCCTTTCCCTCTATCCACTCCTTTAATTTTCTTCTACAGCACCTCTTTTCTTACTGCTTTTCTCTCTCTTGCTCTGCTTGTGACATGGGAAAGTTGATGATACATATAGAATCAACTAATCATATTCAAGGCAGGAGAGGTTTCTAAGCCACGAGTTAAAGCTTGGTAATAATAAAGCCAATACCACTTTAATTTCCAAAGGTAGCCATGCATAGAGAAGAGAGATTTACCTGCCACTCTTTCTAGAGAAATACTCTGCACCTGTTCTTCTAGCACTAGGAATTTTTTTTAACTTAGTAATAAATGGATTAAATGGGGGTCTGCTAGGACTCTTGGTGCATCCCAGTCAGCCTTCTCTAGGTCACAGTGGTAGTGTTTACATGCACAGACAACTGTAGACAGAGTGTGGTGCTTTTCTCCAAGAAGCTCAAGGGCCTCTGTATATCAGTGTGCTCACTATTTACACACAGTACAAAGTCAGTGAAATGAAAGGGAAGTTTTAATACTCAGAAGTTTTAGATAAAGTGGCCCAAACAGCCTTCCTTCATCAAAAATGTTTACAATTTATTATGCTTCATATTTCTCTGTGAGGAGATAAGGTATAATTTTCTAAAAGCTCCTAGGTCCTGTGCTTCATAGATAGGGAGGCCACATGTCACGGTTTGCCCGGGACAGTCCTGGCTAGGGCTCATGGTCCCCCCGCAGCTGTTAAATAGAGCCTCCTTTTAATCTAGAAAGTGTCCCAGTTTGGAAGATAAATTATATGGTCCCTCTATTCATAGACCATCAGGAAACCAAAGGAGCTGTTTCTTGTATGCATTAGATAAGGCACAGTCTGGTTATTCTCATCCCAGCTGGGGCCCTGCTGGTGAGTCATCAGTGCTGGAAGATAGCACAGGGCTTTTCTGTGTCTTGTGGCATATCTTGAGACGTTTGTGATTGGTTTGAAAATATGAAATTGCTCACTTTTATGAACCAGTTCACCAGTGTGAGAATTAGTTGATGAATTAAAATGCTTTTGAAACAGCTTGATCCTTGTTATACATCAGTCTGATTTAGGGAAAAGTAAAACTCTCAGCTCAGTCGTCCTGGGAACATCAAATTGTTGAATTTGCAGAAATAAAAACACGTTTGGTTTGATTTATCAGCTCTTCAATTACGATTATTGAAAATCATGAAGTTTTGAAACTATGAGCTGTGACTGCTTTACCCTGCTTTCGCCTACTGCTTGCTTCCCATCAGATGAGTACGCATAAAAAACTGTTATTGATTTGACAACCAGCAGAGCTTCTTGGCTGGATGAATTATGCTTGGTCACAGAAAACATTTGGGAGAGTATGCAGAGTGCACACCTCCTTTCCAGAAATCAGTAGTCCTCAGATTTCTTTGTGGGGGAGGGTTCAAATTTCATTTTAACTTAAAGGAAAACTGCTAACTCAGCTGCTGCATTTGCAAATGATAGGGGATAATTCATCATTAAGAAGAAAGTATAAAAGTGAAAATTTATAAGGGACTGAAATGAATAGGTCAAATGTTAGTCATATAATTAAGATGCTTTTTCAAAACCTATTTATGATAGAGGTATTATAACTTTCCTGACTTCACGGTATGGAGCTCATTGGTTTTGGGTAAAATGAAGGTTCTATTGGCTCATCCCTTGCCCCCTTCATCTTGTTCATTGTGTTCCAGTTGTACTGCCATCTCTTTGATGCTGGAATGTGCTAGTTTCTTGGTAATTGGGGATTTTTCATTCCTATTCTTTAATTGAGAAGTGCTTCCTGCAATGATAGCTCCTTTTCTGCCATTGAATTCCTACCTCAAATGTCTCCTAGAAACTATCAAGTCTCAATGAGTTGCCCTATCATTGCCTACCCCATTCTCCTACTTTGTTTTAGCCACGGGACTCTATTTAGATTTCTCTTTTAATTTATGTAGTTTCTCTCCCCACCACCCCCAGCAAGTAAGAATCACAAAAACAAAGCTCTTGTTTATCTTGTATATGCTATGTCCTCTGGGCTCATAAAAGAACCTGGCATGCAGAACCTATTCAAATATTTATGAGCAAATGATATTGCTATATTTCTACAAGCTGACACTTGTGTGAAATTACTGAACACACATATAGATTGTTTAATGAGCAGAATATTGTGTAGATTATTATAACTTCTGGTCTCAATTTCATAACTTAAATTATGCCTAACACCTCAAATCATCACAAATCAATTAACCTTGAGAGCAAAATAATACAGTAAAACACAGCTCTTTACTCTGAGGCATAATAAGCAAGTGCTAATGTTCTAGCATTTTTACGTGAAGAGGTAAAACAATCCACTATTTAAACCAAATACAAAATTGGGAATTTTTTTTTCCTAAATGAATCTTATTCATGTTGACATAAATGGGGGAGAGTGTCCCTGAAACACTTTTCTCAGCAATTGTTGTGCTGATCATACTGCAAAAATATTAGCGATGAAGCAAGCACAAGATTATCATGATAGAATATGAATTTTTTAATGAAATTTTTTAAAAGATTTTATTTATTTATTTGACAGAGAGAAACACAGCGAGAGAGGGAACACAAGCACTGGGAGTGAGAGAGGGAGAAGCAGGTTTCCCGCCGAGCAGGCAGCCCGATGCGGGGCTCGATCCCAGGTCTCCAGGATCATGACCTGAGCTGAAGGCAGTTGCTTAACCAACTGAGCCACCCAGGCGCCCCTGAAAGAATATTTTTTTAAAAAAATTGTATTTATTTCTTTGAGAGAGACAGAGTGAGAGAGAGCATGAAAGGGGAGAAGGTCAGAGGGAGAAGCAGACTCCCCGTGGAGGTGGGAGCCCAACACAGCACTCAATCCTGGAACTCTGGGATCGTGACCTGAGCTGAGGGCTATTGCTTAACCAACTGAGCCACCCAGGCATCCCTGAAAGAGTAATTTTTAATCTGTTTATCAAGATACTCCTGTGTTGAGTTTGGATAACTTAGCCTCAATTCCTGATGAGAAATTTGAGCTACTCAGAGAAGTTGGTAGAGTGGCTAATCACTGTATAAATTTGTGACCTTCTGTGAGGGTCAACCAGGAATCTGGCTTCTTTATTCCTAAAATCTATCCAAACATTCTTTATCATGTTACCTATACCGAATAAAACCAAACATTACCTTTTTCATTGAGAAAGTTATTAACTGGTTCATAGCTATTACTGAGGCTGATGAACTACTAAGGAACAGAGGTAGGGTTGAATTTTGTGTGTTTTTATAGTAATGGCCAAATCAACCTCAAAAAAATTCTAACAGCACCCTGTGAATGTGATACTATGAGCATACATTTGTCATATGTGACCAAAAGAAATCTACAAACAATTTTCAAATGACATTCTGCATATCCCAGCTTTTGTCGGATGCACACCTGCTTTCTTGTTAGCAGTATTATCCAATAGCTTTAAACAGGTATGCTTTAAATATTTGAAAGCTTTTCCATTCTTGAGAAGCCCTGATAACACATGTGATGATGATCTCAACTCTTTTCTATCAGGCTGAATCAGTATATAATAGAGAGATATTGAAATATGGTTTTCCTGGTTCTTTTGAAATGTAAAATTTTCAAAGTTATATTACAAAGATCACCAAGGAGATTTTACAATGAGCTGGTTTCTTTTACATCTTAGATATCCAGATGTTAATATACAAAACAGCTTTTTAAGAATTTATTTCCTTTCTCTGAGTACAGAGCAATGAATATTCATTTAATATATGTAAATTAGAATTATTTTTCCATCACTTTTCTGATTTAATACTCAGGCTAGATATAGTTTGTTAAGAAATTTCTTTCCCACTTCCAAATTATTGTAAACACAAAGTAAGCATTTTAAAATAGCTTAGTGGGCAGCAATAAATACACATTTACATGCAACTATTCAAAATTGAAACCTGAGGAGCCTGATGTCTCAGTCGATTAAGTATATGCCTTAGGCTCAAGTTGTGATCCCAGGGTCCTGGATTCGAGTGTCTCCTCAGGCTCTTTGCTCGGTAGGAGGCCTGTTTCTCCCTTTTTCTGTCGCTTTCCCTATTGTTCTTGTGCTCCCTCTCTCTGACAAACTAATAAATAAAATCTTTTAAAAATGAAACATAATAAGTTATCTGTATCTAATATTAATTGTAGAGTTCTTTTTTTAAGATTTTATTTATTTGTAGAGTTCTAAGGATTTATGATATGAATGCATTAATATAATATCAACTCTAGAATTATGACATGTTAGGATGAAAACAGAATGGTCCTTAACCACTCATTGGAACAGGTCATTAAACCAGAGTCTAGGGATCCTACAAGTGGTGTTCTCACTGATCATACCTTTTTGCACAGATGTTCTTAAAGTAGTGTGTATAACAGCCATGATTTAAGATTTAGAGTCCCCTTAATGAATTTTGTGATAATATCTATAGCAATTGTGTCTCAGACTTTAAAGGTGTGCATAAGAATTGTATCAGATGCATACTTAAAGATTTTTGAGTTCCATCTCCAACAGGTCTGTGAGATGATCTGTGGTAGAATTTGGATCTACATTTTCAACAAGGTTGTCTGGTAATTCTGATTCATTTGGTAAATATTTTGACTTATTTTAATCTTTACACTCAAGCATAAGGTGTATATGTGGACTGTAATCTGAAATAAATGTGGCAAAAGTATAAGATCTATGGCTTGGGATGATTTAGTCTCCCAGTGATGAGGATTTCTATAGATACAGTGAATGTAAAAGGTATTGAAAAAAATACAACGTTCTTTTTAAGATTCAGTAGGAGTTTTGTTTAATTGGATTAACTCAGTCAAACATTTGTTGATAGCATACACTCAACCACCATCCATTCTGCTCAAAATAGGTAAAGAAAAAAGGGTCTATGTGAGAAGAGTGATTACCCTATCAATTCAAATATGTCTATAGTAATAAATCAAAACATTTATTTTAACATGAAAACAGATTATCAAATGACTCCATTTTCTATTCTAAATACGTATATAACTGTCAATCAAGTAGATGACACAAAATTAATGTGCAGAATCAAAGTAATCAGCCTTAATTGTTCAAGGAAAAATTCAGGTCACCTATCAACCTACATGAAGAAAGATGTCCAGATTTTATTTTGGCTACTTAGCATTTCCTGTGTTAATTTCTTATTTTAATTTTCCAGCCTCCTAAATTAACTATTCAACCTTTCACTATTCAGATTCCCAAACACCTGTTTGGCATGAAGACAAAAAGGGTAAGAAGAGATGGTGATTGTGAGATTAGTCCCAAACCAGCCCTTTTATCGACCCATAAGTCATTAACCATCTGTTTGTTTCCTGTCAGCCCCTCGCTGTATCTTCCTACTTCCCACCTGCTGGAGCTCTTGCAGACAACTTTCTTATTAATCAGTTTTTCTGGCTCTGAATCTTCCACTTAATTCCTAAAATGAGAGCATATCTTTTCTTTTTAGGGATGTGCTTAAGTTTGAATTGACTTCTGGAGATGGAGGCCTTTGATTTGGATCTAGTACCGTCTGTGTGCTGCCCCCCAGTGAGCTGCCTCTCTGGAAGTTACCTGTCTCTAGTTTTTTCTCAGCTTCCACACTCAGTAATGTTACCATATATTGACATGATGCTCAAATAGAGAAGAATGCATACATACTGGTCTTGCAGACTATATTCAAGGGTGTGTAAGTCAGACCTCAAGCACTAATTTTATTTTATTTTTAAGAGTTGTATTTATTTGAGAGAGAGCATGAATGGAGGAGAGGGAGAGGGAGAGTGGGGAGCCCCATGCCAACAGAATGGGGAGCCCCATGCAGGGCTCAACCCCAGAACCCTGAGATCTTGACCTGAGCAGAAATCAAGGGCCAGCCGCTTAACCCAGGTTCCCCAAACTTCAAGTACTAATTTTAAAGACAAAGCAGTATAGTTTGACAAAACTCTATGGAATTTTTTGTTTGTATTTACTATATTTCTTATAACTGTTGAACTAGACCTTGCAGTTGGCATGTAAGTAAATGGCAAATAATGACTGATTAAATTTATTTCTCAGAAATATTATGACCCTTGTCTGCAAATATTTTTTCCTCTGAGAAACAAATTTTAATACCCTCTGTAGCTGAAAATTTGGTGAAGAACATGTTAACTAATTATATAGAACAAGTCTATGCTAGAAGTTTCAAACATTTTTGCTCCTTTGATTAGGTCACAGATTTTGAATTTAAATGGTCCGACAATACTATAATCTCACACAATATGTCTGACCCACATTTTGAGGAACGATGTCTACATACTCAGTTGTTTGGTCTTTTCTCATTCATCTTTCTCTGAACACATTATTAACTCACTCAGCAATAACTTCATCTATAAATTAAAATTGCATTATTACATTTGACAGCTCTGTTGATAAAATATGATCCATGGCTATAAGCTGAATGCTCAGTGTGCTCACTACACTGGTGTAAGCACTTTCTGTTTATGTTCTCATTTCCTGCCATACACTTAGGAGATAAGTGCTTTGGTTGTAAACCGGTGACACACAGAAGTTAAGTAACTCAATCAAGATCAAACAGGTAAGAAATGGCCAAACCCAGTTTGTGAGTGGCCTGGAGACAGGTGTCTTGATTGTGTGCATTTTACTTCTCAATCTTGAATATAAACTCAATGAAAGTAAGGTTTCCATCCAGATTCTTTACACGAAGAGCTTACTGTACTGTGAAAATTAGGTTTTTCATAAGTCTCAATAGAAGGCAGAAGAGAAACACCTACACCCCAGCTCAGGCATTGCATGTTTAGATGTGGTGTTTTAAGAAATTTACATTAATTTAAATTTAAGAAGTACTTTAGTTGTCCAAGTCCCAGAAAGGTAGGAGAAATGTTGAAATTAGTATCATGCTCATTGGACATGCCAAAATCTACTCATTTTTAGTCAATTGAAAAAGGCAATAGAAAAATCAAAGAAATGAATACTAACTAGTCACAATTTGCTCTATGAGTTTTGTATTAAATTATTAAACATATCTACTCAGATTAGTCATATATAATTGTTTGTAAAATTAGATGAAATGATTACATTATAAAATGATGGCAATTACCCAACATTTTAATGTCAAATTTTCAATAGGTTGAAGATACTGGTCTCCACCATTAGTAGAAATAAAATGTATTGCATGAATATCTTATATCCAAATAGGTTTAGACAAAAGATGATATTTCTCTTATGACAATTAGGGGCTTATGACTATTATTAAATTCTAAGCAGAGAGAAATTTAAAATACTGGTTCACCCTTGCCTATAATTTCCAGAAGGAAAGCTGAGAGTGAAGTAGTTGCTTACAAATGTGGTGCAAAATCCGTGAGAACTGGACCTATTTCTCTGATTGTTTCTTGGAGGACAGTGTGTGTTATATGATACATTGATGGTTTAGGGAATGGCATCTGGAAAGAATGGCATCTGTGTTTGATGGCACACGAGTCAAAGAGGCTTATGTGAGGGCAAGGAGGAAAAATGTCCCATCAGCAAGGCACAGCCATGTTCTCACCTGCGTTCTAGTCCCCTTTAGAAAGAGGAGCTCATATTTTCCCTAGTTTTAGATCTCAAATGTCTATTTCATGAAGGTACTGTTCATCTTATCGAACATTCTAGACTCTGCAGTTTACTCAAATAATTAATATCTTCATATGTGTAAAAGAAATGCATTGTTATTATCCTTTTCGGGGAAAAGTTAAGGCCAAGTTGTTTTTATACTGGACAAATAGAATGAAATTTCCTGAAGAACTACAGACAAATTTATTACTCTTTATAAAATATGTGATTAATATAACTGTAGAGCAGAAAAGTAATTGCCTGCTTCTTTTGAAGGACAGATTCTCATGCAGTAGGTGAACAATCACAGACTGAGGAGTGTGTGTGAATCTCACTTACTTACTACATATGTGAATTTAGTCATCCCTCAGCATGGTTAGCTATGGAAGACATGGGTGAGAAATAATACTGTCAAACACCAACTTACATAAATATTACATGGATACTCAGCAAATGGTAGTGAACTTTCAGAGTCTTTTTCTTTTCCATGATATTGGTGATTTGACACATACTTTCAGTGCTGCTACATTCACACCAGGGGATGGGAGAGAAATGACATTAAGAGACATGCCAGGATGATGCCAACTGCATAATAACCTTTTAGTTGAATGCCATAAATATAAATAAAAATAAAGAAAGCATATTTTAATTTACATGGTAATTAGTAAGAAAGCTAGGTTGATAAATGCATTCTGTGCATTGTGTTTTCTCAGTTAAATGTTGCTGTAGGTACACTAGCTTGTTTGTGGAAAATGACTTAATACTCTTGGTAAATTTAAGGGTTTCAACCCTCTTCTTTAGTTTTTATTTTTCTCTCTGAGCTTTTGAAGCTTTAATATGCTAACACTAACTTAGCTGAACCCATATAACAAGGAAGATTTACATTAATGAATAATTGATTATAGTTTCTGAAATTAAAATCAATCTCCTTAAATAAACACTGTCAACTTTTCTGGTAAATTATTTAGCATACCCATGTGTATAAGATCTACTCCAAATCATAATTCACTGATCACAATGGTATCTGAAAGCATTTTGAACTCAATCAGACTTGTCTATTGCTAGAAATGCAATAAGCTCCTGGAATTTTGAGTGTGCCAAAAACAATATGGGGAGTAAAGGCAGTCTTTGAGTTGTTGAGAATCTGTCTCATTTCTGCCTTTGCAGCAAGGATGTTACTAACCATATCACATGTGTTGTTGTCCCATAATGCACATGGGATTGTGCCTGAAACATACAGGAAAGATTGTACAATTTTGACATCTACTCTGTTAGCTAGAAAAGCCTCAGAAACTCTTAGTGTACTTAGTACGTTCTGGGGAAAATTTACTACATCCAGCAGAATATTTTGAGTTAATAATTTTGCAGTACTATGTGTTGAATACTTTTGATCAGCAGAATAGTTCTATAAAGTGAGTTTTATTACTCTCATTTATAGATGGGGAAACAAGTACAGAGAAGTTAAGTGATTCACTCAATTTTGTGGTCATAGCAGAAATCTTAGTACAAATAGGAATTAAATCCTTTAGTATGAATCTCAGGTCCTTCTATATTGTGTTGTCTTCTGATAAGATGAGTTTATTAATCATTTCACCAAAACTTATCCTCAGACAATAAAATATATGCCTTCTTACTAGGAAATACACAAGGTAAGATATTCAGAAATTCACTGACATAGTTGAAATCTTCCTTGACTAAAGTTTCCATCTGGCTGGAAAAAAATGGGTCAAGGTTACTCAAGGAGGAAAATATAGAGGAGGAAACAATTTTTTCTTCCCCCAGTGATTTGAAAAGAATCCTTATAGTTGAAAATATTCAAGGACTGCAAAGCCAGTTGAGAAATAAGTAAAGATTTGTGGAAAAAAAAACAATTATTTGCACTGTTGAAAAGAAGATGAAGCTAGGATTAATCTAACTAAGTCTGCAGCACATTTGTTCAGACATTAAGTATTTTTCACTCTGTGTTGAACTTACGATGCTGCAGAAACATTTTAGAGATGACTGGACTAAGGAACTTGAGTGATCTTTTTCAAACCTAAGATTGCACGTGTTTTAGCAACAATCGTGTATTTTTAGGATTTCGGAAAATATTTTCTTCATCTCTGAATACAAAGATTTAAAGAGAAATTGGTATATAATTCAAATATTGTTGCAATAAGGCATTTTCATGTTCCCCTAGGAACATAATAAGAAGTTCAAATAAAATTTATATCTCCAAGGAATTCGAGATTGAAATGAAAATACAATTTAAAGACATGAAAACTAAATAGCCACAAGTGGAGTTTGGATATTGGGGTTAAACAAATGTGGGTCAAATATTGGCCTCACCACATTTTTGCTGTTTACACTTATTTAAATAACTTAACCTTCTGAAGCCTTATTTCCATCAAAACCAAGATAACTGCATAGATCTCCTGGGGTTATTTTCAGGATAAGACTAGATAATGTGCATCTATCAGATTACTTGGTCACTTGGCATAAAGTAGGTTAAGCACATCAATCATAATTATCATTGCTGAATTATACTGGCCATTGCTAATGGAGGTAAGAAAGGGGAGAGATACTGGGTATGGGTTTATATGATAAGGGTTTTTTTTAATTATTTTATTTTTTCAGTGTTCCAAGATTCATTGTTTATGCCCCACACCCAGTGCTCCATGCAGTATGTGCCCTCAGTACCCACCACCAGGCTCTCCCATACCGCTACCTCCTTCCCTCCAAGACCCTCAGTTTGTTTCTGAGTCCAAAGTCTCTCACATTTTATTTCTCTCCCCAAATTACCCTACTTCCCATTTCCTTTCCTTCTATCTTCTATATTACCCCTTATGCAAGTAAGTGAAACCATGTGATACTTGACTTTCTCTACTTGGCTTATTTCACTCAGCATGATCTCTTCCAATCCGGTCCATTTTGCTATAAAAGTTGGATATTCATCCTTTCTGATGGAGGTATAGTACTCCATTGTATATATGTACCACATCGTCTTTATCCATTCATCTGTTGAAGGGCACCTTGGCTCTTTCCACAGTTTGGTGATTGTGGCCATTGCTACAATGAACATTGGGGTACATATGGCCCTTCTTTTCACTACATCTGTATATAAGACAAGGTTTTATTAAAAAACAAAAGCCTTTGGTGTGAAAGTCACATTACATTAGAGATTAAGTAAAACTCACATTATATTAGAGATTAATAACCAAAAATATATTACATTAGACATCAGAATGTGCTAAGATCCCGACTTCTTTGGAAAATCTTCTAGCGTTACCAGTTTTGTTGCTTTAAACAACTTGTTTAATGTCTTGACATACTTATTTTTCTCATATGAATAAACAATGACGTGTAATCAATAATCTTTCAAGTGCCTTATAATTTATAGAAGACATAAAATGATTAATATGTCAATGTAGGCTGAACTTCCTTGTTGTCTGAAAAGCGTCATAGACATGCTCAGCAAAAGAAGATACGTGTGATATATGTAAAGAACATAGAACAGTGATGCTGGACACTATTGATGTAAAGAACATTAAAGACCATGTGTCAACTGGAGTTCTCCATTCTTCTTGAAAACCGACTTGCTCATTTGGAGATTGGCCATGGTGCCAGGCAATCACTTCTTAAAAAATTTCAAATGACAGGGTATTTTCAACTATGTTTTCATGGCCATGAGAATATTTTGTGATTACTTCACTGATTATTTTTGTAAGATACTCACCAAATATAAAGGGTAATCATACATTAATTTAAAAGCCAAGGGCCATGAAATACAAGACATAATTTAACTCTTAAAAAAATTCATTTCCCAGGGTACCTGGGTCATCCAGTCAGTTAAATGTCTGACTCTTGTTTTCAGGTAGGTTGTGATCTCATGGGTGATGCGATGGAACCCCGAGTTGGGCGTGGTTCAACCAGAGTCTGCTTAAAGATTCCTTCTGTCCCTCCCCTCACTCTCCCTTTCTCTTTCTCAAATAAATAAATAAATTTTTAAAAAATTTACTTCTCATACAGATAAATGACAGAAAGTTACCATGAATTTAATGAAGTAGTAAATCCACTTATTAATGAGAAGCATTTTTTGTTGTTCTTTATTTTTTATTGATGTATAATTAACATACAGTGTTATATTAGTTTCAGATGTACAATATAATAATTCAGCTATTCTGAATATACTTCAGTCCTTATCAAGATAAGTGTACTCAAACTACTTCACCTATTTTACTCAACCTTCCCCTGCTACACACACACACACTTCTCCCCTCTAGCAACCACCTGTTTGTTCCCTATATTTAAGAGGCTTTTTTCTTTGTTTGTTTCTTTCTCTCTCTATTTTTTTTTTTTTTGTCTATTTCTTAAATTCCACAGGAGTAAAGCTATTTGGCATTTTTCATTCTTGGACTGACTTATCTTTTGGGGGGATTATATTTATTTGTGAGAGAAAGAGAGCACAAGCAGGTGGAGCAGCAGGCAGAGGGGGAAGCAGGCTCCCTGCTGAGTAGGAGCTTGGTGTGGGACTTGGTCCCAGCACTCTGGAATCATGACCCATCCTGAAGGAAGACAGTTAACCAACTAAGCCACCCACGCATTCCGAAGACTGACTTATTTTATTTGGCATTATACCCTCTAGGTCCATAATTCCTTTTTATGGCAGAGTAATATTCCATTGTGTATATATACTACATCTTCTTTATCCATTCATCTATTGATGAACACTTGGGTCACTTCCATATATTGGCTATTGTAAATAATACTGCAATAAGTATAAGGGTGTATATATCATTTAGAATTAATGTTTTTGTTTTGGGGGTTAAATACCTAGTCATGGAGTTATTGGATCATATGGTAAGTCTGTTTTCAACTTTTTGAGGAGCCTCCATACTGTTTTCCATAGTAGATGCACCAATTTTCTTCCTCTGTGCCTCCCACAGTGCACAAGAGTTCCTTTTTCTTCACATCCTTGTCAACACTTGTCATTTCTTGTCTTTTTGATTCTAGCCATTCTAACAGGTTTGAGGTGATATCTTATTGTGGTTTTGTTTTTCATTTCCTTGTTGATGAGTGATGTTGAGCATCTTTTCGTGTGTCTGTTGGCCATTTGTATGTCTTCTTTGGAAAAAAGTCTTTTCAGATCCTCTGTCCATTTTTAGTCAGAGTATTTGTTTTTTTGTTTTGTTTTGAATTATGTAAGTTCTTTATGTATTCTAAATATTAACCTCTTATCAGATATATCATTTTTACCCTCAGTAGGTTGCCTTTTTGTTGATGTTTCCTTTGCTGTGCAAAAGTTTTTATTTGGGTGTAGTCCCAATTTTTGTTTTTGTTTCCCTTGTTGAGGAAATATATTTAGAAAAACACTTCTATAGCGAATGTCAAAGAAATTAAGTCCAGTGTTTTATTCTAGGTGTTTTATGGCTTCAAATCTCACGTTTAGGTCTTTAGTCCATTTTGAGTTTATTTTTGAGTATGATATAAGAAAGTGGTCCACTTTCAGTCTTTTGCATGTATCTCTCCAGTTTTCCCAGCACCATTTGTTGAAGAGATTGTCTTTTCCTTATTGTGTATTCTTGCCTTCTTTGTTGTATGTTTGGGTTTATTTCTGGGCTTTCTTTTCTATTCCACTTATCTACATGTCTCTTTTTGTGCCAGTACCATACTGTTTTGGTTACTACAGCCTTGTAGTATGTTTTGAAATCTGGGTTGTGATGCTTTCATCTTTGTTGTTCTTCTTCAAGATTGCTTTGTCCTTCTGGGGTCTTTTGTGGCTCCATAAAAATTTTAGTATTTATTCTAGTTCTGTGAAAAATGTTGATATTCTGATGGATTGCCTTATATCTGTAGATTGCTTTGGGCAGTATGGACACTTCAACATTCTTTGTTCTTTCAATCCATGAGCATGAAAAATATTTTTTAATTATTTATTTATTTGACAGAGAGAAACACAGCTACAGAGGGTACACAAGCAAGGGGAGTCAGAGAGGGAGAAGCAGGATTCCCACTGAGCCTGGAGCCTAATGTGGGGCTCGATCCCAGGACTCTGGGATCATGACCTGAGCCAAAGTCAGACACTTAACCACTGAGCCACCCAGGAGCCCCTGAAATATTTTTTTCTGTTTGTGTTCATCTTCAGTTTCTTTCATAGACGTCTTATAGTTTCCACCCTCCTGCTTAAGCTTATTCTTAGGTATTTTATTCTTTTTGGTGTAAATGAGATCGTTTTCTTAATTTTTCTGATAATTCATTATTGGCCTATAGAAATGCAACTGATTCCTGTATATTAATTTTGTATCCTGAGACTTTCCTGAATTACTTTAACAGTTCTCATAGAACTGTTTATTTCAGAAAATCATGTTATAAAGGCCATTTTAGTAGAACTGAAAGTAAAAGAACATTTTAATATGCTGGATAATTTACCAAATTTTTTTTAATGAGGGAAGTTTAGGTTGTATGAATTATACATGTAAAATTAGTGGCATGCATTTCTAAGAGATGATCAGTTATATATGCTGATTCTCCAATGATTATAAGGCTTATCATTTTATTTAACTTTGATAGCAACTGGAGAAATGTACTCATTCATAATTGACAAAAGAAAGGTAGAATATTGGGGCACCTGGGTGGCTCAGTTGGTTGAGCAATTGCCTTCGGTTCAGGTCATGATCCTGGAGACCCAGGACTGAGTCCCACATCAGGCTCCTTGCTATGCGGGAAGCCTGCTCCTCCCTCACTCTCCCTGCTTGAATTCCCTCTCTGGCTGTGTTTCTTTCTGTCAAATAAATAAAAAAATTTAAAAAAATAAAGAAAGGTAGGATATTGACATGAATGTTTATAATCTGTAGTTTCTTTATTTTTATTTCTTTATTTTATTTTATTCATTTTTATTGTTACTTAATTTTTTTTCCTAGTGTTCCAAGATTCATTCCCCATTCCCCAAATCCAGTGGCCTATGCAATAGGTGCCCTCAGTACCCACCACCAGGCTCTTTCCCATCCCCCCACCCGCCTCCCTGCAAGTCCCTCAGTTTGTTTCTGTGTCCAAAGTCTCTCTTGTTTCGTTTCTCTCCCTGAATTACTCTACTTCCCATTTACTTTGTTTTTATGGTACAGTTACAGTTTTTTCTGGACATCTTTATAAGTCAGTTTGTATTATTTTGTTTGTGTTAAGATCTATCTACTTTAAGAGTAGATATTTCGTCTGAATATGACTACTAGTTCATAAGCTACAGATATAAGGAAGCATTACTGATCTCAAATAGAAATTTGTCTGTTGAAATAAATCAAATGAATAAATAATAAAGTAAATCCAACTGTGAAATCCAGTGCTTTGATCTGCAGTTTAGAGGGAAAAAAATCCAGGAAGTTAGGTACTGGCTAAATAAACCTTTTGTACATAAAGGATCTTTAAAGTCAACCTTTCTGAGTAAGGTCATTTTCAGAAATGACAGAAAGTCACTGAGCAATATTAAAGGATTGTTTCTTTATTCAATGAGATTCCCATTAATGGTTCTTTAAGTCGTGGTGACTTGATAAGAAGGTGGAAAGTGAAACCACCCCAAAGTAACAAATGCCCTCTCAGGGGTAATAGATAAAAATTGTTGACAAATAAGTATTGAAACGTCATTCTTACTTACAGGTCACTTGGCAATGACTTTGCATTGAACATTTACATATTCTATGCCATATGTCCCATTTTACAAGAATAAAGATAGATATCTCACTCCTGCTGATTTTCACATGGATATAGTAATTTCTGTAAATCACTTAGTGTTTTCGAAATTACTGCCCACATCCCTCCTGTCACTCCCCTGACCCCCTCTTCCTCTGGCTCTCTCTCTCTTTTTTTCTCTATGTGTGGGTGTGTTATCTGTTAACTAGCCAATATGTGTTTATTAACTACTTAAAATAGACTAAACAGCCATGGTAGAGAGGGTAAGTGGTTCTGGGGGATTCAGAAAAAGTCAAACTAAACCACTTAGTGTCTATCAAATATATGTAATACTGATACATGGCTCTGACCCTTAAGAAAATCACATTCTAGCTAAGTACCATGAGTAATAAAAGCAACAAATCCAAAGAACTATGCAAGATAGTACAGTGCTTCAATCTATCAGGCAACTTTGATGTTTTCTTTTTTTTCTCATTTCTCCTCAGTTTCCTCTTCCTTTACTACAATCAGTTCCTTACAAATATAGTCACATCCTCAGGTACTAAAATCTAGGACTTCAGCATATGAATTTTGTGGGGACATAATTCGGTCCATAGCACATACCATCAACCCACTCATTAGAGAGGGAGGGCAGGACTCCAGGCTGGTTTTGGAAACTTCCCTGGGCTCTGTTTGACACTGAGTAGATGGTGGGGGCAAGTCTGCATGTAGAGTCATGCAGTGAGCCAAAATGGATAGAAGAGAGTGACCAGGCATTGTAAGGTATGACTGCTTCGAAGAAATTAGTTAGAAGAAAGTAAAGGCTACCAATCAAATTCATACTGGAAATCAAATGTTATAAAATTTCATTGACAATCAGGCTGGAGTATGGTCCAAACTTCATTTTTTCCTCTCTCATTAATATCTTCTCCAGGGCTAAAAGATGAGAAATAATTACAAGGAAACCAGCATGGAATCTTTACAGAGATGCCACAAGAAAATGGAAATTGGGAAAAGAACAAGAGAAACTGAAGGCAATTGAAAAAAAAAATCACTAGAGGACAGGCTAGAGAAGAATGGGACAAAATTAAAAGTAAAAGAGGATTAGAAGAATGTGCAAGAAATTTGGAATGCTACTTGTTGTTATCTCTGAATAACAGAATCAAAATAAGGAGCATAAAACTATGAACAGTACAGTTGAGGAACTTTTTGTAGGAAAAAAAGGGGGGTTGAATCGCCAGAATGATGGACCAAACATATCCTCAAGAAATTAACAGAAAATAATTGTAGTTGAGACATAGCCTAGTAAAATTACTTAATTTTAAGAACAAAACTATTTGCTTAAGCAGATATGTAAACTTCAAGTTCCTTGTAAAGCAGTAAAATTAATTTAGTTTTATAGGTACCCATAGCAACAATCAGGACTACAAGAAAATGGAGTCTATGAAGTTCTTTAAAAAATAATTTTAAAAAACGTGTGTCAGATTTTAGAGCAAAGCAAACAAAATCTCTATGAAGGCAGCAGATAAATATTTTTTGAACATGTAAGGAATCAATGAATATAGTTTCCATGGTCTTTGATGAAATCATGAAGTTAAAATCCAGTCAATAATAAATTTGATGACAATGGGCAGTGAGCATTGAATCTAATTAAATGAAGGATAAAAGACTAAAATAAGTGTGAGAATTATCGTTTTAAAACAGAATGTGAATGTTACAAGTCTTGACAATGTAAAAATTACATATATTTAAAAGGCTGAGCTTGGGAGGAGGGAAGAGAAGAAAAGGTAAGAAATAGTGCAAGGATGTAGGTTTCTAAAGCTGAAGGTCTAAAGATACAATTTAAAAGTCATGAATCAGATAACATAAGTATTATTATACTTAAATAGAATAAATATAAATATTAATAAAATAGTACTCAGTAAAATTGAGAGGGGAAGGAAAATATATTACTTAAATTCTTGCTTATAGTAGAGAAACTAGAGAAAAAAAGAGGATTATGATATTATATAAAATTAGTTATATGTAACCATGAGAACAAAAATACATGTAAATTATCGGAATAAATGTGAAGAAAGAAAAGAACATAGCTTGTAATGATAGAACTAAGATCAAACATACATGTCACATCAATAAATGTAGATAAATGTAAAGGGAACAAACATCCTATTAAACCAGGTGACTCACAAATTGGATCAAGTGGCAAAACCCAACGTATACTGTATACAAGCGATATCTGATCCTTCTGATGGCTTTGTGGGAGGTGCACTGGAAAGAGCCAAGCCTGCAAATGGGGAGACTAGTCAAAAAGCTACCATTTCTCTACAGGAGATGTAATTGGCCTGAAACAGAGTGGATTTAGGGAATCAGAGGATTAGACCAGAACTTGCTATTGATGGGATGTGGTACTGAGAGAGAGGGAGTATATCTCCTAGGTTTCTCATGGGATCACCATCAACTGAGACAGAGAATATTGGAGGGATAAGGTTTTCGAAGAGAAAAATGGTCCATTCATATTGCATCTCTTGAGTTGGATGGGTTGGACAGGCCACCTAGGTAGATCTGCTGGTTACAGAGTATCTACATTAATCTAAATCTCAGTTGGCAGGCCTAAAAGAAAGACATTAGTTTGGAAGTTTTCCCAATAGAAGGAATAGAAGAAGGTTCTTATATGTGAACTCCATATTAAAGACAAAAATGAAATTTAGAACTGTTCCTGGAGTTTGGCATAGAAGGAGGGCAATGCTATATTGGAGACGGCAAATGGGAAAGAAAAGCAATCCCGTTTTTCCTCCTCCTATAGAATATATGAGTTTCTTTGGTTGCCATATATTGTGACATATGTTGATTTTCTTTAATATGCTAATAAATTAAGGATTTTCTAATGCTTATGATAATCTAATTCTCACAGCAAGATCTTATTTCTATTATTATACAGTGGAAAATCTGCCACACATAGCACTCCAAATTACAGCAATAACTGTTGTAAATACATGGAACGCACTTGTGTTCTACTGCATGGATTTATTTATTGTTAATAGCTCAATTTCTATAATTTATTTCCTATCATATTCATATTTTGAAATGATTTCGTAATGGTTCTTAATGCTGAAGCTATTGCCATACCTATTAATGATACAATTGAGTTAAAACACATATATCCTCAATACTCTGACTGAATTTCTCACTTTTCCTATTATTTGTGACAAAAAAAAATTCCATTTCATTACAGCACTGAGTCTCCATAAGGAACATTCCACACAAGTAATTTAGCATTTGAAGTTGTTAAAATCACTTTGCTTTTGGCTTTGTAACTTAAAACACTACCCAAAGCACGCTGTAATTATGTAGAAATGCACGACTTGTCAAATATCATAGATTTTTAACTCCCAATCAGTTGAAAGGAAGCACATTCCATGAAAGTCTTTGCCAAAATGATATTCTTTATTTAGAGGTGGCACTCTAAGGAAAGATCATTTCCCCCCCTCTCTTTTAGACAGAAGAAGAGAATACTGAAGTAAAGAAGGGGACAAAAAGGAGGTGGGCAGAGAAAGTAGGTGGCTGGACCTTGCAGAGGGAGACAGAGAAGACATGTATTTGCCTTCCTCATTGTGCTTAAATCCCTTCAGGAGTGGAGGAAAGTTGAACACACAGACCGGAGCAACTTTTTCTGCTGGGTTAGGACTATGGTGGCAGGGTGGGTCGGGGCAGGAGACAAAGGGTGGCCAACATCCTAGAGATATAGTTATAGTCCATACAGGTTAGGAGACTAAAATTAGTAGTTTATTTCATTGCCAAAAGGGCAGAGATTGAAGACATGTTACTGAAGTGGGATTATGTGACAAAAGTGATTTCTGAGCATTGCTTGGGTACTTGGTAGAGCTCCATCTCCTTGTCTTTCTTTTTCCTTACTACCTTTGCCCTAACCTGCAAGACTTCTGCTGCAATCACAGTCTTCCCTCCCTCTCTCTCCTTACAATGCTCTTTTTCTCTGTCTTCCTCCCTCCACATGCCCACCGGCCTTCATAGTCAGCCATATTACCTCTTATAGCTAGACTTTCCTCCTCTCTTCTTTTATAAGCATCCCTTTCCCAAAACTATTGAAAATTTTCAAGGAAAAGCCAAAAATATAAAAACTCACAAAATACCCAAATATATTTGGATGTGTTAAGTTTCCTTCATCTTTCACTTTGCAGTGGGAAAGAGAGCCCCCATTTTATCTGCGGGCAGGCTTCATCTTTTATTTATTTATTTATTTATTGATTGATTGATTTATTGATTGATTGATTGATTGATTGACAGAGAGAAACACAGCCAGAGAGGGAACACAAGCAGGGGGAATGAGAAGAGGGAGAAGCAGGCTTCCCGCTGAGCAGGGAGCCCGATGTGGGACTCGATCCCGGGTCTCCAGGATCATGACCTGAGCCGAAGGCAGTCGCTTAACCAACTGAGCCACCCAGGGGCCTGGGCTTCATCTTTTAAGTGTTTATTTGAAGTCATGACATTACAGCAAAGAGGGCCAGATCTTTTAATTTGCTCTGTGTACAGTATCAGTTTCCTGAGGAGTCAATACTTAGTAAGTTCATAAGATCATGATTTTGGTGGGTGAGGGCGTGGTATATTTCACATGATTTGTATTTATGTCAGTGATTCACTGGAGCTTAAATTGCTTTCGAAAAAAATTGAGAGGCAAGCACATTTTTTTCCTTTTAGTGAATCAGACTTTGCTGCAGGAAAATATTGTCTCAAAATGCCAATATGTGCAAAAAATTAGAAGCATTTGTCTATTTTGCACATAATAGCAGAGCCATTTTGGGTTATTGCGCCTTTGAATGTAAGTAGTTTATGATGCCTGGAGTAGAAGAGCAGTAACTGATGTGTCAGTCTTCAGGATAGACTTGTCATTTGGGCTCTACCACTGTGCCTTTTGTCACCTCACTCAAAATCTCTGCTCTTCAGCTTCCTCATTCACAGAAAATGGAGTTTTCTGTTCTAGATTGGCAATGCCCCTTTTAGCTCTATAACGCATGCTCCTTTATAACTTTAAAAGTTATCATCATATCTCATTTCCTTCTTAGAGTTCAGTTATGACCCCCATAAAATATCAGGGCAGCTAAAAAATGAATGCCATCTTGGAATTTCAAGATGTCTAAATTATTTGGATACACTCTAAATAATCCACTCTAGTCTGGAAAGCCCATTTTGTAGTCTGGAAGCACCTATCCCTAGAGTAAAAATGATATTCCATATTTTTGTCTAGACTTCATGTATTGTAACTATTTATATTTTCTAGAATGTATATAAAAATGATATCTTGGCATATTTTGAACTCTGAAGACCAGACATCTAAAGAAAGACATTGATTTACATATTATATTATGAAATTTAAAGCACCAGTAGCTAAACCAAAACTATACTCTCATTCAGTTGAGTTTTATTTAAGGAATGAGCTGGAACAGCTGGTGGGTTAGGTTTTAAGGGTACAGAAAAGAGGAAGAAGGAAGTTGCAGAGTCTGGCCAAAGAGACAGAGAGGTCATGATAAAGGCTGGACAGTTTTCTGTACGGATTCAAGGATTGCCCAGAGGATGGAGTCAGTTTACCAGGCTGATCTGTTACATGAGGTGGTGTCTTTGTTCAGTTAGGAAAGATGAAAAAGTGTATTCCAGGAAGGCGAGAGGAGTAGGACCAAAGGAAAGGTCATAGCATGTAGAAGACGGAGCACGGACGAAGATCCAGCCTGATGTCAGAGCAGTACCATCAGTTTTGGAGAAATGTAGTAGTTTTCAATGGTTAGAGAATAAAAGGCAGAGAAAGTTTCAATGGCTAGAGCTGAGGGAGGCAAGCAAGCAAGGGGACACAAGACTAATACCTTGCATCCTATATTAGGAACCTTAGGATTTGCCTTTATGCATCAAAAAAAAAAAAATGAAAAGAGAATGGAGATAACTTTTAGAAATATTTTTAAAATAAGACAAAGAGTAAGCAGGTGAAATGGAATCAAGAATCAGAGCTATGATTTGGGTATTAGGGTTCTGCAGAGAAACAGATCATTATAGAAAAGATTTTAAAGAATTAACTCATGAGATTATGGGAACTGGCAAGAGTGAAATTTACAGAGCAATTCCCAGAGGGTAGAAATTCAGGTAAAAGTAGGCATCACAGTCTTGTGACAGACATCCATAAGGCAAGTAGGCTGAAAACTCAGGCAGGGTTTCTATGTTGCTGTCTTGAGACCAGATTTTTTCTTCAGGAAACCTTCTTTGTTCTTAAGGCCTTCAACTGATTGGCTGAGTTGAATTGTCTTCCATTATGGAGGGTAATCTGCTTTACTCAAAGTCAACTGACTTAATTGTTAATCACATCTAAAAATACCTTCATAGCAACAGCTGAACTTATGTTTGATCCAACAACAGAGCACCATAGGCTAGCCAGGTTGATGTAAAATTAACCATGGCAAATTGTCATTTTCATTAATCTTGTGTATTAATTTCATTGTGAATCATTACTCAGGATTTGCAGATGGTGCAATTCATCCTTTCTCTTCCTCCTTCATATTAAGTCAGAAAAAGGATAGAAAATGTGAAATGATATTTTGGTCAAGCAATATTTTCATAGGTTGTTAGATGTGGTTCTGTGGCTTGTTTGATTATTAACACAGTGAAGGAGGTCACTTCTCCAAATGAAAAACAATAACAAAAATTATGCAACCACGATACATGTTCACAGCATCTTTCTTCCACTACCTTGCTGGCTCAGCAGCACTGACCCTTAGTGTCTGTGATTTGTGCAGAGAAACCACGCTAGGATGAGCTATGATCAGTTTATAGGACACTGAACATGTCTCTGCCCTTAAAATGAGGCTCTTCTATAGCAGCTTTGAACTGAATGCATGTAACTCTTTAAAGGCTCAAAAAATTACTCTCAACATCAGGAATGCACAGCATTGTGGGTAATCTTTGCAAGCCTAGGTGGGGGGCTCCTTCTGGAACATTGTGCTGAGAGCGATACATTGCTCTCTAGAAATGAGTTTTTTAATTGGGGTCAATTGTGTTTATTAAATTATTTTATTAAATTTATTTTAATAAAATTAAATTATTTCAGCAAAATTATTAGGTAAAATTAAATTATTTCCATAAAATTATTAAGCATATGAAATATAAGGTATTCCATCTTCTCTTTGGAGGTGTGTATTTTTTTCACACCTCCCAGCTGTGATCCTTTACTCAACCTTGAGCTTCCTGGTTACATTCCTGTCCCAACCTGGCAACCTCCATCCCATATTTAATGTTCTATATCCAGTTTTTGCACAGCTTAGCTAAAAAAGCAACAAAATTAATATGTGATAATGTTATAGAGTAGGTCAGGATGGGCTGATATGCCTTATATTTAAAGCAACATGTAGGAATTAACAGGCTATCTTTGTAAAGAAAATGCATGGGGCCCCAGGGTCAATCAGTTGATTGGGCGACTGCCTTCAGCTCAGGTCATGATCCCGGAGACCTGGGATTGAGCCCCACATGGGGCTCCCTGCTCGGCGGGAATCCGGCTACTCCCTCTCTCACTCCCCCTGCTTGTGTTCCCTCTCTGGCTGTGTTTCTCTCTGTCAAATAAATAAATAAAATCTTAACAAAAAAAAAGAAAAGAAAAGAAAATGTGTTAATCCACTGAAGTGAAATTAATGGGAGAAATTTAGAATTTCAAAGAAATCCAACAGAGGGTAATGGGGTTTTGTTGTTATTTTTGAACTCTTCAAACTACACTATAAATAATTTCAATCACAAATTTTAGCTTCTTTTTTGTTAATATTTTATTTATTTATTTGAAAGAGAAAGAGAGTAGGAGGCAAGGGCAGAGGAAGAGGGGAGAGAGAATCTCCACTTAATCTTGGCCAAAAGCCTTAGAAGCAATTGGGGAGGGAGAATCTCAAGCAGACTCCACACTGGAGCACAGAGCCTGATGTGGGGCTTGATCCCATGACCCTGAGATCTTGACTTGAGTCAAAACCAAAAGTCAGGTGCTCAACTGCCTGTGCTACCCAGGTGCCCCTAAATTTCAATTTCTTTAAGGTTCAGCCCAACCTCGATACTCGAGTTTCACATAAAAAAGAGTTTCTTACATAAAGCACACTTTCTAGATGTCCAGACTCCAGGGTTACTCAGAGTTGTCTTCCTCCACCTGGGGAAGAGATACGTGTAGCATGGAGGCGCTGCCTGGAAGATAAAGCCCAGGCAGGTAGAGAGAGTGTGTCATCAAAATCCAGATCATAGCTGGAAACTGGAGAAGAGAATTTCAGTGAGTTAGCAAAACTGAGAAGAAAGGCACTGATAATGCATGCTAGAGTTTGTGGCAAGGGACTAGAAATCTGTGGAGACAGATCCAGTCAGTCCCTGGTCATTGATAACAGTCCTGAGCAAGTTCCTATAAAGAAGAGTCTACCTCTCTGGTCATTACGGGTCACCATTGTGTGTCCTGTGGAAAGCCCAGGGAAAGTCGACACTTCAGTGGACTCACCTCTATTTCATTCACTCTTCCTTCTTCATATTCACTTTTTAAACCATCCTCCTAAAGGCCTTCTCCTGCAAGGGGTTAATCAGAGAAGACAACCTACCCACCCAAATATGCTACTCATAAAAAACCACCAAAGTTCATCTTTGTTTTGTAGTTAATGTTGAGACCCAGATTACACTATTACATTTTAAAAGTTAATAGTATATATTGTGACTTTTTGAATGTTTATTTTTCCTGAATTCAAAGAAATTTCATAAATAGGTAAAATGAGAATAGTTGCAAAGCTTTTTCCAACTGCTATAAAGTAGATCTGCATTGTTGTATTTGATCCTTACACTCCAGTGAATTAGACATGGCAAGCATTTTGATCCAGTAAGAAAGAAAATTGTAAATATCTTTCATAAGATTGTACAGACAGTAAATAGAAAAATCTGTGAGTAGAGTTTAGGTTTTCAAGTCCAATTTTGTTCCTTTTATCACATCTCATTCAGCTTAAGGATTTCTCAAAGAAACTTAGCTACCCTTCAAAATAATTCATTGAATCATATGCTAATTATTCAGATTGAAGAAACTAATAGAAAACCCATTTCTGAGAAACTTAGTAGGAAGAATATGGCCATCTCTCATTTTATGTTAACTCATTTTATCAAATTGCTTCTCTAATTACTTAAAAATTATGAAATATAAACATAATTGCTAAGGACTATAAATTAAAGAGAGAACTTTGCTTATGTAAATAATTACTACTTCAAAAATCAGATTTTTGTACATGATTGTTTTTATTTCCCTTGGAAAATGAGAAAGCATTTCTAGGAAGTCAGAATCTTCTTAGGTATTTCCTAGGATGGAAGTTACCTAACATTTGTTACACACTTACGAAGTACATATTATCTCACCTCTACTAAGAGAGATGCATTGTTACCCATCCGTTTTCTTAAACATCTTAGTAACGACAGGGGACCCTTGGTGGAGTGGCAGATCTAAGATGAAAACCTCAGTGATCTGACAGCAAATCCTGTGCTGCTTCTGTTTTCCTGTGCTGGACAGGTCTCTAGAACTGTAAAGAATGAAAAGGCTAACACATTTGTTCAGCTAGAAGACTACACCATATTTGCATTCCAAGGAGTTAAAAGAAGTTAACTATAAAGCTTGTAAAATATTAAATCTAAATATCACACTGATCCTTGAATTACTCTTTAAGTAACATCCTTGTGCTGTAAAAATCCATTTGCAATAAATTTTCATATGCAAGCTAAAGGATTTCAAAGTCTTTCTGAAAAGCCCATGGGCCCAATGCAATTTGTACTCCTTACATTCTTTCCTCTGAGTGCTTGGAAATTCATTGTTAGAGGGGTTTAGTCTATTACCTTAAACTCAAGTCCCAGTCAATTACTACCTGTTCATTTTCATTTTATGTGTATAAATGTCTTGCTGTTATTAAAAAAAACCCAAAACATAAAGAAAATCCACTGTACATACTGAAAGTGTCAGTTGCATATTATCCAAAGCAGAATGATGAAATAAAACATGTAGTATAAGGAGATTTTCCAGTTGTCTTTGTGTAGGAAAGCCTTCAGAGATGATGACCTTTAAAACTGAACTCAGGATAATATGCAAATAGATCTAGTGTTTATCATTTTCCGAATGCAATTATATATGTATTGCAGTCCTCCCAAATTCTAATTATGGTGATCAGAGGAATACTTTGCTGCTTATTGAGAGAAGCTTATATAATCACCAAATTTTAGGTGTCTTTAGTGTAGAAGTGGCATGTAGCAGAGGAAAAAATACTGCACAATTCCCACTGGATGAATTTTTGACACTGATAATTTTGCTCAATGTTGAGCCGCAAAGTCTTCTTTTAATTCACATATTTCTATGCCTAGCTACTACATCTTGCCTCTCTTTGAGAGGTATGTGTGTGTGTGTGTGTGTGTGTGCTTGTGTGTGCATGTGCGTGCATATATATGTACACATGTCTAGGCCTAACAGACACAAAGTGAAACATGCATACATAGTTAAGGCTTATAAAGAATAGAGTATAGGTTTTAAAGTAGATAAGAAGAGTGACAGATTTCAAGATGTATGTACTTTGTTTAATATTGTCATAAGACATCTGGAAAAGGATGTAGGAAATGTGTTTTTTGGCTTTCCAGATGATATTAAGTTCTTCAGGTTAATGATTGGCCAAGGTCAAGATAACCAAAATAAATGTCAAATGTTAGAAAAGACCAAGAGTATGAAATAACTTAATATATGAATACCACAATGAGCAAAATTAAGGCAATACATTTAGGGAGCAATGATCAGAACTGTACAAATAGGATGAGAAAAAGTGAAATTAACAATGGAATCCATGGGGAAAAGCCCTGTACTTTACTGTTCCCTAAAATATTGGACCAATATACTGCTGGGTGGGCTTAACCAGTAAGAAGTTTTGGAAAACTGTGAAGGAAACTTCTACCCCGTGTAAAATTTTGAGATACAATACACACATGGAAAATACCAACACACATGAATTTCTGTGATATTCATTGTAACTTTGTGAGTATAAGCAATTCTAAACTTTGAACAGGATGCTTTCAAAATTCTGCACTGTCCTAAATTATGGGATGAAATCTGTACAGCTGCATTTAGGTACTCAGAATATGGGCTTTGATCATCAAATGAATAGACAACTTTTTGAAAATACTTAGCATTGGTGCTGCCTATCAGCCATGCTTCAATTTTAGCAGTAATCCCTTTTTGTCAAGTAAGGTTAAATTTTTGAAATATTAGATTTCATTGTATTTTTCTCTTTTTGTTTCATAAAAATTAATATAAAGCGGAAAAATACAAGTACTGACACTAATATTAGAAGCACAGAGCCTGTAAAACGGATGCTATAGAGAAAAATTGGACCCAAAGAACTCAACAAATATTTAAACTCAATTTGTAGTTTCCTGGGTTTAATTCAATTGACTGTGTGGGCAGTGGGGAAGAAATACTGAAGAAAAAAAAAGGGGGATACTAAATTAGGGGAGTATCTTAAATAATATTAATATATCTTGGAAGATTTTGGCAAAAGAGGGCCTTTCTTATAGAATGTACTTACTGTTTTGAAGTTTTACATGTTAGGCTTTCAGAATTCTTTGCAAGAACACATTGTATGTAAAAGAAGTATGGGTATAAGAAGATCATAGATATAAAACTGACACTATAGGGGTGCCTGGGTGGCTCAGTCGTTAAGCATTGGCGTTTGGCTCAGGTCATAATCCCTACGTCTGGGGATCTAGACCAGCATCAGGCTCCCTCCTGGGCAGGAAGCCTGCATCTCCCTCTCTCACTCCCCCTGCTTGTGTTCCCTCTCTAGCTCTAAAATCTTTAGGAAAAAACAACAACAACAACAACAACAACAAAACCTGACACTACAAGTTACCATGTGATTTCTGACAAATAACTTGAACATCAATATTCTCATTTGTAATTTGGTGATACAAAGGACCATATTGTAATTTTTACTGGTAATAAATCAAGATAACAAATGTGAAACACTTAGCACAGTTCCTGATACGGTTGTTGAGCACTCAATAAATTGTGGTAATTATTAGACTTTCTGCCATTGAAGCTTAAATTGTCACCATAGCGTGGAGAGTGGACAGACCTGGAGATAAGATATTGAATTGGAAAACTGAGAAGGGGCATCACCCTAAAGATAAATCCCTTTAGAATGGGATTAGCACCCAAGAATTTATTTATCATAACGATGCTGAAAGGTTTACTTACCACACAATAGGACATTAGTATAACAGTTTGCCTCTCTATTCCTTATTGCCTTGAAGATAAAATCTAACTTCTCTTACAAGGATTTCAAAGTTCATGTTGATTTGATCCCTGTTCACATCATCTGCTTCTTTTATGATAATGCTTCTACAAGCTACCACCCAGTTATTCTAAAGTACTTTTAGTCACCCAGATGTGCCACACCCTCTATGCATGGTATTGGCTATGCCTTAAAAAATGAATTATTTTCAGGACAGTTGGCTATGTTGATTTATCCTATAGGTCTTGTATAGTGTTTGTCTCCCCACCTCCATTTCTATTACCTGTTTTCCTGATGTGCTTCTGTGTACCATGGCATAGGAGGCGTGGTGATGCTTTTCAAACTGCACTGTTTGTTTGTTTCTTTCACTGGACTTTGAGTTCTGTGATGATGGCTTACATTTGCCTTCTTTATCTTGCACAGTACGTGGCCTAGAATAGGAGACCAATAAATACTGATGGATGAAAGAAGGGACGATGAATTCTGAGGTTGCTAGTGGTAATATAAGGATAATTGAAGAAACTTATACAAAATCATTTTATCAAGTTGAGAAAACTAAGTTGTAGTAGAAATTAAACATAAGATATTTCATAAGAAGTCTTGGTAAACAGTCAATGGATAACAATCAAAGGTATTTAACATTATAAAGGGAATAGGATTAAGAGAATTTATTCTCAGACATTCACTCCTGTTACTCACCGGATGACCTTTGTAAAGTCAGTTTATCTATAGAGTAGGGATAATGAGATTTATATACCAAATGCAAGAGATTGAATAATTCCTAGAGGTCTTTTCTAGTTCTGATTCTTCAGATCAATTGTGAAATTAAAGACAACTAAATTCTGTGATATAAGATTTTCAGTATGCATGTTTAAAAAGATATAATCACTATGAGAACTGTCTGTGTGTATGCAAATACATGTGTGTACATGTAAGCATGATTTCTGCAATGAAATAAAGTCACATATAGATATAAATGACTGAAAATTATATGTAGTTAGGAATTTTAAACAGATAATAAGTGTTTCTGTTTAAAAACTAGATATTTACATATAATCTACATATATATTTTAAAAAATACAAACTATTATATATATAACTACATATTCAAATATAAATTTGGTAACTTCAGTTTTAGAAGGGTTTTTCTTTCCCTTGTTATTGATTATTCATATTATATAAAAAACTCAATGAATACAGATGATTTTTATAAAGATGCTACTTTTGAGAGAGACTATATTTGCTTGTCAGTTTAGGCCATTTTTTCATACACAAAGAAATCTTCTTGCTTCCCAGCTATATATTCCTCCATGATAATGTATTGGGCTTGGTATCAAAAATTTTCTGTGAATAAAAATCTCATAGTGAGAGACTGGGTGGCAGAATTTGAGAGTTATGAGATGGAAATAAGCTGGTCTAAAAGTCTACTGATGCACATTCTCAAAAGGAAGAAAAAAGTAATATATTCCATGTATAGAGATTATTTAAAAATGGAAGAAGTGGAAGTAATCGAAAACATGGGTAGAATATTTTGATTTGAAGCAACTACATCAGAAGGTATGAAATAGAGGACAAAATACCATAAAAGTTGATTATGAGAACCTTAAAAATAGTAAGTGAAATAAATCTGAAAAAATCCAACTATCAAGCTCAATTAAGGATAATATTATCTTTTTTAAAAAGATTTTATTTATTTATTTGATGGAGAGAAACACAGCTAGAGAGAGAATACAAGCAGGGGTCATGAGAGAGGGAGGAGCAGGCTTCCCGCCAAGCAGGAAGCCGGATGCAGGGCTCCATCCTGGGTCTCCAGGATCATGACCTGAGCCGAAGGAAGATGCTTAATAACTGAGTCACTTAGGCACTCCAGGGAGAATATTATCTTTACAAATATAAAGAAAGTACGTTTAGATTATCAGAACAGTTACCATAATACCCCACAGAAAGGAAATAAAAGCCTAAAAATAATCCCAAAGTGACCAAAGAATGAAACAATAAGATAGAATTCTAAGTTAACCAACACAAATACTAGAACAAGGCTGTTAGCAGTAATTGAGTTAAGATACCAATAGGAGAGAAGAAAAACGTGAAACAAGGCTCTAATCGTTCAGAAATGCATTTATGTACTTCAAATTCAGGTCCTGCATTGTGCTCAGCATGTGCTGTGAAGTGCTGGGCTTACAGAAATAGACACGGGGACCCCGGGAATTGCATGGCCTGTTCATAGGATTGAATCAGTCTGTCAGCAATCATAATACCATTTGGCAAGGGGAGTCACAGAAACAATAACAGTAAGCATAGTGATAAGGCCTCCTGTGGCAGGAGAAAGAGGTCTTACCAGGAAGGAATGTTTGAATGTCCCTTGAAAATAAGGGAGGAGGGCACCTGGGTGGCTCAGTGGGTAAAAGCCTCTTCCTTCAGCTCAGGTCATGATCTCAGGGTCCTGGGATCGAGGCCTGCGTCGGGCTCTCTGCTCAGCAGGGAGCCTATTGCCTCCTCTCTCTCTGCCTGCCTCTCTGTCTACTTGTGATCTCTCTCTCTCAGTCAAGTAAATAAATAAAAACTTTGAAAAAAAAAAAGAAAAAGAAAATAAGGGAGGAATGTCAAAGTGCATGTGGGTCTAAACAAAGAGATGGAGGAAAATGGAATTTGAAATAGAGGACAGAGTGAGTAACAAGGCAGAGAGGAGTAGGTAGCACTTGAATGAAGGAGGTCATTCTGTATGGTTGGAGGGTACATGGGCATCAGTGGGTAAGAGGTAAAGATTAAGTCCAGATTTTAATGGGCTGACATGATCCAATGGTGCATTTGGAAGTCCCCTTTAATGGTGTCATGTCATATGGAATTAATTTAGGGAATTTAAGCCTGAGGACACGGAGACAGTGAAGTCCTTTGAAACAGTATAGGGAGAAAATAAGGCTGATGTAAGTGGAGACGGAAGTTGGGTGGACCTAGTGATGAAAATGATCAAAAAGAATCAATAAGGCTCAGTCATACAGTACATGTGCAGGGAAGGAGCAGGAAAAACTGAAAATGGCTTGGTGTTTGAGTTAAGTATGAGAAAATAACAGCATCCTCCATGGAGTTATGGAATGATTGAGGCCTATAGTGGTAAGGGATGAATTCTTCATCCCTTAATTGTGGTTGAAGATATTTGTGGTTCAGGGCTTCTGAGACAGATAGAACTATGTCCAGTGAGCATTTGAATATAGGAGTATGGAGCACAGAAGTGAGAATGGGTGATGCTGTAGTCACGCATGAAATTACACAGGAATAAAATACAGAATGAAGGGGCGCCTGGGTGGCTCAGTCATTAAGCATCTGCCTTTGGCTCAGGTCATGATCCCGGAGTCCTGGGATGGAGCCCCTCATTGGGCTTCCTGCTCAGAGGGAAGCCTGCTTCTCCCTCTTCTTTCACTCCCTCTGCTTGTGTTCCCTCTCTTGCTGTTTCTCTCTCTGTCAAATAAGTATTTAAAAATCTAAAAAAAAAAAAAAAAAAAAAAAAGAATTTCCAGAGTGGGGAATTTTGGAGAACACCAAAACTTGGAAATTAGAGAGAAAACATAGGACAGAAATGCAAAAGTATGTCCTAAAAGGTGGAAAATTTGATTCTTAATTGAAAGCCTGATTTATTATATGAGGACCAGAATAAAATATTATAATAATGAAAAATAAAGTAATTTCAGGGAATCAAATATTTTTTTCTAGTCTAGGGAGAAGTACAAACCTTGAATCAAAGCAACCTTCCACTCTAAGTCTTAGGCATGGAAGGAAATAAGTAAGATGATGCAGTGAAAATTCTTCTTGGAAAGAAATTACAGGAAGTTATATTTAAATAATACTAATGACTCAATTCAAGTAGAAATGTCCCATGACCTCAGTTAAGTCTTGTTCTGGATGTCTTTCAAATTATGACAGTAATAACCAGCCATGCATACTGGTTCACTGGGCTTCTGTGAGACACTATGTGTGTAAAAATAATTTAAATCTTTGGAAAAGCAATATTCAAAGTCACTGCAGAATAATGAATACAGTACAGCTATGGCAAAAGTTTAAAGTGTATTAAAGGGATCTTCACTTTAAAAGAGATTCTAAAAGATCATTGACAGTCATGAAGGAATAAATTGGGCTACTTTTTCATGGTAATAAACTTAAATTATAGCCAAATTATTTGTCAGTAGTGTCTGAATTATTTTCTCAAACTTAATATTGTAGCTTTCTAATGTAACTTTTTCTACATGTAAGAAATTATGATGTAGGCTACCTTTTTAAAAGCTATGCAAAAATTGTCCCTACAGAAGAGGGACAATATAAGCAATAAAATAACCAATTGACTTCCTGAATGGGGATTAGTATTGCTTATTAAATGTGGGTTTTGACTGTTTGCATATTATAGTAGTTTTCACTGGGCTCTTTTTTTCTCTTAGGAAGTTCCAAAGAAATAATTTTGTTAATTTGTGGGAAATTGTACACAGTACAGTGGAACTATGTTAATACTGGGCCAGAGAAAAGTTTATTCTCTAAAGAAAGGATTTTCTAGACAAACCCAAGAGGTATATGAGACTTGGAAAAGAAATTAAATGCCTTCAAATCATCTCTAAGTATATTGAAAGTGCCATTCTCAACAACTGATATTCTTCCTAGCATGCTCCTTGAGAACTCCTACTAGACAGTACTTTGTTAACCTAGGTGTGTTTATTGAATACTCTTGAAAAAAATTTAAAACTGCATGTCTTTGCATACATTTCCTAGTTCTATATCTTTACTGATTCAAATGGGCTAAATCAGTCATATGGAGTGATATTTTACTATATGTAACTACAAAAATAATTTTAAATATCCCCCAGAAGATTAATGGTATCAAGTGACAGTATTCCTTTATAAAATAGTAACATTTATTTTTTTATTTTATTTTATTTTTTTAAAGATTCTATTTATTTGAGAGGAGAGAGAGAAAGAGAGAAAGCACATGAGCCAGGGGCGGGTAGACAGAGAGAGAAGCAGACTCCTCACTAAGCAGGGAGCCCAACGATGCTGGGCTCAATCCCAGGACCCTGAAATCATGACCTGAGCTAAAGGCAGATACTTAACTGCCTGAGAGACCCAGGTGCTCCCAAATATTTTAAATATTTTAAAATTTCTCTCTCATTGGTGATATTTCAATCTATCTCCTATTGGTTTGGTCCTTTCACAGATTATGAACTCTATACAAATTATAGAAATGACCGTCTAGTGCTTTGGAAAGCCACAAAAAGACAGGCAAAATATCTCACCTTTGCTGACTTAAGGAACTAGAGGACAGACTTTGGGTCAATCACAGCCACTAGAAATGGGTAGGGAGAATCCCAGAAAAGAAAGACCCAGAAAGCGGGGAGGAACCCATATTCTATGTATGAACTCTACCCAAGGGTCTGTTGGTCCCTGAACCTCACAGGCATGGGGGCTATCTAAGTAATCCAGCTAAGGCTGAAAACTAAACTGACATTTGAACTCTCACCATCACTGTGGAGACCCATTTTTCAGTATAATTTTGGCTATAATATATAGTAAGTGCATGCTAAAACAACAGCAACAACAGTAGAGCACTCTTCCCAAGAATGTAAGAGCCCAGAACCTTATCATCATATGGGTCCCAAAGACAGGGCTACACAGCAGTTCTTTGCCCCAGGCGCACATTACCTCATCCCTCAAAGTTGCTGGCTGCAAACCCAGTCCTGAGAATAGCCTGGCGAAGGAGCAGTGGGGACCTTAAAATCTTGGCATACCTTGTAAGAACTCTTGTTTCAAGACTTGAGACTCAAGACTCGCAGAGGCACAGTACATTGCTTTCCCGACACCCATTTTTCTATTCCCTTCTGTTCAACTCGAGATAAAGCTCCAAGACAAAAGAATGGGAAGACTTTAGGGAGAACTGAGGACATTTAATAAGAGACCTAGAGCCTCATGAGAGGGAGGGAAATCCTATTAACTATTTATAATATGTTAACTGGTTTACCATGTGATATTTTCCTAATCAGATGCTTTTGTTAGTGATTTACATGGTCAAAGAATCAATACAAACAAACAAATACATAAATGCATTTTTTAAAATGTCATTAATTTAAGGGGCGCCTGAGTGGCTCAGTCAGTTGAACATTTATGGCTCAGATCCTGATCTCCAGGTCGTGAGATCTAGCCCCACATTTGGCTCTGCACTCAGCTTGGAATCTGAGATTCTCCTTCCCCATCTCTCTGACCCCTCCTCTCTGTTGGTCTCTCTCTCTCTCTCTCTCTCAAATAAGTACATAAGTCTGTAAAAGTTATTTAAAAGTGTCATTAATCTAGGAAAACTATATAAACGCTGGAGTGTGGGGGTGCCTCAGTTGATTAAGTGCCTGCCTTCAGCTCAGGTCATGATCCCAGTGTCCAGGGGTCCAGCTCCAGGTTGGGGTTTCTGCTCAGAAGGGAATCTGCTTCTTCCTCTCTCTCTGTGTGTGCTTTCTCTCCCATTCTTTCAAATAAATAAATAAATAATCTTAAAAAAAGAAGACATTTCCAATATGACTCAGAGACATTTTAAATACATTAGTTTATAAAAAAGTTTTAACCTAACAGATTTCTTCCAAAGACACCTGATTTAAATTATCTCTAATTTCCCTTTTCTGCCTTCAAATACAATTTTCTATCTACACTAAGAATGGCTTGACTATTTTTGAGTTGTGGTAGTGAAAACAAAATGTAACACATCTTACAATCTGCGTGGTGACCGAGATTTCTTTCAGAGAAGACAGGATCCTGGAAACCTAATCCAACATCAGGTATGTTGACAGGAGTCTTAAAATCACCGCTGTGCCACGGTCTTAGTCAACAGTTTAGACTGAAGTAGGCAGATGGAAATATCTAGAAGGAAGATCTCTTGGATAAAACCAAATGGAATTAGTGGCTTGAGAAGTCTGATCAGTTAGTATTTAAAGGTATTTGATAAATCTCCTGAGATGTTAGCAAAATTAGCATTAGGTACTGGGATAATGAAGAAGAAAATAAAATTTATGGTAGAACATATTATTGTACACATATATTTCTTGTCCTTTCTCCGAAGGGAGGTATAGTACATGTAGCTTCTTTGACCAATAGAATATGGAGACACACACCACATCAAAGCAGAAACCTTAAAGAAATAACATAGTTCAGCTTGATTTTCCATTTTTTTACTTCAGAAATGGCATGTCCCAGATTGGGTCTTCCCTTTCAGCCTAGATCACAGTATGAAAAAGTTATGCAGAACATACTCAGAACCAACCAACTGCCAACCTGGAATGTCAATGAGAAACCAGTGTTGCTATAGGTCGGTGAGGTGCTGGGGTGATTTGTTACACGGCATGTGGTGGCTGAACTGTGTCATCCTCTGATTCATGTATTGAAGTTCCACACTCAGGACCCCAAAACGTGATTGTATTTGGAGATATGGTCTTTAAAGAGATGATTATGTTAAAATGAGACATCCCGATCCACTGTAAGTGGTGTCTTCATGAGAAGAGGAAGAGACCCCAGGGATGGGTACACAGAGAAAGGCCGTGTGAGGACACAGCCAGAAGGTAGCCATCTGCAAGACAAGAGAGGCCTCCGGAGAAACCAACTCTGCTGGCAACTGGACACGGGAATTCTAGCCTCCAACTGTGAGGAAATAGATTCTGTTTAAGCCTCCCAGTGTGTGGCATTTTGTTGTGGCAGCCTGAGCAAACGAATGCCCAATATAACTGAGCAAAACCCCAAAATGTTAAGAGAGAATATAATCCTAGTGTACTGCATGGCTAGCATTGAGAACACTTACATGATCAGAGTGATGAATTGGGGACAGAAAAAAAAAAGTATGTGTTTTTAAGTGATAAATATGTCACAGAAACTTTGGGGAAATGATGAAAAGGAAATAAGAGCTTAATTGCTTAATTGTCAGCATGGTAAAATGATGTTGAGAGCAATTTTAGAGATGTTGCTTACAATTGATAAATGAAAAAAGTAAACATTTAATCACATGTATATATTTGTATATACATGTGTGTCCTGCTAACTTGCTGGCAACTTGATTCTTCTGCCCAATGGTTAGGTAGTCATTCAAAATCACAACTGATATAAAATTGTAATTAGGGGGTTCCTGAGTGGTTCAGTGAAGTGTCTGCCTGCCTTAGGCTCAGGTTTTGATCATAGGGTTCCTGGATCAAGCCCCACTTAGGGCTCCCTGCTTGGTGAGGAGTCTGCTTCTCCCTCTGCTTCTCCCCATGACTTATGCTCTCTACTTCTTTCTTTCCCTCTCTCTGTCAAATAAATAAATAAAATCTTTTCAAAAAATACAACTAGAAATGTTTGGTGCAGGGGCTCCTGGGTGGCTCAGTCAGTTAAGTGTTGGACTCTTGATTTCAGTTCAGGTCACAATCTCTGGGTTATGAGATTGAGCCCCATTGTCTGGCTCCATGCTCCATGGGGGATCGACCTGAAATTCTCCTGCACTCTCTCTCTCTCTCTCAAATAAATAAATAAATCTTAAAACACACACACACACACACACACACACACACACACACACAAATTTTGGTGGATTAATCTAATCATGTTTGTGTGTATGTTCTTATAACTCATGTACAACTTGATTCTTTTGTCCAACTTCTAGCTAATTCTGCAGAAATATAACTAGAGGGATTAGTGTATGTTTATCTGCCCAGCACTATGCTTGGTGTTTTACTTGCATATCTTAGCCTTACACAGTCCTTTAAGCTGGATATTATTATCTCTGTTCTGTTCAGAATGAAATATTAAGTGACTTGCCTAAAATGGAGACTTGATAAAACTAAAAACAACTATTTCCAAAGTAATGGTTTTTGTTTACTAGAACATACTAGCTATCAGAGAAAAGTAAAAATCTATTATAGATCATAAAGCAAATTAATAACTCACAAAAGTAAACACTACATTATTTTTTATACATACCAGAAAACTGAAACATTCATGTGGTCGCTTTGAAAGTAAGAGAGTAAAGATAAAGCTGGATAAAGCCGAAACCTGTGTCCTTTTTATTATGTCTTGTTGTCAACTTCATTGACAAATAAGATTCAGCAGAGAGAATTATGTTCTAGATGTTCCTGCAGGTCTTGGTCTTGTCATAAAAGAGAATAAATCTTCTCTGATGTTCTTTGGAAATGAAGAGGCATGATAGCTTTTATCTGGTAACCTTAAAACAGATGGAGCAGAAAATTATAAAGCTCCTAACTAAGGTGATAATTGTTTAACCATGACTTTTTGTACGTCTAGTATATGTAAACACTATGTTAAAATTCCTGGACTAGAGGGCTGTCTGAGTGGCTTACTAAGTTGAGTATCAGACTCTTGGTTTTGGCTCAGGTTGTGATCTCAGGGTCATGAGATCGAGTCCTGTGTCTCCCTTTGTCCCTCCCCACTGTGCGCGTGCGCATGCTCTCTCTAGCTCTCAAATAAGTAAGTAAATATTTAAAAATAAATCCTGTCCTACAAAGTACTGGAAAACAGAGGCATCATTCATGTCACCATCTCCCAGCAGGTACAGCTGGGTCTTTGATATCCTTCCCAGTGAGTGGGTATGTTGGGTGGTAGATAACGATGCTGGAAAAGTGATCCACAACGATTCTTCTCTCAGTTTTGTTTGGATGTCCAGATGTTTATATGCATTTACTTGAGTATCAAGCATTGCCAGACTTTTCCAGTGAGGAATCTATAAAGTTTTCAATTTATTTAATATCCAGGTCTTTCCATTTCTTGTTGGCTTCACCTCCATCATCGACTGCCATGATCAAATGATAGATTTGATCATTGCCAGGAACTGCATCATATCTGTATCAGTTAGAACGCACTAGCTTAAGCAGGAAAGGAATTGATCAAAAGATATTTAGTGGCACACAAAAATCTTTACAAAGGTGCAAGGACCAAGACTAGAGGCTTTGCAGTCTGGAGCAAGGCCCAAATTATCCCATAAGCCCCTGCTTCAGTGGAAACATAGCTGCTGGTCCGACAGTGGGCCCCACTGAAGTGAACATGGGATACTCTCTCTGCCACCATTGCCTCTGGGAACTGGATGAGTGTGTTTCCACACTTTCTGAATGGATATTTGGGGGTACATGCTTCTTCTAGACACCAGCTTCTAAATCAAACTCTGCCAGCAAGTATGATGTGAAGATTCTAGGTCATAATGCTCCAGGGAGGCTGGGAAAGTGAATTTTAACTTTTAATTTGGGGAAGCATGGATTCCTGAGATGAGGAACCAAATGTAAAGGAGGGTTCTCAATATTTTGGAGCAGCTGTCCAGTCTTGGAGAGAGAGAGGGAGAGAGGAGGAAAGAGAGAGGAGGGGTCAGTATTCCTAAAATCTCTGAAGTATCCATTCCAGCATTTCAGGCATTTTACTGTCCAATAACCAGCTTTCATTCTTCCTTCTTTTTTTTAACTAATTTTTTTTTTTTTTTTGATTTGAGAGAGGGAGGGAAGGAGAGGGGACGAGCAGAGGGAGAGGGACAAGCAGACTCTGCACTAAGCAGAGGCTGATGCAGGGCTTGATCCCATGACCCTACAATCATGACCTGAGCCAAAACCAAGAGTGGGACACTTAACCAACTGAGGCATCAGGTGCTTCTCTTTTCTCCTTCTTTTAAACTCTAGTATCTTCGTTGTGGAGTTCTACAGGCACATAGATACCCTCAATCTATCGACTACCACTTATTCACTCTCCTTTAAACATTCCTAGGTTCTTCGTTATCCATTTAATTTGTTCACCCTTTTGTTTATTTAACGATTCCACTCCTGTACTTTGCTCTCCTAATTATGACTCTGACACAGTCTGTGCTCCATGGGCCAAGAGCTGTGCCCAGGAAAGAACTACTGCTACATTGCTTCATGGTAGTTATTAGATGTGTGGCCCAACCAAATGCCAGCTGAGGATTGCAGCAAATGACTCCTCATTACAACCACTTCCTTGAAAACAAGCCTCATTCCCATGTTGGTCCTGCCCTCTGTTTTACTCATGGGGCAAAAGTCCAGTCACGGGTAAAGCCATCAATTGTTTTCATAATGTGGCTGAGCATCTGTATACTGTTAAAAAAATTACACAATCCTACTGACTAATTTCCCTTTTAATTAAACACTAAAATCTTAACTAAGTACTCAACACTCCTCTGCCTTCTGTGCTAGCCTTTAGTAAGTTTGCATATACAGATGGCCCTACATTCTTCTGGTTTTCTTCCTGCCTCAGAGTCCTGACTCAGTCTATTTCCTGCTCCTCCTCCTCATTTCATTCTCTGGAGATCCTATTACACAGATTTTAATCTCCCCAAATCCTCTTCCATTTGGTAAATAATACTTTAATCCTCTTTGTTGCTCAAGTGAAGATTTGGAATCATCTTTTATGTTCTGTCTTTCTTGGCCTCACATCCCATCTGTCATGAACTTACTCACTTTAATTCATTCCCACCACTCTCACTCCAGTGCAAGCCACTGCTGTCCCTTACCTGGTCTTCTGCAGAACCACCCACGGTCCTCCTGCATCTGACCATATCCCCTTTGCAATCCATTCTCTAAATACAACCACCAGAGTACATTCCTGCAGGGTAGCATTGTTTTGTCATTCCCACTGGATGTAATATAATGATCCTAACTCCCCAAGATGGCCTTAAAGCCAGGCATAACCTATAGCCCCATTCCTTCATTCACTGTCATCTTTTTTATCTTTAAAAAAAATTTATCACTATCTAAACTATCTCCTTACTTGATTAGCGTTCATGTTTATTCCTGGTACCTTCCCTCTAGAATGTGATAGAAGCATCTACTTTGACCATCCTTATGAAATTAATTACCTATTGCTCTGTATTTTTATTTCCTTGCATCACTTTCTTCACAGTCCTGATGAGTCCTTAGTAGTATATTGTGTTTGCATTTCTGTGTTAAAATTTGTCTTGCCGCAAAGAATGTAACTAATGGCCAGTGTGTCTCTACCACCTAGAATTGTACCTGGAACAGAGTAGGCTCTGAGATTCTTGAATGGGAATAAATTAAGGAATAAATTAACTGCATGATAAGGAAGATAAAGGATGTAAATTCATAACATTTTAGTCCTGGAAGGGACATATGTAATCATTTAGTTGAACATGATTAGCCCGGAGTAAGAAAACTGAGGCCCGGGGAGCACAGCTAATTATTGGAAGAATTGGGACTAATTACTTAGCTGTCGTCTAATTTACATTTCACCATGCCACATTGTGTCCTTTGTAAGTAAATGAATTTCTTTTTTTGGCCTTCATTTTTCTGCATGCCTAGGTCCATTATCCCTTCAATGTTTCTGGCCTATTGTAGGTGCTTCATAAACTGGTTGGAGTATTAAGTGCATAAATAATACCATAATACTGTAGACCACTCAATTCTATGATCTGGTAACATTAGGCTTGCTTCCATTCTACTTGCTGTGGGAGAATCTTTGATTTTCTCTGATATGTAAGGTTATTGATTCTCTTTCTTCCCTTTCAGTTCTAGAACAGGGAAGAATGTTTGTGTGCTTCAAGGACACATAGTTGAAAGTCAGAGTGTCTGATAGGAGGACTAAGTGGGGAGTCTCTGAAGAGGAAATGATCAGGCTCTTTCTCAGAGAGCACTTTTAGGCAGATCCTTTCTGCATGTACTTAAGATAGGATACGATCATCCTTCAAGGAGGGTTGCTGGCTACACATGGGGTGAAGCCACCCTTTGAACATCTGCACTTCCCATATGCTCTGCCCCTGTAAGTGCTGTGCTCCGGGCTAGTGCCAATCGGCCCACACAGTGCTAATCAGGGCACAGTGGTGCCAGAGCATGTGCACCCAATTAAGGGCACCGCAGCCCGCTCTCCCGTCATGGCTGCTGGCAGTGTGACCTCACGCGCTTGGGGCCTCGCACACTCAATCTGGCAGAGATGAGTGCTCGGCTGGACGCCGCTGTTTGGATGTCCCTTCTCTTCTCCTTCAGCTGGCCTGTCAGAACGCTGAGCAGTAGCTTCGAGAAGGTGAACTGGGTCCGTGATGACTAACAGGTCATTGCTGACACGAGCACAATTTCGGGACTTTTAAAAAAATAAATTTTAGTCAGTCCAAGTTACTGGGAAGGTGGATTTAATGAAGTGGAGCGGTATGAATATTGACATTTTAGCTCACAGAAACCTGCATATTGCAAAATCTCTTTTAGCCAGCTTTGAATATGTCAGAGAACTTAATTTAGAAGAGGGGGGGAAAGGTTTAAATCAAGATACAATTACAAAGAAAGAAATGTAGGCATATCTCATCTGGATTTAGACCCTATTATTTTTAATGTTCCGTTTTTTTCATGCACAGTAAGGGAAAAAAGGTTTAGGAAAACAGCATCCATTCATTCACCTATACATCTGTTTACTCATTAAATAATGATTTTCTCACTCGACTTACAATGGACCTGGCATTGTGTCTGGATGTCAAAGTACAGTTCCTGTTTTCAAGTCACAGAAAGTAGAATGGGAGGTACAAGGAAAAAGAGATTTTTTCCCCCTAATTAACATTCACTATAGAATAGGAAAATAATAGCACATTCTTTTCAGATCTGTTCATATTTTCCTCTGTAAGCTGTGTGCCCACAGCTGAAAGCTCTGAAGGATGCTTAGAGCTGAGGCTCTGGAAGTCATGAAGTCATGATTCCTTGAGAAGAGTGTTATAAACAGCAGCACTTGATCTGAGATGGGGGTAAAAGGGCAGGGGTAGGGCTGTTTGTCTCTCTCTCTCTCTCTCTCTCACACACACACACACACACACACACACACACACACACACACACACATTCTGGACCAAGGCCTTCTGAAAGGAATTGAGTTGTCCAGGAACAAAGAGCTGTTTACAGGCATTTTCTAACCAGGCTTAAAAAAGAACAGTAGGAGTGCATCTTATCACTAAACTCCTTTATCCAGTTTTACTATTGGTGTATTTCTGTAACGTTTAGTTTAGTTATTGGGAAAATTAAGGAAAAGAGGGATTTAGGTAAAAAAGACAGGGAGGAACCTGTCTCAAGAGAGACAGGCTTCCAGGCAGATGGAGCAAAGAAGGCTTAGGGCTATTTCCAAGGTATCCGGCTGGGTCTGTGAATGGGACTGCGTCTCAAGCACAGTGATCCGTTCTGCTCCACAGCTTTATTGAGCCCCACAAGGATGTGATTGAGGTTGGACTGCTGAGCAAGCACTGCTTCTCAAGGTCTCCCTCATGACCCTCATTGGTTGTCACTAGCAGCCAGCAGCCCTGCTCAAGTGACAAATCCACACGGTCCAAGGAGCCTTGGGTAAAGGCACTCCCAGGTCCCGATGCTCTCAGTTACACCCATGTAAACTAGTAATGCTGCCACTCGCTGTGCCATGTTCCCAGAACTAGTTTCATGTGTCTTCTGAAATTTCTATACAGTCATGCGTTATCTATATTGTGGTAACTGACATTTTCCACTTATGTATGTGTAGAGGCACATTTTGGACAAGACTTACCGCAAATAAGAAAGGTTAACCAAAATAATAAAAACAATTAATAATACTAGGAACTATCATTTATTGAAAATTTATGTAAGTCAGACATTATATTGACTACGACATACAGAGTATGTATTGTTACCATATGTATTTTATGGATGTGGAAAGTAGAGCGCAGAGAGGTCAGGAATTTGTCCGGGGTTGCCCAGCAAATCATTGGCAGTGATTGGGCCTAACTAGTGCCTAAGTGTGGGTTTTAAAGATGAGAACCATATTATGAAGAGCCCTGAATGCTGTAACACAAGGAATGGACTCGATCCTCCAAAGAATGGGAAGCTACTCAAGGATTATAAGCAGAGAAGTTGTATGATTCGATACAAACTAGGTTTGAAGCCTTTGCAAAATGGAGTATTACAGAATTAAAATAATTTTGCAAAAGCTACCTCCCTAGGAAAAAGCAGAGCTAATATATCCAAGTATGAGCAGATCCCACAGCTTAAACTATTTTATCCTACAGTCTTTTCCCAAGACGTGAGGCAAGGGGAGCTAATAGGCAATTGGTCCTCCCATAGAAAAGAAAGATAGTGTCCTTTTTTTGCAGTATTCCAGAAATTAGTAATTTCTGGGTCCTTCACTTGTATAGTCTGGAGAGGAGAACAGAAGGAACACTGGCATATAAGCTATTTGAAGCCTCCGAACTGCATTTCGCCTGAAAGGCAGAGGCCAGTATGTATTTAAATGGAAATTAAGGGGGTACCTGGGTGGCTTAGTCTTAGGTAGGTGGTGATCTCTGGGTCATGGAATCAAGCCCCCCATCAGGCTTCGTGCTGAGCAGGGAGTCTGCTTAGAATCCTCTCCCTCTCCCCCCATTTGTGTGCATGCATTGTCTCTCTCTAAAATAAATAAATAAACCTTAAAAAAAAAAAAGAGAGAGAGAGAGAGAAAGTAAATGGAAATTAAGGGCCAAGTGAGTAAGACTGGGACTGAACTGAACCACCCTACATAAATTAACATCAGAAAAGGACTAGGAGAAATAAAGTTAGATAACTTTTAGAAAATATTTTGATTAATGTTGAGATGATTTTGCAAATAAATGATTACTATTATTTGGTATTTACATCTAATTTCTTTAGAAAGAAGAGTTAGTCTTTTACAAATACTTATCAATATCTGGAGAATGGAGGAGAATATCATTTTACTTAGTTATTGCCAAGGTACTAGATTCTGAAGCATGGCTAACTCTTAGCCTCTTCAAAGTATCACATCTACTTTGCAAAGGTCAAATATATCACATTAGTTTCACACCTTAGATGCAAAATTTGTTTCTTGATTTCAGTTTTGCCAGGGAAGATAAGGCGGTCATGGTTTAAGAATGGGAATTTTGGGTCTGGGTGTCAGAAATCTGACATTCATGGAGCAGCAGAACATGCCAGTTGATGTCAAACGCTTAATAAGTATGTATATAAATGGTAAGAAATGCTTTCTTCAGAATCTCCATTCAGAAATATCCAAACTGAATGAAGGTGATCCAGGTCAATATCAATGAGAACAGAAACCTATGTGCCAGTAAAACATCTCTTAAGAAATGAGTTCTCTGACCTCTTCATTGATAAAAAGAAGAAAGAGTAAAAAGGGTAAAACCAAACTTACCACTTCAACTTTCTTTCTGTGGTTAAATTTCATTAAACTCAAAAGGGCATTAAACCACTTTTCCCCCTTACTCTCGTTGGCCTGCTCTTAGTTATCTGATGGAGATAGGCAGTCAGCTGCCTTTCCAATTGGATGCTCAGGACCAAGGGTGCAGGTCAGCACATGATAATACACACCAGACAGAGATGTGAAATCAGCTACAGAGGAAGGAAAGAAAACGAGCCCAGCAGAAAGGAATTTAAGAAGAGAATGGAGATTCTCTACAAGACAAATGATATATAAGTGACAAAGTGTCAGGAAAAAAAAATAACAGCTAGGAAATTCACAATGACTAGAGAGGCAGTAAGAAAAATGAAATTCCTGTCATGCTGATGCAGTTCATGGCTCCAGTTCCAAGAAGGGCTGGCATGAACATGACAGGGTATTAAGCTTAGATGGGCTAGAATATGAGACCTGCTCTCCAAACAAGGCTTAAATAGGGAAGAGAGAACATTTGTAATTTTATGAGTTAGACACAATCTCAGGCACCAGGTTGGAGCTCCATTACTGAACCTGAGTTAGAATGTGGGTGTAGGGCCCCTGGGTGGCTCAGTGTGTTAAAGCCTCTGCCTTTGACTCAGGTCATGATCTCAGGCCCCTGGGATCGAGGCCCACACTGGGCTCTCTGCTCAGCAGGGAGCCCGCTTCCTCCTCTCTCTCTGTCTGCTTCTCTGCCTACTTGTGATTTCTCTGTCAAATAAATAAATAAAATCTTTAGGAAAAAAAAAGAATATGGATGTAGTTACTGCTGAGGTGGATTGGATTTTGAAATAGTGTTCCTTAGATTTTTCTTGGCTGGATTGTAGGGACTGAGCCTATAGAGAGGTCAAGGAAACTTAGTTATATGGGTTACAGTGACGTGCAGAGGTGTATCAGCTACATAATTTCTTAACACCAAGAATAAATAGGTTGGGGGTAATGTTTTCCATACATGATTCTGTGGACACCATTATCCCTCACCATACTTTGTAACCAGATATTTTGGAAAACACTGGGTTAAGCAAAATTAAAATTAGCTTGTTTTTAACCACATAACTTCTCAAAGAATAGGTAATAATGTAATTTGTAGGCATATATCATTTCCAAAATGTATTAGATCAGAAAACATTTCTTTTTTCCTCAAGGAAGCTCTGCTCCAAATCTCTGCCATACCTCCCACAAGACTCAGGGAGCAGCTCCACACACCTCCACACAATGTAGAAAGCAAAGTCTCAGGGAACAAGAAATTGGAATCAGAACCTCTCAAGGAAAGCATCAGAACCAATCCGGAACACAGTGCATCCCACTGTCCATGGCACTAGGAGATTCTCAGAGCTCTCCTGTAATCTTCCACAGTCAGGACATCCAGATCTGTGCTGTGTACCCTGTCTGTGTATGTGATTCAGCCCACTCACCATCCCTGTGACTTGCTTCCCACTGCCATGTGCAATTTCTATCCTGCTTTTAGTAAATGCCCCATCACCTATTTTTATAGTCTTGAATGCACTGAAGCCTGGATGTCTACCTTGGAAATCACTCTGCATGAAGCCCTTGTGAATGGAGGATTTTTCATTAACTCCTCTCTCTCCTAAGTAAGAGGTGAGAGCAGGTGGAGCAGGGACACTAGTTAAAACCTGTTGCTGTGGATCTTTCTCCCTTCCTCATGAAGAAATCTTGATGAACTCATAGGGATAAACAACCCAGCTTAAACTATCCCTCTCTCAAATTTGAATACTCTGAGTTATGGCTCAGATTCTCTCTCCCACCGTCCACATTTTGACATTTACATTAGTGACTTCCATGTTTAGATAGGTTCTGCTCTCTGCTACTTGGCCACCTCGTCTCTCATGAACCCTTCCTGTTTCCCACTGCAGCAGCTCAGGCTCATGTTAGGTTAACTCCTCCCAGCTTCCTAACACTTCTTATCCTTCCAGCTCAGGTGCAGTTCCTCAGTTCCAAGCTACAGTGGTAAAGACAGTGGTTTCAAATCTGGATGCATCTTATAGTCTCCAGGGAGCATTTAAAAAAATGCTAATACCCAAAAATATATAGAAATTAAAATCACAATAAGGTGCCCCTGGGTGGCTCTGTCGGCTGGGTATATGACTCTTGGTTTTGGCTGAAGTCATGATCTCAGGGTCATGGGATCAAGCCCCACATCAGGCTCCATGCAGTCTGCTTGGGATTCTTTTCCCTCTCTCTCTGCCCCTCCCCCTGCTCATTCTCTCTCCCTCTCTCTCTCTCTCTCCCTAAATAAACAAAATATTTTTAAAAAGAGAGATTAATACTAGAAGGAGATATTGCTTACACTGATCGTGATAGTTAAAATTATAAAGAATGACAATAGCAAGTGTGGGTAAGATGGTGGAGGAATAAACCTCTCACATATCACTAGCACTTGTACCATTACTTTGGAAAACTATTTGTCAGTATATCCTAAAGCTTAATAGACACCTACCCTATGCTCCAACAATTCCAATTCTATGTATGTACTAGGAAGAAAGAAATGTGTATGTCCATGAAAAATGCATGTAAGAATATCCATAGCATCATTCATAATAGGCCTCAAATTGAAATAACCTATATAGTTAGGGTATGGCTAATTAAAAGCTATGGTATTCCCACCACACAACTAAAAATAACAATTTACAAATAAAACAACAACAAAATCTTGAGGGCTTATATTGAATGAAAGAAGCCAAACATGGCTTATTTGTGTATATATATGTATAATATATATAATTATTATATTATTATATAATATATAATTATATTATATATTATATACAATTATTATATAATTATATATAAAATGTATGTCATATATTTATTTATTTTTTAGTTATATTAAGCCATATATCTATTTATATATATATATTTATATTTATATATATTCTTGCCCTTTTTGGCCTCCTTCCCATGCCCCTTCTCCATTTTGGCTCCTCGCTGCCACTTTTTTTTGCATTTTTGACCTAGTTGGTGAGTCACTCACTTTTCACTTGAATGCGTCTGAAGAGGTCTTTGAATCCCTGCAGGTTAAGCAGGGTTTGAAGGTGAAGAAAGAAGCTGTCAGCAGTCCAGTCTTAGAATAATAATCTATAAGACTACTAAACCTATTAGACTGCCAAGATTGAGAACCTCTTAATGAATTTAAATGAGTTATTATCTTAAAAATGTATCATGTTTCTTGACTTTGCAACACATTACAAATGGCACTCAATCATGGAAACAGGTGGAACAGACTTGAAGAGGCTTCCCTGGTCAACTCTGAGGCAAGTTATACATCAAAATAAATAACAATAATGATAAATTATAACTCATTGAATAAGTTAGGAATCCATAAGATGATATTGATACAAGTATATAATTCATTTATTTAATGAAAAAAATGATTTTGGATATTAACCTGAATGTGCATTAGTTTGATGTTTATTTTTAAGCTAATATTTTTATTTTGCTAATTCTCAAATACTGTTTATCTAGCACTTACACATTCTGTAATGATATATGATATGGGTAAAAAACTATTAAGCATGCAAAATGTTAGATTCTTTAATAGGAAAGTAAAAATGCTATCACTTTAGTTTTTTTTAAGTGTGCACAAGAATATGAAAAATGTTCTTCACTGTAGAATGAAAATCAATATGAAAGCACATAGCCAAAATAGAAATCATTGCATGTAAATTAGTGTACTAACAACATAATTTAATAGAACATAGTCTATATAACATTAATGTATTGAATGGTTGTTAGAGACTATGGCATCTTTTGCATTCATGTTAGGACATATATTTGAATGGAAGAATCTACTGGCCAGTCTCTGGATGTTAGTTCATTTCATTAAACAGTGTGGTGGAGAATGTTCCTGGCCCTTTTCTTCTAATTTGGTCCCCACTTGGCCAGTGAGGGTCTATCTGATTGGATAGTGTCTGCACTGAGGGGAACCACTCTGATTAGCCACTTTGTCAAATGTCACTTGCAATCAATTTGGCTGATGGAATGGGCCTTCAACCCTGATCAGAACATCTGCTTTGTCGGAGTAGCAGAGTGCAAGGTTGCAGATCGACGCAGTCATATTGTTCTATATGTGTAAGACAGGGATGTAAACATAAACAAAAGTGCTTTGCAAGCATAAATAATAATAAGTTATAAGCAGAAACATCACATCTCAGAATTACTTCAACACTGACCTACTGAAGTTACCTCAATCTGAAACCCAAATTACTGTGCCTCAGCACCAAGGAAAAAGAATTGAATGTTACCAATTAAGCTACATGTGCACAAACATAATTTTAGCTCAGATCTAAAAATATAATGAACTCTCAGCCATATACATTTGCCCTTTACTTACCTATAGAATATTATTTTTCTTTCCATAGGACATACACACAAGTCAAAGTCACTGTTACTCATCCTATCATTTTAAGACCCAGTTCAATCGCCATCAAGTCTACAAAGGGAATCTGGTCCTCCGAACTATCTACATTATATCATGTCTCTTCTACTGTTTGTCTTTCTAAAATAATATTCAATACATTCTAGAATGGCAAGAATTTCTTTCTGTGTGTATTTCTTCCACTAATTAGGTATCTTGCAGTGCTTATTAACCCAAATACTATGTTTAGTAATCATGTCAATAAAGAAATATAAAAACCTCATGCCAGGTCCCTGGATGTCTCAGTCAGTTAACTGTCTGCCTTCGGTTCAGGTCATGATGCCCAAGTCCTGGGATGGAGCCCCTGCCCCCTTGAGTAGGACTTCCTACTCAGTGGGGTGTTGGCTTGTCCCTCTCCCTCTACCCATCCCCCAACTCGTGCTTACTCTTTCTTTCTCTTTCTGACAAATAAATAAAACAAATAATAATTTAAAAAGCTCATGATACTTCCCATGTACTGAGATCTGTATCTGATATCCAAAATATATACATAGCGTCTTGGTTAAATCCAGAAATTAGGAACCAAGAAGATTTCATTGAGCTTTACTTTCTGTAGTTGAAAATGTATATATTAAAAAAAAAAACATCATTCTGATGTGCTACTATATCATTCTATATTCACATTATAGTCATTATTATTTACTATAATAAAATAATGTAAAATTACCTTCACAAAATACCTGTAAGCATCTCAGGTCTCCATTCTAGCTGTGCTCTTGGTAGGAGATAGGTCTTTCTAACTCTATCCATCACTCATCAGAGCACATGAAGACCACTTAACTCCCAATTAATCGTAATCTTACCAAATTCTCACAACACTGAGCTGAATAATTCCAACAATGTACACTTTTTAAATTGAATACAGTTATGAGCATTCATCTGTTTTAAACTCAATCCAATCCACCATAGATTTTCAGAAATCTCTGAAATTTTACCATATTTTTAATAATCACTCCTGATTCTGTATGTAGTTTTTGGGAAACAATAATTACATCTACTCCACAATGAAATATTTTCACTGAAAAGCAAAGGCAAACCCTATCAAGAGAATTGCAGAAAATTACATATGGCTGCCAAAGAATTTCAGCTTTCCCAGTGGGGCACTTAATAAGCTAATGAACCCAAATGTAAAGTGAATTTTTCTAATTGACTTAATAAGAGTGGGCAGAACTAGAAGGGTTTAATTGACAGAGAACCAGGTTGAACAGTGCATCCCTGCCAAATGAGCATGTGGCAAGCAAAAAATAATTTTAGGTTTGAGTGTTTGCATTTGTAGCCCATGATATTTTGGCTTATTAAATATAGATGGTTGCTGTACATATTATGTATATAATATTTATTTGCATATATTAAGGAGACATTTATTTATCTATCTATTTGTATCATATATTTATATACATAAAGTTTTGCCCATAGGTAAATCAGCACCCACATTACCTGAAGTACAGAGATGGCAGTGAAGTTTTATTTTGCGGAAAACTGTTGATGAGTAGGCAGAGCTAGTCTGGAGTGTGCTTGCATCGAAGGGAAGGAAGGTTGCCAGTGGTTTTCAAACATTTCCCACAGAAAACCCTGTGAGAGCAAATCAGAGAAGGGTTGCACAGCCCAGGGCAAAGCTGCCGATTCACCTATTTTGATTTAAACCAAAGCAGTATGTTTGGCTTTTGCAAGACATTCCTGTCACTTACAACACAAATGAGAGCCATGGTTTATTGAAATCAATATTTTCCAAACCAATATTTTCTCACAAACTTATTTTACTATAAAATACAATCTCATAATTATTTTAATTATAAAACAGCTCCCTTAACTTTATATATTATGTGCTTAAGAAATTATTTTTCTTTTTTTTTTTTTTTTTTTAAAGATTTTATTTATTTGACAGAGAGAAACACAGCGAGAGAGGGAACACAAGCAGGGGGAGTGAGAGAGGGAGAAGCAGGCTTCCCGCCGAGCAGCGAGCCCGATGTGGGGCTCGATCCCGGGTCTCCGGGATCATGACCTGAGCCGAAGGCAGTCGCTCAACCAACTGAGCCACCCAGGCGCCCCAAGAAATTATTTTTCTAATGAGTTATTTTATAATATAGGAAAGCTCACTGTATTTTTAATTTATATTTAATTTCATTTTATACTATTAATAATTTCTAAAAATATTAAGAAAAATGTTTCTTCATCTTCACTTGTTTTTAACAAGTAACATCCTATTTTTTAAGTTATTTTATTTATTTGACAGAGAAAAAGAGAGCGCACAGGCAGTGGGGATGGCGGGCAGAGGGAGAGGGAGTAGTAAGGTCAATGCAGGGCTCAATCAGGGCTCAATGCAGGACTTGATCCCTGGTCTCCGGGATCATGACCTGAGCCAAAGGCAGGTGCTTAACCAACTGAGCCACCCAGGCGCCCCTATCAGTAACATGCTGTTTATCACGGAGTAATCATATAAGAAAAACCAAGTTTACTTAAATATATATTTAAAAACAACTCACTCTATTGTTCGATGTGATTTTATCTATATGATGGTCCATTTAAAATGGACCACCATAAATTTATAACGTACCAAAAAAAAAAACACCTCATATTAAAAATAATTTAAAATTAAATTAGGGTCAAAACCACCAAAAAAGTTAGTCAATATTGAGCACACTTTGTGATTGAAACTTCCTTTTTTTATATTTAAATTTTAGTTAACATATGGTGCAATGTTTGTTAGTGGAGTAGAATTCAGTGATTCGTCACTTACATACAACACCCAGTGCTCATCACAAGTGCCCCCTTAAACCCCATCACCCATGTAGCCCATCTGCTACTCACCTCCTTTCATCAACCCTCAGTGTGTTTTCTATTGTTAAAAGTCTCTTATGGTTTGTTTCCCTCTCTCCTCCCCCCCCTGCCACCTTTCCATATGTTCTTCTATTTTCTTCCTTAAATTCCACATATAAGTGAGATTGTATAATATTTGTCTTTCTCTTACTAACTTACTTCACTTAGCAGAGTACTCTCTAGCTTCATCCATGTTGTTGCAAATGGAAGATTTCATTTTTTTGATGACTGAGTAATGTATATACATGTACCACATCTTCTTTATCCATTCATCAGTCAAGGGACATTTCAGTTTTCTCCATAGTTTGGCAGTTGTTGATAACACTACTATAAACATTGGGGTACATGTGCCCCTACAAATATTTTTTTGTATACTTTGGGTAAAGACATAGTAGTGCAATTGCCAGATCATAGATAGTTCTATTTTTAACTTTCTGAAGACCCTCTGTAGTGTTTTCCAGAGTGGCTGCACCAGTTTGCATTCCCACCAACAGCTTAAGAGAGTTCCCCTTTTTCTGCATCCTTGCCAACACCCGTTGTTAATTTTAGCCATTCTGACAAGTATGAGGCAGTATCTCATTATGGTTTTGATTTCTATTTCCCTGATGATGAGTGATGTTGAACATCTTTTCATGTGCCTGTTAGTCATCTGGATGTCTTCTTTGGAAAAGTGTTTATTCATGTCTTCTGCCCATTTCTTAACTGGATTATTTGTTTTATGAGTGTTGAGCTTGATAAGTTTTTTTATAGATTTTTGGATACTAAAATGATATATCATTTGCAATATCTTCTCCAATTCCATAGATTGCCTTTTAGTTTTGTTGTTTCCTTCACTGTGCAGGTTTTTGATCTTGATGAAGTCCCAGTAGTTCATTTTTGGTTTTGTTTCCCTTGGTGACTGAGTTTCCTAATCTCCTTTAAGATACATTTGGCAGCTTTCATGCTAAAAGAGAAAACAAATATATGGTTAGTTTATTTACTGATTTAAAAAAAATAAATAAAATCAAGGGCATCTGGGTGGCTCAGTGGGTTAAAGCCTCTGCCTTCAGCTCAGGTCATGGTCTCAAGGTCCTGGGATCAAGGCCTGCATCAGGCTCTCTGCTCAGCGGGGAGCCTGCTTCCTCCTCTCTCTCTGCCTGCCTCTCTGCCAGCCTGCAATCTGTCTCTCCGTCAAAGAAATAAATAAAATCTTTAAAAAAATAAAAAATAAAATAAAATCAAAACAATACCCTTATCTTCTTTAAGGTGATGAATTCCTACGACTTCCAGCTGGTGGCTGAAGAAAATCTCTGGTAAAACATTACATGCACTCATTCTAGACAGAGTGTGTTACAATGCCAGCTGTTCTGTGTGGTGAAGGGTTAAGTTATTAAGAAAATGAGCAAAAATAACAAAGCATCTAGTCAGGAAGTACTAATATGCCTTTTGAGAAACTGTTAATGACTTTGGTTATGGAAGTAGAGGGCACTGCTGTTGAAAAACTACTGAAACAGACAATGTCTTCCCTGATGTAAAACAAAATCACCTTCCCTTTTCCCCCTTACAGGGGAGACCTGTGTTTGACTAAACAAAATCTGCATTCTTGTTTGATATGGGGATGAAGAAAGTGCTGTAATACCAAAAAGCATTTTACTACGTTATATGTAGTATTTCTCAGAAGTTTATTCAATATCAGTTTGTATTTAGACATGTGCATAAAGAATTTCACACCAAAAACTCTCTTATTAGAGGGTAGGAGGAATGTATAGACTTCCAGCAAGGAAAAAAACTACAGCTAAAACTGTTGTTTTCTTAGAACCATTAGTATTTAAATATCTGTTGACTACAGTTGGATCTCTCCATGTTGCTACTTGAGTAACAAATTTGCTATTTCATGGTTTTGTATAATAACTCCTATATGAACTGAAATAAAATAATCCGTTTATTTATTTGATATTAAATTTGCATTTTCAGAATGCTTGTTGGTTATTTACTTTCTTTTGCAAATTAAATCTATCAAACATATGAAGTATCACTGAAAATGGAGAAATAGCCTGCTATTTTAAATAGTGTGCCAAATGGAATTAAAAGTTATTGGAATTTTATGGTATGAACAATAAATGGCACTTTATTATTTTAAAAAATTTTTTATTTACTCATTTGAGAGAGAGAGAGAGTGACATCATGAATGGGGGGAAGTTCAGAGGGAGAGGGAGAAGCAGACTCCCTATTGAGCAGAGAGCCCCAGTTGGGGCTCTGTCCCCAGGCTCCTGGATCATGACCAGAGCAGTAGGCAGAGGCATAACCAACTGAGCCACCCAGACCCTTCCCCTCCAATAAGTGGCATTTTGGCCTTTAAATCTAACTGTGATGCAGAATATACAGATATATGGGAAATGGATATAAGCATGTAAATAGTATTCAAATTCCTAGTACTGAAAGAAATATAAACTTAAAAAAGATATTATTTTCTTTATAAAGTTGTTAAATTAAAGAAAAATATGGTCATTGCTTGTGTTGGTGAGACTTCAGGGAAATGTGGTCTGTTGTACTGCAGGTGAGAGCATGTGCCGCTGTACTGTGTTGTGTGACAAGTGATGAGATATATATCAATATTCTCAAAAGCATTATACACACACTGGACAAAAATTTCCAATGGGAATAAGGTAGTATGAGGAAATGAAGATTCATGCAAAAATATAGGTTATTGATTTACATAGGAAGATTGGAAAAATGTCTTTAATTGGCTCTTTATAAAACAATTTATAGTGTGTACAAATGTTAAAAATCTATGAAGCCATTGAGAATCATGTTTTGAAGAACATATAACAGTTATTCCTTTTACTGAAATATTGCATAATGAATAGCCTACAACCTTCCTGCATTCAAAGTAAGGGACTGATAAATCACACAGCTAGTAAATACCACCTCACATCCAAACTTTCTGGTTCCAAAGCCCATTTATGCTCTTGGTTACTTGTCATCAATGAAGAAACTAATGTTAGGGAACATAATTCATGATTAAAATGATTAAGAGAGTCATATCATAAATCCAAACCTAAGATCTTAAGATAATTTCTATAGTCCAGAAGCATGCAAAAGTGAAATCACACAAAAGGTCAAATCAGTTAATCAATAATTTTATAGAAATTATTTTAAATAGGGGCGCCTGGGGGGCTCAGTTGGTTAAGCGACTGCCTTCGGCTCAGGTTATGATCCCAGAGACCCGGGATCAAGTCCCACATCGGGCTCCCTGCTGGGTGGGAAGCTGCTTCTCCCTCTCTCCTTCCTCCTGCTTGTGTTCCCTCTCTGGCTGTGTTTCTCTCTGTCAAATAAATAAAATATTTAAAAAAAAAACAAAGAAATTATTTTAAATAAACACATATTAGTGAATGACTCAAATTTCAGGAGTACTTTATAAGTCAAGGATTTATGCAGAATGTAAAGCCATAGTCTGTATGAGAGTTTTTAAGAAAAGAGAGGGTCTTTGCCCTTCATGATTTTCCTTAGCTTTTACTCACAGGAATGAATCATAATTTCAACTGAGCCGTGTTATCTATTTCCGTGTGTATATATTACCTTGATAAACAATTCTTATAAACTATTTCAGCAAATATATTTATCTTTATAAAAACTTCAAAAGTTTATATTTATGTTTTATGAAAATTTCTTATATGGCTTAAAAAATTACTTTAAACAGGGAGCACCCAGTAGAGCATCCAACTCTTGATCTCAGGTCTTGATATCAAGATTGTGAGTTCAAGCCCTACATTGGGCATGGATCCTATTTAAAACAAAGAAATTCCTTTAAAAACTTACCATTTGGGGTGCCTGGGTGGCTCAGTTGGTTAAGCATCTGCCTTCTGATTTCAGCTCAGGTCATGATCCCAGAAGCATGAGATTGAGCCCGCTAGGCTTTGTGTTCAGTGGGAAGTAGGATTCATATGGCCCTCTTCTGAAAATATCACACATATTCAGTTTCTTTTCTTGTCCTTATTCATTCAAACTATGCATTTTCTGCAAAATAGAATGTCAAAGGAATACATTGAAAATGGAAAAGGAAATTGAAAATAAATAGAAAATGGGAAATAATAATTGCAGATGAAATCCTCTTTTTTATATTTAAATAATTAAAACTAGAAATTTTACATTTAAAATAGTCCCTTAGGGGGTGCCTGGGTGGCTTAGTTGGTTAAGCATCGACTCCTGATTTTGGCTCAGGTCATGATTTCAGGGTTCTGGGATGGAGCCCCACATTGGACTTCTCACTCAGCAGGGAGTCTGCTTGTCTCCCTCTCCCTCTGCTGTTCCCCCCCACTCAAATTCTCTCTCTCTCTCTCTCTCTCTCTCTCTCTCAGATAAATAAATCTTAAAAAAAATAGTGTCCTAACTTATTTATTTATATATACAGTGATATATAAGGAGAAGTGATAGAAAATAACATTTGGAAGAGATACGGTATGTCAGGCATTGTGCTAGATGTTCAGGTATTTGTTATGTTGGTCCCAGCAATTGAGAGCCACGTTTTTGGCTAGTAATGATGAAGTCTCTCACCCTGACTCTACTTCCTCCTAATGTGCCCCAGAGACATATCCACAACCCCTCACCACCAGGCCCAACAATGTGGCTGGATTGGTCCTTGTGGTTCTTATTATGATTACAGGATGCATCTCAGCAAGATGATTAGGGAACTTTGAAGAATAAGATCTATTATTTCAAAGTACTGGAGGGTATGTGACATGCCTGAGGGCTACACAGCAAGACAGAGAGAGGAAGGAAGCACGGACCTGGTCTCTGCCTTTATTTGGGTTGAGGGTCAGGTGCCTAGGGCTTCCTGGGTTCACCTTTATTGCAGAAATTAAAGCATAGGAGTGGGAATTAGTGCATAGGAAAGGAGAAACTGGGTTGCTCAAAAGGTCAATAATCTAGGTTACCTAGGGACTTCTAAAAGGGGGAATTCATGGGTACAGGCAGCCTGGTTTCCGGCCTGGTCATTTGCTGTGCCCTACATCTGGCAATATGTTTATTTGTAATCTCTCTCGGGTCAATGTAATTCTTACACCAGCCAGAAGAGCCTTAAAAGACAGAGAGATTTTTTTTCTACCCCAAAATTGTATAGCTAGCATGAGCTCTTCCTCTAAAGTCTAGTGCTAGAGTGGGAAGCCTCCCTAGCTGCCAACTTTGTACACATTCTTTGACTTTCTTGTGGCTTATTTTCCATCTTTCAAGTTTCTTGTGAGGATTAAATAAATTAATAGATGTAAAGCCCTTCAATAGGGAACACACTTTGTAAGTGCTGGATAAATGTTAGCCATCGCTGATATTATGGATTTTGTTTCCAGGGATCTTAACCTAATGCAAAATAAATAGCTTAAGAAATTAGTTTGCAATTTAACACTCCTTACTTCCTGATGAGTGGCAGTCACCACTAATCAAGCATGGCACTCTTTACCTCCTGGCCTAGACAAGGTTTTAGGATCCTTACACTAAATGCTTCAACCAAAAATCTAAGAAGTAATTGGGTTTGGCGTGTAATAGTGAGCTTATTTGCCATCCTAGGCAATAAGAGGTGTTTTGTTTTTGTTTTTGTTCTTTTTAATGAATAACTTTGTGCATTAAGAATAAGAACCACAGCCTCGTAGCTAGAATAAAACTACTTTGATATAAATTGGCTTTATGATAGACCTTTCTAACAGTTTATTTTAAATGAGATAATTTCCACATGAATAAGTGAAATGTGGTATATTGATCTAAAATGAAATATGAATTTCTTTTCTGAAAGATCCATTAGGAAATTCATCTCCATATATTATGTTTACTAAAATTACAGCTGGTCTGGTCCCCTGTATTGCAGAATTGGTAGAGTCTATTTCCTTTATTCAAACTGTACTTCCCAGTTGTCCATTTTATTTGCAAGTGGCAACTAATGCTTTCTTAGTCTTTTCTTTGCTGGAGTCTTTCTACCTCCATGTGGTTTTGTGACTACCTCTGCTAAAGTCTTTAACCACCTTATCATCACTTAGTAAATTTTCTCCCTAGCCTTATTATGGACTCCAAAGAAAGAAAATTTCTTCTGGGTCTTTATTCTGGGAGCTTAGAATGGTCCTTTGTATGTAGTACATATTCAATAAGTACTTTACTTAATGATGTTCTGATGAATTTACCTAAGTCGATGATATGGATCCTTCACATTTTTGCTCTGACTTTACATCCCTTCTCATTATTTTTTCTAACTCCTTTAAATGCTTTGGATAGCTAACTTCTACAGCTTTAGACACAAATATATCCCTAAGACTCTATCAGCTATTATGCTGAAATTATGAAATCTTTACCATGAGGTTAGCAGTATCACGTCATTGTTAAAAAATCTTTATTTTATTACTCTAAGGATATTATAACTATAAATTAAACCTTATTCTTTCTCCCATGCTAGCATAGAAATATTTGCACTGTGCTATTATCTGAATATGGGAAATAATTCATAATCACAGGGAGAACAAGAACTTTGATATTAAGAAAACTCTTATTCAGCCTTCACAACCCATCTTGAATATTATTTTATGCACCATTTCTTGTTTGCTCATTCCACTGGGAATTCTTCCCAGTTTCTTTGTTGCTACCAAGTCATGCTGTTTTTGCATGTACCACTGTGTACTGTAATTATTATTTTTAATTGATTTTACTCTCTGGAGAATTTTCAGTTCACAGCAAAATTGGGCAGAACAAACAGAGACTTCCCACATGCCCTTATCCCCAGCTCCCCATTACCAACATCCCCCATCACAATGATACATTTGTTAAAATTAATAATTCTAAGTTGACATGTTGTTATTGCTCAAAGTCCATAGTTTATCTGACCTTAGGGTTCGCTCTTGGTGCTGTAAATTATGGGTCTGTGCAAGTATATAATGACATATATCCACTATTATATAGAGAGTATTATATGGAGTAGTTTTATATAGAGTAGTTTTACTGCCCAGAAAATCCTCTATGTCCCAACTGTTCATCCTTGCCTCTTCCCAGAACCTGGCCATCACTGATCTTTTTACTGTCGCCATAGTTTTGGCTTTTCCAGAATACCACATAGTCGGAAATATGTTATATAGACTTTCACATTGTCTTCTTTCCCTTAGTAATAGGTATTTAAAGTATTAAAGTACTTCCATGTCTTTTCATGGCTTTATAGTTAATTTTTTTAGCACTGAATAATATTCCATTGTGTGGAGGTACCACAGTTTATTTTTCCATTCACCTACTGAAGGACATCTTGGCTGCTTCCAGGTTGTTGATGATGATCAATAAACACCCATGTTCAGGTTTTTGTGTGGATGTAATTCTTTTTCATGTCCATCTCCTTCACAAAAGTGTGAGCTCTGTGAAGACAGCTTTCATCTTTTTGTTTCTTAAACTAAGAAGAGTGCCTGGCACAGAGTAGATACTCAGGAAATTTTGGTTGATTTGAAAATGTGTGGCAAAGTGAATGGAATAAAAAAGCACACATTCCATTTCAGAACACTTGCTTGCTTTGAATGAGAGTACATAAAGGATTTCTAATTCAGGATGATCTATTATACCCATCTCATGGAAGCCATTATTTTCAGAAGGCATGATGATAGCTTTGCTGTGTTGAAATAGATTTATAAAGGCTTTGGCTTAAAACTATGCTACTCAAAGCATAATCAAAAATTGATAAACTTGTAGAGAACCAATAATGGGATTCAGTATTTTTTCTTATTCTACAATGGATACAGGGTTTCTGGATTGGTCTTTAAATCCTCAAATAACATTTTCCTCTCATGAGTAAAAGAAAAAATATATCTATTCTTTTAAACTATTCCCTGGGGAATTGTTTCAAAATTGCTGTTGTCATATTAAGGTTCTTTGATTCAATTTTAAGAGCCAATCTAATTTTTAAGCTCTCACATATATGCATGTGCATGGGTGCACACACGCACACATGTGCACGCGCGCGCACACACACACACACACACGGGGGACAGCCAGCAAAAGCTTCACAGGAAAAAAAATTACATATATTTGGAATAGGGCCTAAATAGAATATTATGTAATATTGTCTTAAATACTCGCACATATGGGCATAAGTTTGTTTCTGTGAATAAAATCCCATTTTTCAAATGCTAATTATTAGATATTTGAACTCCAGTTTTCTAACACATTGTTATCAGAATTTTCAAAATTATTAAACGAGGATACCAAAGAACCTTGAATTTTTTCTTGTTTATTGGGTTTTGTCAGTATACATATTATGTGCAAACTATCTACAAATTGAAGTTTTTTTCACAAAAATATCAGATTTGAGGGGCTAACCATTGTGTATCCCAATTTTCTCTGGTTAAACACTGGTGTTATAATAGGTAATTCGGTTTCATGTAGATGGTGACTTCATCAAAATGCAGGAGAATGTTCTCTGTTTGCACATTTATAAATTATCCAGAAAACTTGAATTATGAACATGTTTGCAACCTGGATTTTAAATTTTCTTGAATTTATTCTAAATGAATAGAATTTGGAGGATTTATAGACCTTTAAACGTCATGAAAATATATGATTTTGCTTTAGTAATGTATGAAGATGAATGATATAGTCTTTTGGTTAGATATGCAGATCTAATCTCATAAATAAAAGTACCTAATCCTTGCCTCCAGAAAAGGAATAATTGAAGCTATTTGTAAAAGTTACCTCTGAGATCAATGTACTTAGCATTTATAATAACATTTGATGGTTTATATTTTATTTACTTGAATCAACATGACTGAAGGGACCTAGGAAGCAACAAGTAAGTTTATTTAGAAAATGTGTTTATGAAACTAACTTCTTCTAATAAAGACTTCAGAAGAAAACAAAGAGCACACATGACTTTTTAATCTTTGTAAGAACTATAGAATTGCTATAGTTCAAAAGATGAGAAGCAAACTTTTTATTTAGGGCAATCTGATTCTAAATTCTGATGGAATTAAGTCTTGGAATTATGATCCAAATTCATTTTATTTGACAAGTTAAGGGATGGTTGAAGAAAATTTTATGATCTCTAGAAATAGAGCAAAACTGTTAGTCAACATTGCATAATAATTAGGAATATCAGTGCCTTTACTCTTTTTTCTTACCAGCCCCATGTCCTTGTCCAAGATACTTAACATGGAGGCAATAAGAATCCATACCTTGTAGGTTTGTTGTGAGGGATAAATGTGTTAATAGATATTACATGCTTAGCCAGGTATAGGGTAAGCTAAATAAATGTATACTATAAATAGATATCATATTTTAAGTATAAAGTATGAGGCAAGGTTGTTGCCCTTCCCCCTTCTCCCTTTTTAAGAATTTCAGTATAAATTAAAGCTAGTATAAAAAACAAGTGATGCTGATTTTTAAGAACAAGGAATTTAACATATTTTTGAACTTTGAAGACATCATCTGATATTCACCATATCTGAAGTTACAACTTTATCTTTTGCAATATCTTCAGATCTATTAATGGAATTAGGCTTCCTGTTATATAACTTCTCTGCATCTTTAAGTTTGAATACTATTATATGCAATTAGAAGGTATGATATCTACCTGTAAGTATTCTAGAAAGGAGAATTTTGTTCAGAATGTGTCTAGCTCAATACAACTTATGCCATAAAAACATCAAGATCTCCCAGTACCAGAGTGTCACATATCGTCGTTCTGAAAGATTATTCTTTTTCTTATGTAATCAAACACTATTTTGATTACAACAAAAGGTTCTTTTAAAATTAACAACCCTTAAAATACCTTGCCCATTTGTGTTACATAGAGCACTGGGATATTGATTGATATTCTAGGGAGAAATGTTTTATAGAGGTGTAATCTGATATTAAATAGAGATAAATAAGTTTTTTTATTCCAGGATATCTTGGAATCTTTGAAAAGTCTGTGCATGTTGTTACTCTATAAGAGGAGGAGCAAAAATTTATTTGACCAAAAAGGTTTTTTGGTGGGGTGGGCAGGCGTAAAGCAAAAAAAAAAAAAAAATCATCTCATGAGGTCAAGGTTTCAGAGACACTAAGGTTTGGGAAAGCTTCCATTTTCTGCCATCTCCACAGTACATACTTAAGCAAGTAGAGACCTCATTTCAAGTGCAAAACAGTAATAACAACAATTCTCCACTGTGATTCTGTGAGTGGTACCATCTTTAACCTGAAAGCCATTTTCAACAGGCATTAAAAGAATATTAACCATCAATAAACCAGTCAATCACAGAGTAAACATAGGACTTAGGTTTTGTCTCTTCGGTATTCATGTGTCTCCTCAAAAAGAGAATTGTACGGTGATAAGAGAAATTCACTGTTGGACATCATTTAAAAGCTAGAGTTCCTTATGGCAAATAACAAAGTATAATAGAGAAATTCTGCAATGTCTTTAGTTGCACAATACAAGGTTGTTCATGGAGACAATAACTGAAGCAGACACAGAGTTCCAGAAGCTTTATTAGCGAGTAGCGTGGACAATGAATCTCTCAAGCCAAGCTCTGATTGGCAATCGAGTCCCTTTTGTAATGTCACAGCTGTGCACCAAGCTCCAGTGGTATCTGAACACAGCTGGGATCTGACAATATATATAAATGGGAATGACTGCACTTTTGTTTGAACTTCTTCATGTCTTACTTTGAAGCACAATAGCAAACTTTTCGTCTATAATTTTTATCTTAATTTGTTATTTGTGTTCCTTTTCTTTTTGGAAAAAATCTACCATGCAGTCAGGACAAAAATCTCCTGATGATTATTAAAAATTAAAATGTTTCCTTCACCCAGAAAATGTTAGTGCTTGAAAACAAGTACAAAATTATACAACATTCAGAAATCACACTCTTTCTACCATCTTAAGTATTTTCTTTCAGAAAAGAGATCAAATACTTGTTTTGAAATGTTGAAAGGAAAAATCAGGTAGTGTGAGAATTCTTTCCTTTGGACGAACCTAAAAAGAAGTTTTGGTCATTCATATTAGGCTTAATATAAACAATAAAAATCCAAACTCTCTATGTGAGCTCTATCAGAATACCGTGGAAGCAAAAAACCTGGAAAATGTTGCTTTATAGAATAGTCTAAGAAGCAAGTGCATAGAGTAGGACGTTTGAAATTTTAAGTTTATGTATTGGGTTTTTAGGATTACCTCTAAGGGAACAAATTTTGAAGCTAGATATACCAGACTTTGTGATGATATGGAATACGTTTGTATAGTCTAAAGCACCAGATAAAATGTATATATACACTGAACAAAAAGTAAGACTAATAGATAAGTAATTTGATATAATTTGATATAAATATTTCTTAGTATTACAATTTAGAATTACTTCACATGTACAGATGATACCCAGGGAGCACAATTTAATGAAACAAATGTTTATGTTTTATACTTTTCTCTGTAATTTCTCATCTCAAATATCAGAAATTGCTCTAAGACTAATTTTCTTCCCACAGAAAATGAAAATGTGGTTTTTAAAAATCAAAATCTAAGAGCACCTGGGTGGCTCTTTAAGTTGAGCATGCACTCTTGATTTCAGCTCAGGTTATGACCTCAGGGATGTGGGATGGAGCCCCACATCAGGCTCTGTACTCAGAGGTGAGTCTGCTAGAGATTCTCTCCCTCTCCTTCCCTTGCCTCAAGCAAATAAAAATAATAAAATAAAAATAAAAACCTAAGTACTTGCTTGAATAGGAGGTCCTGCATGGCCTGTTAGCAGCGCTGGAATTCCCAGTGTTGGGTTGTCATCCTATCTCTGGTGGCTCCTCACAAGACTGGGATTTCAGACTCAGAAATTTTTGTGTTTTTTTTTTCAAACTGTGGTTTCCTAGCACTCTCTTTGATCATCTTTTCAGCTTCTCCACTTCTTGGCTAGCCCAAGAAAAACTGCTTGAGGGGAAAAGGTTTTATTTTCCAGGTTTTTCTGGCCTTTAAAACTATAGCAGAAAGAAGAAAAGAGGTGAAGATCCAATTATTTGTCTTCAAAATGACAGCCTGAAACTCATGTGTCTCCCTTGTCTCAACTAGAAAGAAATATATAGCATTTCTCCTTTAACAGTTAGAGAGAAAAATGGAACAAATGGGATTGAACTTCTCAGCTATGTGCATACATGAAGTTCACATTAGTCTGTTGAACTTGCTCAGACTTCTTGGTTTTGAAATTCAAACTTCTTAGAGGAAATCATGAATTCCATTTCATTTAATACATTTAGCCAGGTTGAGTAAGATTATGCTAAATAAATTGTGAATCTCTCTTAGGTAAGTATTCTGATAACTCTAGATAGTACTATTATTGGCCACTTCCAAGTTCTACCTTTTCGCTCAAATCTTTGTTCAAGACTTTGCTGGAAAATCACATTTCAGAGAACTGTCCTCATTACACTGTTATTATTATTTATGGTCCTGGTTACTCTGCTTTTCTTTGTCTTTTATCTGTAGCACTTAGCACCTTCCGATATACTATATAAATCATTTATTTAATACGTCTCTTGTTTCTTGTCTCCATCTCTCCTGTGGCTAGAAAGTAAACTCCATAGAGCCAAGAAGTTTTGCTGATCTTATTCACTCATTTATCTCAAGCCTAAAAAAAAAGAAAGAAAGAAATAAAGAGAGAGAGAGAGAGAGAGAGAGAGAGAGAGAGAGAGATAAAGAAAGAAAGAAAAGGAAGGAATGGAGGGAGGGAAAGAAGGAGAGTAGGAGAGAAGGAAGGAAGGAAGGAAGGAAGGAAGGAAGGAAAGAAAGAAAAGAAAAGAAAAAAGAAAAGACAAAAAAAGAGAAGAAAATAGAAGAAATGCCAAGCAGAGCGCACACTAAATATTTGTGGAATGAAAATCTCTGTTTCAAAAATTTCCATCAAATCTATACCTCTATAAACAATTGTGATTGGTTTTTGCATTTTTCAGCTTATATAACCCAAAGAAGGCTTTGTTTCTACTTAAATTTTTAAAATATTTTGTTACCATCATATTTAGAACAACCAAAAGCAGAATTTCCTAAATAGTTGTCTGTTTGTGGTACCTGGTTATCGGCAAAGTCAATAGTTGAAAGCATTGTCATATACATCCAAGACATACTAGTATACAAATAAGAACTGTCAGTGAATTACAAGTCCAACATCTCTGGACTTATAAAAGCCCTAGAAATTTGAGTGTGATATTCAAGTGACTATTTTAATTTTTGTCTTTCTGATATTCTTATGTAAGAACTTAAATGTGATTTATCCTGGTTCCTGTATTGCCAACTCTATCAGCCTCCATTTACCTGGAAGGCCAAGTCCTGACCAAAACAGACTGGGAAACTTTTCCTAATGCCAGAGAACTAAACAGAGTTAAGTAGGGAAAGCAAGTCAAGTCAGTATTAGGAAAAAGGGTAGACAATTTAGCGTTTCATAATCCAGCAGGCTCACAGGCCAGATGGGATTTTCCTGTAATCTTTTTTGTCTACTATTTAGTACTCTAGTTATGGACACACCAGAGTTTATGTTCCTCAAATTCTCTATGGCATGGGACCACGGGGGGAAGAAATCCAATTTTCTGTAAAAAAAAAAGATTGAAATGCTGCATCATTGTTGAATTTTCATAGGCATCTTTCTGTGCTTACTCATAACTTCTGCACTTATTTAGTTGAGTGGCAACAACTGGTTCAGACACTGACATTTGGATTTAGCCCTACACTGTGAGTGTCATGGGCAACCACACAGAGGAGTAATCCATGTATCCATTAATGGTCCATCTTAAAACACTGGTATAAGGAAGAATGCCAAGCAGAAGAGATTGGTGGGGAGATGAGAAGGCACACCTGTTGGCATGTTACTGTTCCCAATTCAAGGGTAAAAGGTAAATATAGTCACATTTCAATTGCCCAAGGAGTGGTAAGGTAACTCTCTTCTCAAGTCTATTTACAAACCAAGAGTCTGCTGGAGAAAGTTCGTGAACTACCATGACAGTCTGTCTGGGACTTGTGCACCAAAGCCATGAACTTGATTGACTCCACAGAAGAAGTTCTCCCTCAGATGCTATTTAATCTGTTTCATGTCTAATTTTCAGCAAGCTTGATTATCTGATTTTCCAGCTCATAGACTAGAAACAGATGATGACAGCTGGCAGCAGGAAGAAAGAACTTTTACTGTTCTCTGGCAACTGGAGAAGTTGATAACTGACTGAATAATCAGACAAAAGGATGAAGAAAATGCACACAGTAGTCTAGGGCCATTTCCTATCTACCTGTCCAGGGCTTCATGTTCAAGCATGTGGCTTTCTTGTGTGCTTGCTGTGAACCTCCCATTACTTGAGCTCTATAAGCCTCACCTTCATCTAAGAGATATGGAAAATATCTTGCAGGACTATCTGAATGTCAGTATTTATTAAATTCTTTGCAATTGCTAAAATAACTGTACCAGTGAGAGTTATCATAGTTATTATTATTTTTGTTTCAGCCTGGTAAAATTGTGTTTAGTATACTGATCCTGTATCATCAAGGTAAGTTAAATTTTGTTCTATTTATTTCTTAATTCATTATAAAAACAGTTCAATCTAAATACCTCAACATGTCATTCTGAAAGCAGTGTATTTTACTGACTGAAACATTCACTTATCCCATTATTTAATAAAACACCTAGTAATTTTGTATTATGTGTATTTTTTTTTTAAGATCTTATTTATTTGACAGCGAGAAACACAGCTAGAGAGGGAACACAAGCAGGCGGAGTGAGAGAGGGAGAAGCAGGCTTCCCAATGAGCAGGGAGCCTGATGTGGGGCTCTATCCCCGGTCTCCGGGATCATGACCTGAGCCGAAGGCAGTTGCTTAGCCAACTGAGCCACCCAGGAACCCCATATTATGTGTATTTTTTTAACAAAATGAAAAAAAATTCTAGTAATTCACTTATATGGAATACATCATTCCCTGATAGTGACAGATGGTAGAAGTTGGAATTGTCAATATTACCTTATCAGTTCACCTTGACATTTTTTGAGCATGCCTCATTGTGAACGACTATATGGTACCCTCATGGCCAGTTCATGGTATTGCAAAGACCAAAATATGAAAGGCAATTTATATGCAAGTTTACATATTTCTGTAAAATGGGGTCATCAGGATTTTTCTTGGAAGAGTTATAATATGAAATGAGTCTGTCATTGCAGAGAGTGCTTTCTGCACATAGAGAGCTTTCTAGTTAGCAGTCAGGGTCTGGGTAAAGGGTCAGAGGTGGTAATGCTTATTTGCAAATTCTAGGAACAACAACAAAAAATATAGATCATTTGGATGGGAGGGATTAAGATTTAGCAGTGAAAAAAGGGCCTGAAGAAAAACTGTTTTTTCCCCCTTTAATTTAAATTCAAGTTAGTTAACATATAGTGCAGTATTGGTTTCAGGAGTAGAAGAATTTAGTGATTCATCATTTACGTAAACACCCAGTGCTCATCCCAACAAGTGCCCCCTTAATACGAATCATCCGTTTAGCACATACCATCACCTACCTCCACTTCAACAAACCCATTTGGTCTCTATATTTAAGAGTCTCTTAAGGCTTGCCTCCCTGTCTGTTTTCATCTTATTTTATTTTTCCTTCCCCTCCCCATGTCCATCTGTCTTGTTTCTTAAATTTCACATCAGCAGAGAACAGTGGCAACGTGTGAGTCTTGTGGCAGGAAACCAGACACAGATTAACAATTCATATCACATAAAGAATGAGTTGTATTTCGTAAAATCCACTGGTTGTTTCTTTCTCCTCATAAGTCCCTGTGTAAGAGTTTTTCAGTAGGTTGGTTGAGAGATCTCAGTTTCTAGTCAGTTGCTCTAAAGTGAGTAAGTCTTGTTAATTCACTTTTTGACTTAGAAATTGGAAGTCAGAAGGGTACATAACCTCAGATAAGCCAGGAGATTCTGATCTATGTGCAGTGATTGAGGTTCTTGAACACAAGTCTGTCTGAACAGGTCTTTTCCCACATATCTACAAGCTTGTAGGAGATTCAAGGCAATATTTTATCCTGTTGTAGATAATGCCAAGAGGTCTGAATTAATCATTCTCTTCAGATACTATCAAACTAATTTTCAACAAGACATGAAGTGCAGTTGTTTTGCTTTATTCCACAGCTTATGAAGTTGATATCAATTCTAAATCTATCAGAATTCCAAGAACAGCAACATTTTAACTTGATACCATTTTAAATATGGTTAATTTTTTAAAGAAAATAGCTTCTTATATTGGACTTTTCAATTAATTCTACTAACACTTAAATCCAAAGCCCTTTACACAGATGAACTTGCTGGGTTGAAAAACTATCAAAGATTCATGTATATATAAAACTTCTGGGGTCCCTTAGTGGCTCAGTCGTTAAGTATCTGTCTTCAGTTCAGGTCATGATCCCAGAGTCCCAGGTTTGAGCCCCGCATCAGGCTCCCTGCTTGGCGGGAAGCCTGCTTCTCCCTCTCTCACTCCCCCTGCTTGCATTCCCTCTCTGGCTGTGTTTCTCTCTGTCAAATAAATAAAATCTTAAAAAATAAAAACAAAAACAAAACTTCTTTGGCTTGAAATATTAATGAATTTAAACATTAAAAAAACTTTTTGCAAAGAAAAAAATCAGTAATTCTGAATTTTTAAGCTACTATTTGATTTGAGAAACCAAGCTTTTTTGGGGGTGTGGGGGGTAGACAGAGAGAGAATCTTAAGCAGGCTCAATGCTCAGCATGATCTGAGATCACTACACTGACCTTAGGAACCTGAGCCAAAGAGTCAGGTGTTTAACGGACTAAGTCACTCAAATCTCCAGGAAACCAAGCATTTTTAAAATGTAGATGGGTTTCCCAAAATCCACTAAAATTGTCACTTAGAGCTGATTTTTAAATTTTACCCACAAATGATGTAAATAATGAGGTCTTCTTTATCTGTAGTTAAGACTATCTGAGAAAACGCCTAAATTTATAGAAACAGAAAAGCAGTATTTAAATATGAATATTTTAAACAAGCACTGTTATGTTAACTACTTTTCATTGTTTATTAAGATGCATTAGCTAGGAACTTTGACAGATGGAATACTGACCATCATGAAAATAAATATTTTATAGTTCAGATAAATTGTAATGTATTCTGTTGATTACTGGTGATGTCAGTCATATTGTTTAATATTATCCTTTTGTGCACTGTAATAGAATTGTGTATTTGAGTGAGGTGACTTCAAAAGTTGGAGTTAATATTTTCTGGTGTTGAACTGAATATGAGTATGTTTAATTAAGAATAATAATAAGAGCTAGAAAACTGACAGCATACATGAGACCATCTCCATGTGGACACACGTGTGTGCGTACACACAGACACACACACCTCTGTCCCAGCCTTGATCCCCATCTCAGTTGCACATGAGGTAGTCTCTTAATCAGCGTGGGAGATTCAGCTGCACGAGCTTATTCCTGTATTGTTCAGTAGGACAGATGTCTCCAATTACTATGGCAATGTGCACCTTGGATGAGTCAGAGGTGAAGTGTGTGGGATTTTTAATTGAATTTTATTTGCATCAAATTATTTGCAGTGAGCAAGCCAAGGATAAATTGCTGGTGGCTGATCTACAAGAAGTAAACTTTGGAAGGCTTTGTGAGGTAGCATGACTCAGCAGAGACGATCTTAGTCAGTTGGCCTGATGATATCCAATCTGGTTTGAGGAGTTTGATCTCTTCTAAAAAGTACAGTGATTTTGATGGCTCTGCTATAATCTATTTTGGCTCCTGTTACATATTCATAAAATGAAGTTATTTATTTAATTATGACTTGCCAAGAAAATCATATATTCAGTTTAATAATAATACATAAACCAATGACTCTGAAATCTACATTCTACCTCTAACCTCACCCCTGAATTCCAAGCAAATCAGCATGAATCTACTTGAAATATTCAGTTATCTGTCCTTACTCTACTATGTCCCAAGAGAACCCTTCCTTCCTGATTCCCCCAAATCTGTTACTCTCCCAATCTTTCCCCAGAGAGTCCTGAGATCTCAAGCAATTGACAGAGAGATGCCTGAGTCGGATAGTTGGAGTGATGAAGGCCAGACTTCTTAGTGATCAAAGCCAGGTCAGGGATCATGCTTAGCTGTAGAGTCACGAAGAGATTTCTGTGATGGCCTCTGTTCTTAGGCTGGGCTGTGGCCTGCACCCCGACCACCTACCTGCCTCTGTACAACACACAGGCTGAAGGAGCAGAGAGTATATGTATGCCTTCTGAAGTTAAGCAGACACTAAAAGCCTACTCCCCATATTTTGCTTCTTCTCCAAGGTATACCAATTAGTAAGTCAGATATCCTCCACCAAAGAGGAGGGACAGAACTGAGGGCAGAGGTCTGCTTGAGTGGAGGACCCTTGATGTAGAAATGTGAATCCATGAGAAAGCACGTCGCTCCAACATACCCTATCATAGCAAATGGCTCTAAATAGCTCAAGCACATAAGCCATATATCAACAGTGTCTTCCATTCCTCCTTTACTCCTGATCTGCCCAAACCAAGTTCTGTTTTCTTCATCTTCAAAACATTTCCTGAATTCTTCCACTTTTCTGCACCTGGAAAATTGCAGTAGCCTCATACTGACCCCCTGACAACCATTCTTTTACTTCTGTCATCCGTTCCCAGCTCTGCTCATCTTATCAAATCACATTGCTGTTTAAAACTCTCCTTTGGCTTTTCAACTCCTTAGGATGACTCAGGAACCTCTATAAATCCTCCCCTTATCTTCCTCTTGTACCTTCTCCCCCTCCCTGAGTTCCAGCATACTAGTCTTCTTTACATTTTTCAAGTGCAGCAAAGTGCTCTTGCCTTAGGGCTTGTGTACCAGCTCTCCTCTCTGCTTAGACTTCTTTCATACAAGATCACTCTGATCCCTTTTTTGTGTTCAGGTCTCAGTTTTCCTCCTTAGAGAGGCATTTCCTGACTATCCAACTTAGAGTAGCTGTGTGGGGATTTCTAGTCACTGTAATGCTTATTCCTTTCTGGTATTTTCTTATTCATTTGTTTTCATTCATTGCTCCCATCTATCCATTCATTGCTTATTTTCTCTCATCTTAAAATGAGCCTTGTTTATTTATAATATTGAAGATATCTCTGAGCCTACCACAATATCTGTGAGATAATGAAATTTGATAGTATGTGTGTACAGGGATAAAATACCTCTGAAAGATGTATGCTTCTTGCTGGGAGGCCTTGGATGGGAAGAGAAAATTGATATGATTGACTTGTGCTTAGTGTCCTAGCTGGAATTCAGTATCAGTGTCTTAACTGGAATTTTTTTACAGAAAGTTTTGAGTTTTATAGTGGTAAGAGCATTTATGAAAAATAAGCTTGGCTTCTAGATAAGCTAGTGGAACCCAAGAAGCTGTGGAGTGTCTCGGGACAGGAGAAATTTAAGCGAGGTGTTGAGTATCAGTTTGAACTTATGCTGTGTCAGCCTCTGAAATTTAGGTCTGCCTGTGGACCAGAACAATAAGCTTTTAAAAATTTTTGCATGGTGCTGAAAAGCGTGCTAAAAAAGCTCAACCTTAGTCTAGGGTCTAGGGCTGGCCAGGCATGACTGTACATTTTCAGAGAAATGGTAGGTAATGGTGACAATCTCTTTTGTTTTGTTTTGTTTTTAATTTTATTTAAGAGAGAGAGACAGTGAGTGAGAGAGCACAAGCTGGGAGAGGGGGAAGGGGCAGAGAGAGAAGCAGACTCCCCACCGAGCAGGAGACCTGATGCTGGGCTCTATCCCAGGACCCTGGTATCATGACCTGAGCCAAAGGCAGATGCTTAACTGAGCCACCCAAGTGCCCGATAGAGACCATACCCTTTCTTGACTATGTGCCTGGTGGCCTGCTAAGATCTCTGCATATATTGTCTAAGTTAATCTTATATAAAATTCCTCTGCAGTAGGAATAATTATTACTCCAACCTACTGATGAAGCAACAGGGTCTTTGATTAAAAATTTGATTACATAACTAATATTTCCATGCCATGATTCAAATCTAGGCTTGAATCCTGCTGGGAATAGCAGCAATCCCTGTAACGATGGATGAAAGATTACTCCAAACTTTGCTGTGAAAGAGAGGAGAAGGCAAGGGGGTCAGTGCTCCAGAGGTGAAGACCCTTTGCTCTTCTTTGCTCCCTCTTTTATTGGTTCTTCAGGATAATCACAAATCTTTATTGCTATTTCTTAAGCACATGGTGTGTAACAAGGGGTCTTACTGAAACTAGGAGGATCTGTTTAAGGGAAAGATATGCTAATCTTGCTGTTCTACTACACAGAGCCTAAGGGACAATGCATACATCTCTTAGATCACAGGGTGGCTGTTTGAGCTGAGAAACCTTGGGGGAAGTCAACTCCTGGCAGCATTCCAGTGGCAGAGTAGTGTGTGTGTCTCTGTTCTCCCCCACAACATTCCAAAGACCTTCACCGGTCTCTGAAACCTTCCTTCACCCCCCCAACCCCGTGGCCTCTGTGTTACATTTTAGCAAGCCAGGTATATGGTTGATTTCATGCTCTACATTAACATCAACAGAATCCAAAACTTGATTTTTAAAAAAATATTATTTCTCCAGATGATTTTCAAGGGAACTGGGAAAGGTTCTGTGAGGCAGCTTGTTAGGCACTGTGTTTTCTGATCCACTACAAAGCCCTGGGGATTGTGAGTATCTCTTATAACTATAGAGCCTTGGTCCATCTAACCTTATGGAAGAAGTTGCCTTATTCTCTCTCCTTTTCCCTCTCTCTTCCCTTCTTCACTCAAGACACACTCCTTTGTGATCTTACCAACACATTGTGATGCAAAGGCAGAGAAAGCCATTTCCCAGCACCTCCCAACCCGCCCACTGCCACCACCTCCACCCTGTAATTTCCCTGATAAAGCAATCAAGCCTGTGGCTCATCAACTACTGACTTGCTTTTTAGGAGCAGGAGCAGCTCTGAATGTAGGAGCTGTGGGCAAGCAGTGAAGCTAGTGGAATGGGTGGCATGTGAGCCCATGTAAGTCATTACTCTGGAAATCCCAGAAATATTTAAGAGGACCTAACAGAAGGATGGAGTCCCTGAATTAACGGCTGGGGATTATGAGACCTGTGAATTTTACTTTTATGATTAATCTGCAAATATAATGGAGGCAGTGATTTTTTTTTTTAACCAACAAAGGCTGTGAAGTGAATAAAAACTTCTAGCAACTGGAGGTATAGAGAAAAAGAATTTTTGCTGGGGCACCTGGCTCTTAGCTGAGCGTCTGACTCTTGATTTTGGCTCAGGTCGTGACCTCAGGGTTGTGATATTGAGCCCAAGTTGGAGTCCATGCTGGCCTGGAGCCTGCTTAAGATTCTCTCCTTCTTTCTCTGCCCTTCCCACCCTGCTCATGTGGATACTCTTTCACTCTCTCAAAAAAAAATTTTTTTTGCCAATAATCACTCTCTCAGTCTCTCAAAAAAAATTTTTTGCCAATTATATTAGTTCTCATATATCAGAAAAAGTGGAAATATGAAGAAAAGGGAGATGCAGAAGCAGCAGAAAATCATGATGAGACCATCAAAAAAGAGATCAATACATGACAAATAACCAGAAGTTGTCATACATTGCTAGACGGGTGGTGCTATGGCCTAAATGCTTGTGTCTCCCCAAATCCACATGTTGGAATCTGAATGTCCAGGGTCATGGTGCTAGAAGAAGAGACCTTTAGGAGGTGATTGGGTGATGAGGATGGAGCCCTCACAAACAAAATTAGTGCCCTTACAAAAGAGACCCCACCGAGGTCCGAAGTCCCTGCCGGTATGTAAGGATATAATGAGAAGTTTGCCACCTGGAAGAGGGCCTTCTTCTGACCACACCAGCACCCTGATCTCAGACTCCCAGTCTCTAGAACTGTGAATATATTTCTTTTGTTTATAAGCCACCCAGTCTGTGGTATTTTGTTACAACAGCCCAAACAGACTAAGACAGGAGGGACTGGAAACTGATATAAGAACCACCTGATTTATTACTTATTGCTTGTTCTATGTACTTATTTGCAGGTAGCCATAAAACACATTGTACTCAGTCTTATGTTATAGCGTTCTTCAGGTATTCTCAAATAGTTCGTCTATCATCTACATTTGTCAATTAACTTGAAGGAAATTTTTAAGTTTTACTGTAAGCATTTTATCCCAGTAGACTCTACCAGGTCATTCAGAATTTTGAGGTTCTTAATGAACAGCCTGGTTCTTAGAGATGGCTACTTGAACTGGCTTATTTATGCCTAGAGATACTAGCGCTCCGGCAATAACTGAGTAATCATGAACTGCTTACCTGTATATAGTTGTAATTGTCCCAACAGAAGTGTGACATGACGATGCCTACACCTACTCTAAAGGAATCAATCCCTTTATAAAGTCACAGTAGACTAGTGGTCATAGAACTACCTCTGGGTGTGGTGATTAAGTGGACGCTGACTGATGTACTCACCATATGGAGCTCATGGGAGTTTTAGGGGAGAGAATCACATGTCTGTGCTGAGTAGCCAAATGCTAAGGCTACCTGACCATAGGTCCAGGGTGCTGGTGTCCACAGTCTAATATTTCTTGAGTAGAAACTTGGTGGGGCTTAAAGTCAATCAGAATAGCTGCATTGAAACTTTCTCAGCAATAAGCATACTCATAAAGCAACTATTTTATAAGTATTTAGTGAAGAAATGAATAAGCAACCTTCACCCACAGAGAACATAAAAAATGAAGGCACCATTCCAGGAGAAAGTGAATGAAATCATTCGGGACCTGCAGCCATGTCCATATACCACGCCCTATGCCAAACAAGGCCTTGGGGACCTGACCCTATGTCCAGCACATTGTTTGGCTTCCTTAGAATGGGTTTGTTTAGATCATGATTGGTCCATTTCTTTATTGACAGTAGCAAGCCAGAAGGTCCTATCGTCCATGGTGGTTTCCCAGCTGTCCACATAAATGCTGCGGTGCCTCAGGCCTGTTTTCAGTACAGCCTTGGAGTGTTTCTTGAGACCACTCACCCTTGGCCTGTTTACCCTCGCGCATTTCAGAAGGGAGATGTTTTATCAAATGAAGAGCTTTTATTAGTCTCACTAGTCCTGAGAAATTGAGTAGATTTTAACCTGTCTTGCATCCAGCTCCCAAATGTGGCTACATCTTAGGTTTTGCTCTTGGTCATCCCATCCTGATTGTGGATAAAACATCAGTAACACAAACATTTAACAGGGAAAGCATATGCCATAACTGTCCATGCTCAATAAAAGCAGGTGCTCTGTTCTTTATGATTGGTCGATTTAACCTTTGAAAATGTACGTATTTTTCTACTTAATCATAACTACTATTTACTAAGCATATAATATGTGACATGCTTTTCTGCATACTACTTCTTATCTTCAAAACAACTCTGCAGTGAGGAAAACTGAAAGTCATAAAGGTTAAAAAACTGCTTCAAGTGCATAGAGTGGGCAAGTGTGAGAATTAAAATTTGAAATCAACGTGGCCGGTTCCAATTCTGACTTCTTTCTACAATTTGTGCTGCCTTTCATACCTAGCTCATTTCTCCTTCCTAGGCACTAATTACCTCAAAAGATTACCGTAGAGGAATCAATGAATCAGGAAGGAACCAAGGATGGGTGTGTGGATGGAAGGATGGAAGGATGAAAGGAGGGATGGAGGGAAAGAAGAAGGGAGGGAGGAGCTCATTAAAGAAAAGGAAATAGGCATCACTTAAGTGATTTCAAGCACTCCTAGAGGAACATATTCCTTTGTATTACAGATGGTAAGGGAAAGATTAAATACACTGCACTTCAATTTGTGGGAATAAAATACATGCTCAAAGAGGCTCTTACCATCCATAACAACTTTATTATTCCATTATTCAGATCATTTTATTTTCAATCTGCTGGCTGGTTCATAAGGGCTCATAGCTAAGAATTTTATTTCAGTACCACCAAAGAGAAATGTATTGAGACAATCCAATCCATCCAGATTTCATTTCAGGAAAGGGATGTATGTATCTGTGCATCAAATGATCAGATAAGGAAGACAATTCTCCTTATCACTTAATGAGTCATCATGTGATACATGTATTTTTCTTTAATGCATACGAACTATCATTTTTAAAATGTTACCAGAGCTTCATTCCTTAAGAACCCAATTATTTACCATTAAGAAGTTGGCACCAGAAACTATTTCTGTAGAATAGCTTTTTGAAACATAAACCTAAGAGCAGAATACCTCCTAACATTTTAAATGTGGTTTGCTGACTTACCAGCACATGAGAAAACAAAAAAGAAAAGCAAATACCATTTTCTGACCTTAAAAGTGAACAGGGAAAAAAAAATCACTGAGAAACAATGCTGAACAGTGATAAAGGATAAGTATTTAATTTATATTATCACCTGTTCAATTAGTAAGGAAGTAGAAAATATAAATGCATATGTAAGGTATAATTTAAAAAATCTCTACTTATTTTCCTAATCCATTAAGTGTATAAGGACAGATTTTAACAGCTTCTCTAATACAATAGGGTAGATACACAGAAAATTCTGTATGTAGCAAGAACTTGATGCAAACATGACCTGCTAATTGAGATATCCTTGTTTTAATATAATTGCTTGGTAAATTATGCCAAGAGCTAAATAATATATTTCTATTGTTAATCATTATAGTTAAATGAGAAAAGAATGAATTTATAGTATACATGCACTGTTAATTTTGTGTTTTTTTCTTTATCAACATCAATATAATGTTATTGCATTCCATTTACAATGGGTATTAATAATAGTGATAATTTCATGGAACAATAAATATTTTGGAGAAATGCAATTAAATGATATATTTAAACAGGAGCATAATTTTACTTTTAGCCAACTAGAGGACACGGACTTTGACAACTATACGATTTTCTTTGGAAAAAATACTTATTATGAATTAGAAGACATGATAGAAGAATTTATTCATTAAAAATTGAAACAGTTTGGAATTTAACTATTAAAATCTGGGAGCATCTGGGTGGCTCGGTCGGTTAAGTGTCTGCCTTTGGCTTAGGTTGTGATCTCAGGGTCCTGGGATTGAGTCCTGAATTTGGTTCCCTGCTCAGTGCGGAGTTGTCTTCTCCCTCTCCTTCTGTTCCTCCCCGGACTTGTGCTCTCTTTCTCCAACTTCTTTCAAATAAATAAATAAAATCTTTTAAGAAATAAAATAAAATCTAGCATATAGAATTTCAGCTATTATAATGGGAAGTATCTTGCAATTGGCTACCCTCAATGTGCTCTCAGAACTCTCACAACAAAATGTAAATATTTATGTAAATAATTTTAGATTTCTTAATTTCTATTAAAATACCATAAAGTCTTAGGAGAAAGCCAAATTTAATTGTCTTATTTAGATTTTTCATTTGAGTAGTTAGAAAAGCAACACTTGGTTTGTTGAAGTTAACAAACACAAACTTAACCACAAGGACACTTCTCAAGGGATTCTATAATGGATGGTAGTTTCCTTTCAAGTTCAGAAAGACAAAGAGTATGGGTCACTGGCTTATAACACTTGGAAGAGTCTGGATGAACTTCAAAAACTCCTGTCCAAATATTCAGTTACAAAAATTACGTAATCACAGTTCAATTGCTTTGAATACATAAGGATGAAAGAAAATTTTTTCTAAACATTTAAGCAAAATTTCTGTTTTCACATGATTCTTACTGCCTTGTATCCATAAAAAGATATAAATGTTGAAAGAAAAGTAGAACTTGAGGGCTGAATTTAAGAACTTAAGATACATTTTGCAAGATAGTCTTCTTTAATCAAAACTCAAAATTTGCCAAAAGCCATAGTTAAATGTTTCATTATATACTATATTCTGTACAGTCTTTTTATAACATAATAGCAAAATCTGGCATATAAAAATGGAAAAAGTTGATTTCTTTTGTATTTGAGGTTGGAACTGCTCATGGTAATAACATTTTGATGTTGTGATTGTAAATGGATTGTTTCTGTTTTAATTTTTTTTAAATGTTTTCATTTTTTGTCCTTTTTTTTAGATACACACTTTTTTGGGGGGGAAAGCTAATGGCTTGTCTGTGGAGGGCAGAATGTTTTCACTCAGCCCCTGAATTTTGGTACTAATGTTGCTGCAAACAATTAAATATACCAGCCAACGTGGTAACTTAGCATACTACACTTTCCTCTTTAGTTATTTTCAAGAGTTATTATTTACTTTTTTTGAAAAATAACTAATAATTTGTTCCTTCAAATGCATGACACAGCACTTTGTTCCTTGATATTTTAATATGCAAAAGTCAACATTTTTGCTAGCTTTCTTTGCAATACAGAAATGACTAAAGAGGCACATTTAAAATTCCCTGATGGGGTATCTGGGAGGTTCAGTCCTCTGTTGTTAGCTTAACTAACTGAGCCTGCCTTTGGCTCAGATCATGATCCTCCGGCCCTGGGATTGAGCCTCACATTGGGCTCCCTGCTCATCGGGAAGCCTGCTTCTCCCTCTCTCACTCCCCCTGCTTGTGTTCCCTCTCACTTTGTCTTTCTCTAGCAAATAAATAAATAAAAATAAAATTCCCTGATGATATAATTTCCAGGGGTTAACAGTCTTATGACATGCAGATTTAAATTGTCAAGATAGATTTTTGCAGTTTACCTATGGGTTAAAATATAAACCCATCATAGAATTTTTTTTTAAAGTATCCAGTTAATCTTTTGACACATCCCACCATAGTTGGATCGTTAGCAGTACAAATTCTAACAGGAGTCCTGCAATTTTCCATATTCTTGAACATAAATACACTAACTTTTGTCATTTGGGAGAATTTTCACAAAAAGGTTTCAGAAAACGTAAAGATTGATCAATTACTAGTTATCTTTTCTTTGTGGGCAAGCAAGGGCACAAGGGCTAATATTTGGGGTTTCCCTTAATTTCCATGGACTCATAATTTTCAAAAACAAATATGTTTTCTAAATTTCTTACTGTTTTTTAATGTTGGATGTCAAATCATTATTTACCTTTCTCTCACTCTTACCACTGGATAGCAGAGTTTTTACCATTTTTGTTCTGTTTCAGCACTAATAAATTTTTGTCGGTATTTCCAGATACTGGCCAGTATTAATGACAATAGCAATGACAACATTTAATATTATTGAGCTTTTACACACATGGCATTGTTCTCAATTTTTTATTATCTTATGTAGTTCTCTTTACAACCATGGGTGGTGAGGTTAAGGGGCTTACTCAAGGTCAAACTAGTAAGTAGACAAACCAGGCTTAACACCCCACATAAGATCTGTCCACAGAGTGCAGATTTTTCATCAAAGCTTCTCCAAATGATTGATCCTGAGAATGTGACTTCATTTTATGCATTAATAACTTAAAGATTTCATAAGAAGCAAACTGAACCTTAACTGATATTTTTAAAATTATTTAAAAAAATAAAAAATTATTTAAAAAATTAAAACATTATTTAAAAAATTATTTTAAAAAAATTATCCAAAGACTTAACTAGTCCTTATTAGGCTGACACCAATCTCCTAAAATAAAATAGTTCTGACCTTATAAGGTTTGAATGCTTCATTGTAATGTGACATTTCAGATTCCTGGGAATAATTGCTGTTCTCTTATCTTTTAATTGTCACATACAACATATGGTGTAATGGGAAATTCTTCTTCTGTCAAACTTGAAGTATTAGATACTTCTTTGATAATGGAACTTGGGATTGTATATATTTGGTTCTGTTTTATTTACTTGGTCATTGGTGATACTCCTATTGTTCATGTTAGCAGAGCTTAGGGTGATTCTAGAGTGATATCACCTTATACATTATTATATTTTCATATTTTCTTTTTATGTATTATAGGGAAAAGTCAGGGGAATACAGATGAAACTACATTTAGTGTCTTTTTATAAATTCTACAATATGGCACAGGACTCTAAAAATAACATTAAATACATGATAATAACACTTCAGTCCCCAGAACAGTACAGATGTCCTTAAAAGTCTCCTGTTCATTTGCAGAACTGGGTCCCTATTTGAGTTTTACTGCCTATTACTGCTATCATACTGCAAACTTATGAAATGTTCTGGGAAACATTGTATTTTTCTTTAGTGTTAACCTGGTCTTACCCAAGTCTCCTGCCTTTCCCAAAGTTGTAAATCGTGCCTGGCAGCTCTATACCATGCATGGCCAGTTTCTTGGTAGTAGAAAAAAATAAATTATATGCATGAATCAGAATTTAGGGGTTGTACTCTAACTCACAAGGTGATAACTCAGGGCTTTAGGAAATAAGTGTATTCAGCGATTCTGATATTGTGTGATGATGTGGATTTAGAGAGACTCAGATGTCTCTGAAATTAGGGGTTCTCCCTTTTACTTTGAAAATGAGTGTAGGGACAATTCACAGTTAAAAACATGAGAAGTTACTTGATTTTTGGAACCTTCATTATAATAATGGTATCATCATTTGGAGAAATATTATGCATATCAAAATCAGGAGCTTTAGGGACGTATGGGTGGTTAAGCACCGACTCTTGGTTTTGGCTTAGGTCTCGGTCTCAGGGTCGTGAGATTCAGTCCCACACTGGGTTCATACTCACACAGAGTATGCTTGAGTTTCCCCCTCCCTCTGCTCTTCTGCCCCTGTGCTTGCACTCTATCTAAAATAAATAAATAAATCTTTAAAAAATTCGAGAACTTTACTACTTTTTATGAAAACAATGTAAATTGTCCCACTTTGGGTAACTTAAGAGTATGATGCCCGCTTTCCACTCAGAAGCCTGTGCCATCCAGAACAACATCCAGAGTCATCTAGAAAGAAAGCACATGATGGAGCAGCTGACCTCAATCTGACTACATTCAATAAGACTGATGTGGGAGCTTACCAATTTAAAGCAATTAATTTAAATGGGTTACTTTTCAGCTTTCTTTTTACAAAATCAACTATCAGTGCACTGAATTTTTGTGTTGACGAAATACTGGTGACTTTTCAAGGTAACTTGTATATTGTCAGTTATATTGTGGCCATTCCATTGTCCTTTGATTTATATCTTAAGGTATCTTGCTAACCATTTCTAGGCACATTTGATTGCAGGGACACTCTATGGAATGACTTTTGAGAAGTGTGAAACTTATTTATTTTTCTCTTTCTGCTGTGTGCCCTCCTTAAGCACAACTTAAGTTCCAAATCTCCCATCAGTCTTTATAGAAATTTCCAGAAGTGGTATACTCAGGGACCAAACTGCCTGGTTTGGAATCCCAGCCTAATCATTTACTAACTGTGCAATGAAGAACAGAATTTTACCTTTACTGTGCTTTAATTTCCACATATACAAAATAAAGATAATAATGGTATCTATTCCATAGAAATGCTTGATATATATTAATTATCATTATTACCCTCAACTCCTTAATTCATATTAAAATTACATGACTGATCCAGATAATGTGATAAATAGCCTGGTAAATTTGCACAACCTTTCTGCAAAAGAGAATACCCTCACCCCCAAAAGTCAACATTTGATGAATCAACCAGAGAGAGGAAGATGAGTTTGGGTGATGAGGCTTGGTATTTCCCAAATCTCTGAAATCATACCTTAGAAATATGATAATGGGGGTGCCTCTGTGGTTCAGTAGGTTATGAGTCTGCCTTCAGCTCAGGTCATGATCCCAGGATCCTGGGATCAAGTCCCACATCCAGCTCCATGACCAGTGGGGAGTCTTCTTCTTCCTCTCCCTCTGCTGCTCCTCCTACTAGTGTTATCTCTCTCTCCCTCTCTCTTTCTGTCAAATAAATAGATAAAATCTTTTAAAAATATTTATATAAAAATGTTTAAAAAAGAAAGAAAGAAATATGGTGTATCATAGACAGGACAGGTTCCCCACTTACGCTCTAGCTACATCCCAATTTTATATAAACTAAAAAATAAATAAAAAAAGGATTGAAACCTGCACAAGACAAGTCTTGGATATTAGTAATTGCCTTCATATAGAAATTTACACAGAGTAAAATTCCTGGCTGTTGCTGTTGAGACATGTAATGGCAAATTAAAGCTGCTTTAAAGTTATGAGAGAAGTCCAAATGAGTCTTCCACTCTGCTTCATACATAGGATTGACCTTAATGAAAAAGTTAACTTTTTAGTGAATTTAATTAGAATTTATCCTCCAAAGCACTAAATAGGGATAATTAGTGATGCCATGCTATCCATCATTATTTTTGCTATTAAAAGCACGCCATGTAGGCACTGAGTATAATTATACAAACTAGATCACATCATTTTACCACTAGAAAGCTTATAACTGTAACCTGGAAGTTTAGTTTATTCAGAGGTTACTTTTTACCAAGGAGTGTGTGTTATTTTTCAGGAGAAAGATGCCTTAGTCTGAGATTGTGTTCTGAACAGGTTTTTATTTTTTTTCCCCCATCATCTTTGGTGAAGAACTGGGAAAGACATATTTATGTACAGTTGTTCCTTTCTTTTTCTCCTTTTAGGTTAGTGCTTCTGGGCCATCAAGTATTATGATTTTGCAATAGCTACACTATTTTTCGGTTATGTTCGAAAAGGCACAGTACTTTAATGCACGTTTTATTCCTTAGCTGAATCTTCTTAATGTTTCTGATGAAAAACAGCAGTACAATTGGGAAGTTACATTTCTTTACTTCATATGTTGAAAGCAGTGACATGACTAGTATTTCTAATAGCACAGATTTTTGAGTATAATGATGCCTTACATTTTAGTGGTACAGAAGATAATGGAAGGCTGATGCTCCTGATTAATATCATCACATATTAATAACAGCTAATTAACTTTCATTTGAAGCATTGCAGCTGCATTATATGATCTTTGAATAAATTTTACTGTGATAAAAAGAACCTGCATGCTAACATATTTTTGCTTTAATCCTTATTAGCAATTAACTCTCTTCTAGAAATATGCTATTTACGGATACTGTATCAATAAGATTTTCCTGACTGCACCAGTAAGATTTTTTTTTTCAGACAGGATAATGTGTGCTGTATCATAAAAGCATATGACGGAAAATATTTTCTGTCCTTTGCTGGAATAATTCACAAAAGAATATATATGTTTTGTAATAGAAAAATAATATGTTACCATTAATTAAAATCCTAATTATTTTTTAAAAATCTCCTAGAATTGAATATCATTAGTCTTTTAAATATGTAATGCAATACTAAGGAGAAACTTGATGGCTGTTTGTATGTGGAGAAGGAAAAGAAGACAAAGACATACATGATGATGAAGTAAATGCTGACCTTCAAATATCTGAAATTTAAAGATAGATAAATTCAATTCTAAAAAGAAAGCTAAGAAAGATATAGCACCCTTAAAGAAAGAGAAGTCTCCCAACATCATATTCATTTTTTTAATAATTTAACACAAAGTTGGGGTACCTGGGTGGCTCAGTTGGTTGAGCGACTGCCTTCGGCTCAGGTCATGATCCAGGAGACCCAGGATCAAGTCCCACATCGGGCTCTCTGCTCGCCAAGAAGCCTGCTTCTCCCTCTCTCATCCCCCTGCTTGTGTTCCTTCTCTCGCTGTGTTTCTCTCTGTCAAAGAAATAAAATCTTTAAAAAAAAAAAAAGAATTTGACACAAAGTAGCACCTTCCTTAGCATCTCTGGGTTGATAGCAATGTTAATTAGATTATGAGTATTTATATTAAAGGCAAAGGTGACTTCGAATGTTAATGATGGTCTGTCCGTTAACAAAGCATCCCCCTGTATAATTGGAGATGCCCTACATAATAAATATATTTTAGAAGTCAGGGCCAAATTTTCAGTACATGTCAAGCTTTCCAAAGAGCTAAGTTTTGAATAATTATTATGTACAGAGAGTAGCACCTGTTCAAAGAGCATTTCTCAGCCTGAGTGTCCCATGTGGCCATGGGTGACTAGGACCTGAGAGGAGATTCAGGAGATTTCTGGAGTTCTTCCAATGTGCTTTCCTAACTGTAGCTGTAACTTTGAGAAAATGTCAGAAAGAGAGAGCCTCTCATTATCAGTTCTGATTTGCTTCATCTAACTTTCTGTAATGCCCATGTGGGAACCATCCTCATCAGGCTGTTACAAGAACTTTCTTTCCTATCACCCTTCACATGGATGTGCCAGTTGTCTGGATGCATGTCTGAGGAGTCATGCTTTTTGATCATTTAAAATGAATTTTGTCTTAATCAGAAACTTGAGTTTTTATATAAATTAGTACTTCCCAGAAATGACCTCTCACATAACAATAGCTAAATAAATTTTTTATTTCTTAAGAAATAAAGAAATAGACACAGTGAAAACCCAGTAACACAATGTAACTCTGAGTCTTAAAATGTTTTCTGTTGCTGTTACTATGCATATTAGATATGTTGGAGTCCTGCACTTGAGTATCAATATTGATACCTGATATTTTGTGTAATGTTACAATTTATAAAATTTTTAGAACTTTCTTATTTGATCTTCACAATAAACTGTGAGATGCATAATGCCATTTTCCCATAAAGTAGTTATTATCCTGCCTTTTTACATGTGAAGAAATTGAATTTCACAGTGGCTAAGGGTTGGCCTGAGGTCAGCATTCTCCAAGGATACTCTCCTTTCTTCTCTGAATTGCCGTTGGTGGAAGCCATGCTCCTCAGCAGGTCCCAGTGCTTCAGGACATAGCATAGACAGGAGGGGTTCCCCACTTGGATGTACTCCAAAGTTAACCTGCTGGAAACAGACCTCACAGACTTGCTCTCCAGATATGCTCCTCATTTTCTGCTACTTTGTCACAGTTAATGGTACCAACATCCTTTCAGTCACCCAAATCAGAAACCTGGCATCATCTTAAAAATTCCTTTTTCTTTGTGCCCATCCTTTATTAATCACCTCCCAAGGATTTAATTATTTCTGACATTCTTGTTTCCTATCTTCCCACCCTGTCACCAGCAGTGATCGGAGGGTATCACACGGCTTCTACTCTGTGGCACCGGTCCCCAAGTTGTCTCTCACACTTGTAACTCGCCCTTCACAAAGATGCCAGGATAATTTTTCTGCATACATCCGACCAAATCATCCCCTTAACAAACATATTTCATTGTCTCCCAACCAGACATCTCTCATGCTGCCAAGTCCTCCCATTCCCACTCTTTTATCTCTCCAGCCATTTCTCCCACTTTAAGCAGTATACCTTAGTGATGTTAAACCTCACATGGTCCTGAGCCACACTGAATGCCTTTTCTTTTTTTTTTTTTAAGATTATTTGTGTATTTATTAGAGAGAGAGGGCGCGCGACAGAGATAGAGGGAGAGCACAGCAGGGAGGAGAGGGAGAAACAGACCCCCCACTGAGCAGGGAGCCTGACATAGGGCTCAATCCTAGGACCCTGGGATCATGACCTAAAGCTGAAGACAGACACTTAACCAACTGAGCCACCCAGGCGCATCCAAGAAAGAAGGCCTTTTCTTTCTTGTTATTTTTCTCCACTAGAAAAAGAATACATAAGATTTGGGGAAATTTTCTGGTTAAAAAGTTTTCTACGCATATAGATATGGAAGATGTTTAGGAATTTCCCAGAAGACAGTGGTGGGGGACATTTCGGAGAGAGAAAACCTTATTTCCCCTAATGTTTTAAGAAAAAGGTGTATAGTATTTGAGAAATGGAACTGGGGAAATAACTAAAACATGAAGGGTCTCATCTGAATTTTATGCTAGGAATAAATATTTCTAAATTCATTCATCTAACCAATACTCATTAAGTGTCTAATATAGGTAGGCTAAGCAGCATTCTAGGTATTGTGGGTATGGCAGGGTCACACACACACACACACACACACACACACACACACACAATGACCAGACCCTTTTGGATCTTAAAACAAATAATCACAGGAATAAATGTAAAGTTACCAATGTGACTAAAATGCACGTAAAGAGGTACATAATTCTGTAATAGTCCATAATAAGGGATTTGACATGGGGAGGTCAGAGGGTACTTTCTTAAGGAAATAAAATTAAGCAGAGATTTATCTAAACAAAAAACTAAATTTGAATAAAGTGAAGATAACTTTTGCCAGTCACTTCTTACTGCCTCTACAGCTACTGCTTATGTCCAAGCCTGAGCATATGCTCCCCTGGGTGACTGTCATCTCCTGTCACAGCAGCTGGAATAATTCCATTAAAACCAAAATAAGACCATGCCATGCTCTATGCAATGCTTTCCAGTGGCACATTGTAGTTGCTTAATCAGTATTTGCTGAGTATATGAAGAGATGAACAGAGGAATAAGAATTGATGCAAAGATAAGAAAACACATGCAGAAAAAAGAAAAAAAAAAAGAAAGAAAACACATGCAAAGGACCTGTGAGGAAAGAGACCAAGCACATAAGAGTAATGGGAATAAGGTCCTTGTGACTTAGGAGAAGAGATGAGGCCAGCATGGCGAGTACAAATCAGACCTTGAAGAATTGCATAATACTGGTGTTTTACCTAAGCACAATAGAAAGACCTCGAATGTTGAAGTAGAACCTATGCTATTATCAGCATTTTGTAGATCACTCTGCCATGAGCATATCAGTTAGGGGGGTCATAAGCAGCATCTTGAGTGAGACAGGAGATAGAAAGAAGAGGGGTTCAAGAGGTGTTTTACAAGGTCTAGAAGTAGACTGGATGTGGAGGACAGGCAAGAGATAGATTTCAAGAGTAACACCAGTTTTCTTGCACTAAGCTCTAGGTGAAGGCCAGATTTGGGGAGCAGAAACTCATGAGTTAGCTGTGGTCATATCGGGCCTAAATGCTGGGACGACATTCGAAGTTAGCATCCAGTGGCCAGTTGACATGGTCTGGAACTCAGCTGAAGGTAGATGTTTATGAGTCACTGGAAGCCATAGAATTTAGGTATGCACAGTCTCCGAACCTAGGGCTTCTCAAGCTTCAGTGCTCACTACAAGTGCTTGGAGATTTTGTTACAGAGCAGATTCTGCTGGAAGACATCAGGAGAGAGTCTGATAGTCTGAATTTCAACTGGCTCCCAGGGTTCTGGTGTTGCTGATCTTTGTATCATATTTTGACTAACAAAGTACCTGTTACTATGTAGTCTGTTTGGTTCTGAATGAAATGAGAATAAAGTCAGCAAGCAGAATAAGAAAGCCATACTCATCTTTACTGTCTGAAAAAATATATACATACAGGATATAAAGCAATAAAAGAAAAACTGGATAATAACCTATCGCTTGCCAAAATGTCAGTAATATTTTGAGGTCGTATCATTATAAGTGGTATAAATTCATTAAAATATTTCAATGGTCTTCTTTGTTTTTAATGGTCTTCTGTATTTTCCCATTTAAAAAAATGATCCTATTTTGTTATAGCAACAACAACAACAACAGAATGTGTTTGAAATGTGAGCTACTTGTAGCTGCCTAGATGCACCTAAATCATAGAGTGGGTTGGGGTAGAAGTTACAAGTGTCTTTAAGATTGAAATAAATTTGGATCACACTCCTAACCCTGTTTCTCAAGAGACGCTTGTCATTCCTGCAGATTACCTCTCGCTCTGAATCCCACTAAATTTTCAGTTTGTTCTGTTGTTTTTTTCAGTGAGTTACACTGATTGCTGCTTGATTTCTTCACTTTTATAAAGTACAAAAAGACATGACTATGTGGGGGGCAACATTTCACTAAAGTTTTAGACCTGGGAAAGGGGGGGCGTAGGTCAGCAGCAAACAACAAGTGAAACAGTGTGGATTTAAAATACAGGCAAGTATTTTATTAATAGTGCTTTATTCATTCCTGGAACTTTCCACCAGTTGTCCCCACACTGAGAGGAACCTGTTACCCACTATGGGACTTTACTCATCCTGTGCTAAACTGCCTCTAATCTCTTCTCTTCAGTAGTTCATCCAGAATCCCAGATTATTACTTATTTCTGTAATGGGCATGAATGATTTTCTAAAAAAACCCACAGGATAAGAAAAAAATGAAACTCTGTGTTTCTTTTTGTCTCTATTTATGCTTAATTAGGGAGCACTTGTGTCCACAGAGAACAGAAAATTAACCTTGACAATTGAAGGTAGGTTATTTCTGGATTGAGACATGAGAAATTTAGGTCTTCCTCTATCAGTTCAAGATTTTCATATGATCTATGCTTCCTTGGTGAACAGATTCCCTAAGGCTGCTTCTGCTCTATGAACTGTGCCTACTCACCTTCATGCTCCTCTTGGGGCACAAGAAACTTGTATCTTCTTCATTACACCTTATTGGGGAGCTCAGAACACTTTCATGGGTACCCTTGAATGATCCTCCTAGATAGCTTCCTCGATAATTTTTGAAGTTACCACTCAAACCACCACTTTGGATATGTATTCTCTACTAGTTCTGTATCTCAAGGTACCATCCCAAAATATGGCTGCAGACCCTTCTGTGCTGGGACTCCCCTAAACCTAACTGGGATTTCCATTGCCCTGGAAATAAATCCTGCAAAGTTTCACTTTCTTATTTAGTGTTCACACCACAAACTCTGTGCCCTCAGTTCTCAATGAATAGCCATGCTTTTAAAGTCCCATGACAGAACATTTCTTTCTTAAGAGCCTTTGAAATAAAAAAAATATTTTTTGAAACTCTGAATTGAGCAGTTATTAATTTTTCTAGTCTTCATACACTGTCCCTGCTCACTTGCCCTGCCAGTGTCATTGATTCAATTAGTGCAGACTGTGTGGCAACTTTGCATACCCAGGAATAAATAAACATTAAACACACACTTGTCAATATTCTGAGAATATTTTTCTTCTACATTTCTTAAGAAAAAAAAAAAAAACAATTATATTGTTCCTCCTTAGCCCGGAGTCTATTATTCTCATATCAAAACATTTCTATTAAGATGTATTTTAACATGTAATAAATATTTTTGCACAATTCTCTGGTCAGTTATTAAAATAGCAACTTTCAGTTTGAATCTGATTTTGTCATGCTGTATTAAAAATATTTTTTTAATATTTTATTTATTTATTTGACAGAGAGAAACACAGCTGGAGAGGGAACACAGCAGAGGGAGTGAGAGAGGGAGAAGCAGGCTTCCCACCTAGCAGGGAGCCCGATGTGGGACTTGATCCCGGGTCTCCAGGATTATGAAGGCAGTTGCTTAACCAACTGAGCCACCCAGGCGCCCCTGTATTAAAAATATTTTTAAAAAACACAGATTCATCAGCTACATAAAAATTGTATGATTTAAAATGTACTCATTTCTACTTCATAGTAAAAAAAAAAAAAAAGAACACTATTCTTGACCCCTATTTAGGCTAAAAATGAACCTTATAGGGAAAATCAAGCTAGTGGCTAGTATAAATATAAGTTTCCACAGAAACTCTTATGGAAGAGCCATGGAAGTTTTCAGTTTTATTAATCATTGTTAATAAAATACTCTAGAAAGTATGTTATATCTTATATCATGGGAAATGTGGGTGACTTTATTAGGAAGTTTGTCCTTTATTCTTATTCTTTTTGGGAGAATGCTGTATTTGTTTACCTTAAAATTTACACATTGTTGATTTCTATTAATACTACTAGATAAACTAGTTATATTATTGAACTCTCACAGATTCTATATTTTTCTAAAGCGTGAGATGTTTTCATATATCTCCCAAAATAATACATGTTAAAGCACTATGTCATATCTAGAAAAGTCAGTAGAATACAGAGGGTCTGTCAGATTATGCCATAAAAATTAGGATGGTAGGCTCAAAAAGAAAAGTTAAATGGAACCATAATTATATCCTTAATGATTATTGTAATTAAATCTACTCTGTGTTTTACTTGTGAATTACTTGACATTGAGACGACACTGATGAAATTTCTGCTGCTCTGAAAGTTTGGGAGTAAATTAATTTTTCAAAACACTACTGGCAATTTAATACACATATTAATTGATATTTAACTTTATGCAGTGAAATTGTTTCCTGAAAAATTAATCACTTTATCCTCCATTTGGGTTAATTATGAAGCAATACAACTTCAAATTAAAAGTGTAAATGGTTTTGATTTAATTACATTGTGATCATTAATAATGTAGGTAAGTTTCTTCCACTTAAAATACCTATGATCAAAGAATATTCTCCCAAAAGATTCTTTGGATATTTTTTGCTATATTTTAGAAAGGAATGCCTGCATTTATAAGTAGAAGATCAAAGTGTATTAACAAGAAAAGTTACCAGCAGGAGTCCTATGCAGAATCAGCATTTTAAAATTAACAACCATTAGAGTATTTGCCTAATACAGTGAGTACAAGATTTAGTAGCAGGAAGATTATCAAATTATCCTTTGCATTTCAATTATTGGTAGAAATATTGAAAAAAATGAATCTAAAATGTATCACACACAGTAAGTGGGATGTGTAAAAAGGGACATATATTATTTTCATGTTTGCAAGAGAGATGTTTTGATATTTAAATGCTTTCATTTCTTCTTTGATTATCTCCTTTCCTGGGGAAGTTTAATTTTGAAATTTTCAGTGTGCTTGAGTCAATGCCATGATATCTCTTCTTTTAAAAAATATATTTCATTTTTATCTATAAGGGACAATGTCTTGCTATGTAGCTAAACCCTATGACACAGCTTTGTAATTACAGTCATTTTCAATAATGTTCTTTAGTATAGTGTCTGTGTGGAACAGAAGACTGAAGTTTGACCTGCAGGCATCTGGGGATGTAGTATTTAATTTAAAAATCCTTTAAATTCATTTTAGGAAAGTTATTTCATAATGAATCATCAATTCAAGTTCATAAATTAACCACTGATCCTCTTTCAATTCTTTCCATGCCTCTTACACTTCACCTTGTACTGAACAGTGATAACAGAATTTGAATCCCTGATCCTGCATTCAAAGTTATGTGGCAATTTGGGAAAAACTCATCCTACTTAAATTTTTACTAATTGACAGGTCATGAAAGTTTCCCTTGGGCTTCTGCAGGCTAGTCTGACATGGAGAAGAATCAGGTCAGACAGGGTATCTTGCATTTCACACCGTTTCTCCAATTAGATTTCAAGCTAGGAGTCTCTAAAAAATAATAATAATGAATAAAAATAAAATTTAAAGATACTGAATGATATGGCACTTAGCCTAAATGTATATATGCTTAGCAAATATATAAATTGAATGAGTAAAATACTGTTCCACATTTCTACATATTCAGCAGGAAAATATAATTTACCTAAGATTGAGTACTTCATCAAGAGTAAATCACTTCAGATTTGCTCAATTACTGCTACGAATTTGAACATAATAACCAGAAGTCTCAAAGTAATTTACTTTTTCTCAGCCCATGTTTGACAGCACCATGCATATCACTAGATGGCCTCCCGTTGAATAAGTATTTTTAGAAGTGTTTGTGTATTTGATAGTGAAATATCTTTTCTGCAATTTGCCATAGGAACATCAACAATACTTAATACTTGCCAACTTACTATATCAATAATATTTACTGATTTACTGTAATTTACAATATAGGTTGTTAATAAATGTTCTGTAATTCTGTATATTGTTTATATTTAAAATACGTGTTTTCTAAATCAATAACCTCACATCTGGTGTTCCAGAATTTAACAGCAATGGGCGCCTCCACCAAAGACCAAAGCATCTGAGACTTTTCATTTATTTCTTTGAAAATTAGTCGTTTGCTCTTTGGCTTAGAGCTTTACTGTTCCATAACCTTCCAGGCCTAAAAGCAGTTTCAATATTCAATGAATATGTTTCGGCTTTCACTGGTGTTTGGCTGGATGTTCTTCAGCAAACTGTCCTCTCAGATATAGCCAGTGTGGTTTTTCTGATGCCCAAAGTGGACAGCTAGGATGCCCTCCGCTTGAGCCCATCCTTGAGGCACTCCAGGATGCTTTGACTTGTACACAATGCAACAATTCATTTCTGGCAGTGAACTGAATAGAATACATTAAGCACACATCCTGCATTCTGAACCGCTTTCTGTTTACTTTGAATTCTAATTCAAGGCATTGAGGTCAGGTTCTAAATCTTGGGATATTTTAGCCCCTACTTTTCCCATAAATTTTTAGCTCTATTTTCTCTGTCTTAGGACAGAAAATGGCCTGAGAGAAGGTGACTTCATGTGTGTTATTTGGATGTAGGAAAAGGAGCAATGCCCTCCTCTCTCTGCCTCCGAAAAGCGTGGCAACATGCCCTCTAACACACACACTGGGACGGGAGGGTCAGCCACGTAGTAGCCCGCTCCAGTGAAACGTCATGATTTCTGGCACTTTGTTCCCTCCGCCCCAAGGGGAAATAGAGAGTAAGACGCTTTATGGAGTTTTCTTCGACTTTAGAACCCTTGACTGGCTAGTAAGTGAGGAGAGAGGCAAAAAATAAGAATCCAAATGTATTCATTTCTGATTTCAAATCCTTCGAGAATATTATCTCATTTTTTTTTTCATATTTGACCATTGGGGATTTATTTGACTTCACATGAACAGAGCTTGGGACTAAAGAAAAGAGAGTAATTATTAGCTTAATAAAGGATACTGATGTTTTAAAGGAAAAGGAGATTAATAGGGATCTAAGGGAAATCCATGCACACCATACACAGATAAATCCGCAAATAGGTCATGAATGGGACACAAGGATACAGAATATCCAAACTTCTGTGTTAATGAAAATAATAATGCTGTTGAAAACAACCCTAAACCTACACTATGCAGAGATTTGAGAGCCTGCGAAAAGGAATTTAATTTTAGGTCAAAGGTACAAAAGTGCCCTGGAAAGGCATGAGAAAAATAAACAAGTGCTATCAAGTCTTTAATATTACATTATTGAAAGGATATTTATTGTCAGGCAAATCAAACCTGAATATGATAAAGCAGAACTACACCAAACGTTCAACTTTTAGCATACACAGTGATCAAAACAACAAGTGATTCCTTGGGGTTGTGTAACAAAATTCACATTAAAGACACTCCATAGAATAAAAAAATGCCTATTTTTGTTTGTTTGTTTGTTTTTTCAGACTAAATAATCTCTAGATGTGGACTTACACTTGGCAAAAATAAACAAGTTATTTTAAAAATCATAAGATAATCAGAGAAACATAAATACAGGATTGTGATTTGTTATTCAAGGCAATTTTTGCTATTTCATGGTTGATAATGGGATTGCAGTTATGTTTTGTCAGAGCCACTATTTTATATAAAATAGTTGCAGACTAAATGTTAGGCTGTCTGGAAGTTATGTTGAAATAATTCCAGAGGACTAGAAGTATGGATGAAACAGTATCGGCCATGAATTGATAATTAGACATGGGGATCCATTATACTATTTTTTATATTTAGATATATGATTGAATTTTCCATAAAAGGATAAAGAAGTTCTTGAAGGTAATTTTTATGAGAATAGCATATCATTAGGCTAAATATTCAAATATCACTCCACTCTGGTACATCTTTACGTTAGGTATTGATCTGATAATAAATCTTAAAAGAGAGTATCGGTGTTTTGCTGGGTGTATCGCGTTAAGTATCGGTTGAAAGAAACTGAGGTAGTAAAGAGTTTGTGGTGCATGTATAATAAGATATAATTTTATATAGTTGAATATATAAAGAAGCAGAAGAATATAAAGGTATTGTAGACATTAGACATGCAGTCTAGTTAGAACCTTTATTATGATACAGTAAAGTGTAATGAGCTTAGGAGATAGGAAAACCGGGGTCTGATGCCCTCATTTGCTGCCTATCTTGTTAGGAAAGCCACTGAGCCTTCTGAGCCTCAATTTCCTCCTCTATAAAGTGGTAATAAGTGTACTTCCCTCAAAGGAGTATTGTCCGCACCTAATAATTTGTGAAAACTCAGAGTACAATGAAATAAGCCCTGATACTTCCATAATACCATGTTCTAAATATGTTATTAACATATTTTAACTCATTTAATCCTCAATGCTGTGAGGTATTTATATTGTCATGCTTTACAGAGAGGGAACAGGGATTAAGTGAATCGTTCAAGTATGAACAACTAGTAGGTGGCTAGGCTGAGATACAAAGTATGCCATCTGTCTCCATCTGTGCTCTTTAATCAGCTCTATGACATACAACAAAATGACACATCAGAGGTGCTTAATAAATGTTCTTATGATAAGTAGTTGTTGCTTTGAGCAGTAAAACAACAAAGAAACTGATTTGTCTGTGTTCGTTGGTGTCATTCCCTCCCCAAATTAAGTCATAAATTTGAAAAATTAAGATGAAAAATGTTCTGGGGGCACTTGGGGAACCCCAGTTGGTTAAGCTCCCAACTCTTGGTTTCAGCTCAGGTCATGATCTTATGGATTGTGAAATCGAGCCCCGAGTTGGGCTCCACTCTCAGTGAGGGAGTCTGCTTGAAGCTTCTCTCTCTCTCCCTCTGCCCCTCCCCCCCATTCTCTCCCTCAAATAAATAAATAAATCTTTTTTAAAAAGATAAAAAACATTCTATAATTTAGTTTCTCTACTTTGAACTGTTAAGTTGAGCATTTACAATGTAACAATGCCTGTACTTAACACTGCATCTGTCCCCTTAGTCTGTGCTTGCAGTAGCCAAATAATGTAGGAAATGTCCCTATTGAACAGATGAGGAAGGTGAAGTTAGAATATGGTGATTAACTTGCCAGATATCATGTAGCTTGTAACGATGGCAACTCTTTATACATGAAATGTTGACATCAAAGGCCATTTTGATAATTTTATGATCGAAGTATCTCAAGAAGGTGTGAGAAGTTAGCAATTAGTTTGTACCTATTGTACTAACAATTTTAACATAGTATTATAATATACTCTTGTTACAATCTTCTGAGAAAGGTGCCATTATTTTTCTCTATGATGAGACAGAGGCTCAGTGAAATTAGATAATTTGCTCAAAATCACACAACCCGTAAATTATGAAGCAGACATTTAAACTCAACATGGCCTGTTTTCAAAGTCCACGTATTTGGTGTTATATCAAATATTGGCAATTTTTTGCATTCAGTCACTTGAGACAATAACCACCAACACTGGTGTCCAGCAAAAAAATAAATGATTGATTTCAGTCTTATTTGTGTTTTCTCACAATGTCATCATTCCCTTTTGAAATGCTATTTTCTTGAATAGGGAATATTTGATCTGGCTGTTACATTGCCAAGTGGAAAATGTGTTCTGATTCAAATATGTGGTAGATGTTATTCACTGGGGCTTATAAACAGCTTATTTATTGTCATACTTGCTTTTCTTATATATACTTATGCATATGCTGCTCATATCATGTATATTGTCTGTAGTAAATTGGAATCTTCAAGTTTTTGGACCATAGGAACAAAAAGTCACCAGGATTTGAGTTGGAATAGAAAAAAGTATGAAGGGACCTTATTTGATTCTAGTTTTTAATGCATTGTTTGGATAGTTGAGGGGATTTAATCCCGAGGATTATTTTTATGAGGAAATGTATTCACCCTTCTTGTTTTTTCACAGAGGAAGCCAGCAGAATTAATACAGTTTATTTCATCAGGCATCAAATTTTTGCCAGGTGCTTCTTCCCTCAGTGAGTCACAGGTGGGGTCCCTTAAAGAAATCTAAATTGTGTTCCCATCATGTTGGCAGAATTTTAATACAGGTGTAAAGGTACACATAAAATCACAAAATATACTCTGATGACAATAGGAAGTGTGTAAGATTAAGAAACCAATTAATTTGGAGTGAATGTAGTTGGGCATGATTTGCTACAAATAATAAGAATTTAACAGTCTGCAGGGTATTTCAGGGTAGGAGATATGACAAGATCAGATTGGAAGACCTTTTATTTTAAGGCTAAGAGAATGTGCTTTATTCCAAAGCAAATAAGAATGGATAGTGGACTTCTGAGTAACAGAAACAATTTTATACAAGTCATATTTAAGTAAGATTTAGTACTGCAGTCTTATGTTCAGTGAATTGTGTCAAGGAGAGTTGATGAGCAAATGTTGCTCCTGAGTTAACATAAACAATGTGGCTTTTGCACTTGAGAATCCTGTTGCCAGTAATGCAATTAACTATCAGTGATGCATCAGTGAATGGTTCCAAAATTGGCTTCAAAAGCAATGGTTGGAGACCAATGGGCAACTGTCTTATAGCAGGGTTTGGAAGATTACATAACAGAATGATTTTAATGGGTTGAGCTTAACCCCAAGTATGCAGTAGGTATACAATAAATATTTGCTGAATGAATGAATGATATACTACTACATAATCAATAGCAGACTGTACTACAATTAAATTTGTATTTGAATGTCCTGAAGACACCTTAAACTCAAAAATTCTCATTCCTGAACGTGGCACCAGCAATCAAACCAGTCACTTCCCTTGTATTATTGTCCTGGCAAATGACACCTCTATCCACAGATATTGGTTATATCATACCAGAAAGTTTAGTCTTTCTAAACTACCTGACCCAACTAGAAACTAAATCGGGGAATGCTATTGTAGTCATCCAGATGTCAAGTGATGAGGTATGCTGTGGAGTAGAAGTGGAATTGAGAAGGAAAATAGAGTAAGGATGAAAACGGATAAAGAATGCATGCATGGATGAGGACAGATAGATAGCTAGATACATACACACATACAGAGTTTTGTACTAATTAAGGCAAGCATAAAGATATCATAAAAAATTTAAACCTTTAAAATACAGTGGTATAAAACAGATAGGAGAACATCTTTGGCTTCATGTGAGTATGCTGGTCTTGCCAGGTGGTCTGATCAATGAGAAGGTCAACTTCTACTTTCTACTCTACCTTCCTCTCCTTTATTTTCTGTGTCTGCTGTGTCTGCTCTCTTTCCTTGATGAGGAGCGTAGGGGGAACCAGGTCAAGGCCAGGTCAAGAAATTTCCTTTTCAGCTAGTGAAACAATGTCCCTCAGTAGGTCTACCTCAAACCATATGTCAGAAGGCTGTCACATGGCCTCTCTTGGCTGCCAGGAAGCTTTGATATCTCTGCACTTAGGTGATTGCTACCATTTTGCTTTTCTATACATAGATACTTTGATTCATGGATCAGTGTTTTTATATTTCCTAAGTTTGTCATGAGGAATATTTGAGATAATTATTTATTTTATCTTTATTTATTTTGGAGAGAGAGAGAGCACACACACACACACACATGCCAGTAGAGAGGGCCCCACAGGGCATGCAGTCCTTGGGGAAGGAGAGGAGGTGCTTAATCCCAGGACTCACGAGATCATGACTTAAGCTGAAACCAAGTGTCAGACGCTTAGCCAACTGAGCCACCCAGGCACCCCAGAGGTAATTATTTTAAAGATGATTATTAAAATTTTGAAATGTACAAATACCTTATTATCGATGTTTAACACATAGTAAGAAAAACAAAATATAAAACAAAAAATGAGTGGAAACTAGGAAAAAGTAAAACTGCCTTTTGAATTTTTTTTTTAATTTTAAGGATTATTTGTTATTAGCTACCCAAAGCTATCATTACCCATTCATAACCTAATAATCGGTCTATAATGTTTAGGAAAAAGTAAGTCAAAAAACTCTTCAGTGCAAGATGTTAGTTGTTTTAAAAGGTGTGGCTTTGAATTTTGGGGATAGTAATTTTGGAGTTAATAATATTGAGTGCCTTTGATTCAAGTGCACTTAGCAAACATTTTCTAAAATGCAGTCTCTGCCCAAGGTTTGCCTCATTCACTTTAAGTAAAGTTTTCTCAGGGGAGATTATGTGGTAGCAGTTAACATTAAAAGGCAACACTGAACAACTGTAGCAGAAAGGACATAAAGAAAGGCATATCCATTTGGAATTCCAAAAAGGATTATGTAAGCATTTTATGTTCCTTTCCCATTTTTGTAGATCACTTAATTTTTAATGGCTATAAATTTTCTGGATCATGGTGTTTGAATTATAGATGCAGATAATTGAATATATTCTGAAAACAAAATTTAGCAACTCCAAAATATTTATCTATTGGACTTAAATGTGTGTGTATTATGGTCAACCAAATTACTTATGTTATAACTAGAACAAGCCGTCATTAAAAATTACTTTTGCAGTTACCTGGGACAACACATTTGATTATATCCAAGTTGAAGTTTTTATTTATTCTGAATTCATGTCTTGTCTCCGTAAGAAAATAGTAGTCTCTTTGATGGCAGAAAATATTTAATCAAGTCCTCAGTCTCTCCTTGTGTCAGGGAAATAAGAGGTATTCCAATAAGACTTACTTTGTTTTAGGGGTGCCTGGGTGGCTCAGTTGGTTAAGTGACTGCCTTCAGCTCAGGTCATGATCTGGGAGACCCAGGATCGAGTCCCACATCGGGCTCCCTGCTCAGCGGGAAGCCTGCTTCTCCCTCTCTCACTCCCCCTGCTTGTGTTCCCTCTCTCGCTGTGTTTCTCTCTGTCAAATAAATAAAATCTTTAAAAAAAAAAAAAAGACTTTACTTTGTTTTAAAGAAGTACTTAATAGCATAGAATGCATAGAAGTCCAATATCTGAAGACATGCTTCAGTCCTCTTGGAGGTTAGGATACAGGTAACAAAACCTAACTAAGGCTAAAGGTTGATAAAAGCTGGTATGTAAAATTAAGTAGAAACCACTGTGCTAGAAGTTGGGAGTAAAACACATCAAAGGCAAGCAGACAATTTATGTAAAATAACTTTTAGAAAACATAGTAAAATTTTAAAGAAATAGAGAAGAGTTGAGATGGCCTATGAGACGTTGGCAGAACTTATCTAACAATAACCGAGAAGAGTAGTTTTGGGACTGTAAATAGTATGTCAACACTCAGGGGAAAGCTGGTGGTATGAAACCTTCCCCAAGTTGTAAAGGAAAGATAAGTAAGGAAATTGGTGGTTTTGAAGAAATATGTGTATATATAATTGTTCTTGATTTTAAAGGCTTATAATTCATTTATAATATGTGTAATATTCCTATAAAAATGTGTCTTAGTCCTTAAGGAGGTGTTTGGTTTTATGAGTGTGAGGAAGAAGATTTAAGTGTTCGGGTGACCCTGGTTCATATTTGGGCTTTTTCATTTGTGCTGGTTGCACACTTTAGGCAAGTTTGTTGCATTTTGTTTTTATTTTTTGATCTCATAAGTCTTTATTTTCTGGTATTTTAAAAATTAATGACTTTATCATTAGATTCAAGAGAACTGACATATCAAATATCTTACAATGTGCCTGGCATGTAATAAGTTCCCAGGATGATAAGGGAAGAAAGAAAGAACAAGGCCATAGTTGTGGAGAATGATGAAGCACTACTGCTTAGACCTGGTGATAAAGCAAATGTTCATCAGGGTATTAAGTACATATTAGACAGCTGGGCAGCGCTGGGTGAAGACACTCCTTCATTATTCATTCAGCAAGTGTTCAGTGCTCCTTTCTGCCAGGAACTTGTGCTAGTGATAGACAGGGAGTCCTCATTCTTTAAAGAGATTTGGAACCAGGTCAGGTGGGGGCTGAACTTTGAAGAACACAGGACACCTCCCCTCGATGAGACACATCTAGCAAAATTCTCTTCCATATGCTTCTGTACTAGATATATCAGCAAAACTGTTTTTAGGTGAATGAATGCTATCCAGGAAAAGGGGTTACAACAACACAAAAGCTCTAAATTTCTTTGAGGGCAAATACATTGGTAGATTGAGTATTCTCCATATGCCATAACCTGTTTGAAATGCATGGTTTGGGGCGCCTGGGTAGCTCAGTTGGTTGGGCGACTGCCTTTGGCTCAGGTCATGATCCCGGAGACCTGGGATTGAGTCCCACATCGGGCTCCCTGCTCGGCAGGGAGATTGCTTCTCCCTCTCTCACTCCCCCTGCTTATGTTCCCTCTCTGGCTGTGTTTCTCTCTGTCAAATAAATAAAAATATTAAAAAAAAAAAAGAAAGAAAAAAGAAATGCATGGCTCACAGGGAAGTGAGAAATAACTTTAGGTAAGTGTAATTTTAAATTCCGCAGCATACTTCACCCAATTTTCAAACAAATGATTTTTCAGAACTTAAAACACTATGTATGTACTGAATGTGGCCTATTTATACTTTCTTGATTCTCGCAATTGGAGATTGATACAAATGAAAGGACCGCAAATGTTCTGTAATTCAGGAATTCTCCAGTGGGATTAATAGTTATCACAAGACTAAACACTGGTATGTGAGGGTGTAAGGTTTTCATCTTCCTTCATCATGCTTTTGCGCTGTAGATCCATTATAATTCTTCATGAATGCTGCTAGTATTCTCCTAAATAGAGAGGAACACTGCTATAAGCAAACATGAATTTTTACTTTCTGTGTTGTTGCCAGCTAGAGGTAGACATGTTACAAGGGTTATGAGAATAAGTCCCTATAAATATATTTATAAGTTATAAGATAGCTTATGAAACACATATAATAAGTCATAAATAAGAAACTAGAGATGCCAAGGAGGCTAAAGGTAATTAAAGCAGATATACTATTTCAGAAGGAATATTGGTAGGCATAATTTTGCACATATGGATTTGTTGATTAGAAAACAGGGACACAAATTTGAGTCCATGTTTTGTGGTCAAAACACATAAGGAAAAAGTGGAGTTACATAAAAAAAATATATTGTTGATCAAATGAAAACACACCACTTTTTATGGGAAAGCACAGCATTTCCTGGCCCCAGAAATAAAGAAAAGTGGCTCCTCTGGCTTATCCCTGAAACATTCACTGAGTTCGATATCAGACAACAAAGGTAGTACAAATATTTGTTACAGCATCTCTCAAAGGAAGCTGAAAGTTCCACATTAAAATACAATTCAGCGTCAATAAAAATGTATAAATAGGTATGCAATTCAGTGAAAATACTAGAGTCAAATAAACTGTGTGTAAGGAGTCTTACTCTCCTCATAGAGAGGAAATGTAGATTTACCAGCATAGAAGCCTATATATCCTTCAGCTCACTGCCTGTGATTATTATTTTTTTATATACTCAGACTTTTTATAAGAACTGGACCCTGATTTTTTTTTTCAATATGATATGGTGGACCATTGGTATCTGATTTCCTTTTAAAGAAGGCTGGGATTCCCTGGTTCTCTCTTTTTGAACATGGCCATGATCTAAGTCTTGGAAAAAGAGCAGAGAGAGAGCCTGAAGTCCTTTCCCCACTTGAGAGGGCTGGGAATTTCAAATTTCCAGACACTGACCAAATTTCCAGACACTGGCCAACTGGAATTTTCCAGAAGTTATTTTGCTTCCAAGTACTTTGTGAATTGTAGTAGTAGGACTAGTGCTTAGAACAGGATGTGCATTTCATAGCATGATTGTGAAAATGACTGCAGAGTCCTACACACAGAGGACCAGAACTGAGCCCAGTACAGGGATTCCCATGCCTGTCTGCACTTTGGAATACTCAGGGAGCTTTGAAAAAGACTGCAGCTGCATTTCACATACAGAGATTTGATTTAATTAGTATGGGGTGTGGTCTGGGCTTTGGAAATTTGGAAAGATCTCTAAGTAATTCTTAAGTGTGCAGGAATATGGGAATCATTGACCTAGAACTTAGTAAATGCTCCTCAGGTTAGCTCTTCCTATTGCTAGGTATACTTTGACGAAGGCCGTGGTACAATAAGCATCACAAGCTACTTTTAATTTTCCAGATATGTATTCGGGAATTTTATAGCAGATACCATGTAAAATAACACTTTCATGTTTCTGTTTAAGGTGAAAACTTCAATTACAACGTACACTTTTTTTTTAAGTACCATAAAAACGTTTTGTGCAACATATACTACTAATCACATCTTTTCTTTCTTTTTTTAAAGAAAATATTTTATTTATTTATTTGACAGAGAGAGAGAGAGAGGGAGAGAGGGAGGGGGAGAGAGAGATATCACAGGTAGGCAGAGAGACAGGCAGAGAGAGAGGGGGAAGCAGACGCCCCAATGAGCAGAGAGCCCGATTCAGGGCTTGATCCCAGGACCCTTAACTCTCTCAGCCACCTAGGCACCCAATCACACTTTTTTCTATATGGGAATAAAAAAAAGCAAATCATGAGTCCAGCAATTACAGGCAGTTCAAGAGCTGACTTTGCACAATGTCAACAAGTAAAAATTTGTGCTCAAGCACTCAGTAATGATTTGCAAGTCAGCAAACAGAGATAGCAGCTGCTTTATAGGTGGAGAAAAATTGTAGCTCATTTTCGCCCTCCGGGAATCTATGTGTTTAATCATTTCTTGTTGTAAATATGAAAATGTTCATTAGACTTAAAAAAAAATAGTCTTCTGTCATGTACATAAAGTTGACGTGAATTAACTGATGAAAAACATGGATACATCGGTTTAGCCTAAATATCAACAGGGCTCAATCAAGAGTAAATTCAAAGGTTCAAATTCTAAGGCAATTTAAGAAGTCTCCTTACCCAAATCGTCTCATCTTGCGAAGGAGGAAATCCTTTATCAAGGTATCAGCAACTTTTCCAGGATCATACGAAGATCTAGTAGAAGAATACAGAGTTGGTTTCTTCCATATTCTAAACCACTGAGCTTTTGATTATGTGATGCTGACTTCCCGGAAAAGGAGCTTCACAGGATGCCAAAGCCTAATATAGTTCAGATCAAGATTCCTTTAAATCAGAGAATAAAGTGAATTCATTAAGGTGGTGTCAGAGCAAAACTTGCCCTGACAAGGTTAAACAGGCAACGGAGACTTTAATCAAGGCCATGGCACAGAGGGGCAAGATCAGAACTAAATTTGAGCTCCATTCTGCTGAAACAGAGGGTGGAGGTGGGGGTGAATGGTAGGTGTGAATGGTGGGTATGTCTGAGTGTGCTGGCTAGGAACACCGGCCATTTTTGTGGGCTACCTGGCTCTGCTAGAAGAAAAACTAAATGTTCTCTAGTTGTTCTACAAATCCAGAAAGGTGCCGGTCAATTAGGATCCTACTCTCCCACAGAGACTAGAAAGGGGCTCTACGTTTCTTGATGTTACCTTTCAAAGAGGTGACTCCCAGATCCTTGAGATAAGATATTCCTGGATTATATGACTGGCAAGGAACACTTAAAAAGATTGACACCTTGGGTGCCTGGGTGGCTCAGAGGGTTAAAGCCTCTGCCTTCATCTCAGGTCATGATCTTGGGGTCCTGGGATCAAGGCCCATATCAGGCTCTCTGCTTGGTGGGGAGGCTGCTTCCTCCTTTCTCTCCGCCTGCCTCTCTGCCTACTTGTGATCTCTCTCTCTGTCAAATAAATGAATGAATGAATGAATAAATAAATAAATAAATAAATAAATAAATAAATAAATAATTGACACCTCAAAGGGATCAAAAAAATAATGCACAAAAGGTAAACATAAATTAATTAATTAAAAATTAAAAAAAATTTAAAAGACACTGAACTATATATTTAAGGTTCTAACATCTTTCTGTTACCTGGATTCTCAAATAAAATATAATATTTGCTACTGCTGCTCAAAGAAAATGGGCAAATACAAATTTTCTAGATAGAGTAGATGTCCTAAGAAAAGGCAGGTCAGGAGGCAGAGTCAGGAAGAAGCCTGGCTGATATTTAGTAAAGCCAAGGTGAATGCTGAAGACATTTTGTTCAGAAAAAAATTCCCATTTTATTTTATTTATTTATTTTTTAATAATAATTTATTTTATTTTTTCAATATTCCAATATTCATTGTTTATGCCCCACACCCAGTGCTCCATGCAATCTGTGCCCTCAATACCCACCACCAGGCTCACCCATCCCCTCAACCCCCTCCCTTCCAAAACCCTAAGTTTGTTTCTGAGTCCAAAGTCTCTCATGCTTCATCTCCCTCCCTGATTGACCCCAGTTCACATTTCCTTTCCTTCCCCACTGCCCTCCATGTTACTACTTATGCTCCACAAGTAAGTGAAACTATATGATACTTGACTTTCACTGCTTGTCTTATTTCATTCAGCATAATTTCCTCCAAGCTCATCCATGTTGCTACAAAAGTTGGATATTCATCCTTTCTGATGGAGGTGTAATATTCCATTGTATATGTGGACCATATCTTCTTTATCCGTTCGTCTGTTGAAGGGCACCTTGGCTCTTTCCACAGCTAGGCAATTGTGGCCATTGCTGCTATGAACATTGGGGTGCATGTTCTTCTCACTACCTCTTGTATCTTTGGGATAAATACCCAGTAGTGCAATTGCAGGGTCATAGGGTAGCTCTATTTTTAATTTTTTAAGGAATCTCCACACTATTTTCCAAAGTGGCTGCACCAACTTGTATTCCTACCAACAGTGTAAGAGGGTTCCCCTTTCTCCACAGCCTCTCCAGCACTTGTTGTTTCCTGTCCTGTTAATTTTGGCCATTCTGACTAGTGTAAGGTGGTATCTCAGCGTGGTTTTGATATGAATTTTCCTGATGGCTAATGGTGATGAACATTTTTCATGTGTCTGCTAGCCATTTGTATGTATTCTATGGAGAAGTGCCTCTTCATGTCTCCTGCCCATTTTTTGATGTGATTGTCTTTTTTTTTGGTTGTTGAGTTTGAAGAGTTCTTTAGAGATCTTGGATATCAGCCCTTTGTCTGTAGTGTCATTTGCGAATATCTTCTCGCATTCTGTGGGTTGCCTCTTTGTTTTGTTGACTGTTTCCTTTGCTGTGCAGAAGCTTTTTATTTTGATAAAGTCCCAAAAGTTCATTTTCACTTTTGTTTCCTTTTCCTTTGGAGATGTCTCTGAAAGAAGTTGCTGTGGTTGATGTCAAAGAGGTTACTGCCTACTGCTTATGGTCTCCTCTAGGATTTTGATAGATTCCTGCCTCACATTGAGGTCTTTCTTCCATTTTGAGTTTATCTTTGTGTGTGGTGTAAGAGAATGGTTAAGTTACATTCTTCTGTACATAGCTGTTCAATTTTCCCAGCACCATTTATTGAAGAGACTGTCTTTTTCCTACTGGATATTTCCTGCTTTGTTGAAGATTATTTGACCATAGAGTTGAGGGTCCATATCTGGACTCTCTACTCTGTTCCGCTGGTCGATGTGTCTGTTTTGTGTGATCCAAGCTTTTTAATAAAGCTTGACATCAAGTAATGTGATGCCTCTAGCTTTGGTTTTCTTTTTCAACATTTCCTTAGAAATTTGGGGTCTTTCTGGTTCCATATATATAAAATTTTCATTTTAATTCTAGATGACATCTTGTATTTTTAAAAATTCTACTCACATCAATCTTATTTGATTTTCACATCAAATTGTGAATTTGCAGAAACAAAAAATGATATTTCTTTTGTGGCTTAGAGTATTTAAGCACAAGGATATTAACAATCTTAGTAAGTCTCAAAATTGATAAATGGCAGAGGCAGGAGCAGTCATAGGCTCTCTAAACCCAGGGACCAGGAGGCCTGGTGATAAAATGATTCAAAAAAAATATTACACATGCAAAAAAGAGAGTTCAGGAAAAGGTGGCTTGGAAGCTCAGATGCAGTTACACAAATCCACACATCACAGAAACATTATATACATGAAACAGCTGGGTAAGTGTGTCTCAGAATATTTATTTTTTAATGCCGAATGTAAGCAAGGTTCTCTGCAAAATCATGTAAGAGCCACAACGATGAAAACCACATATTCCCCACTGCCCTGAAGTTCTATATTCTTGTTTCACATGTGTGGATTTAACCAAGAGAGTGACAGAGAGACCCAAGCATGTGCAAGTCAAATAAATTTCTACCTAATGTATCAGTCATTTTAGCATCTGTTAGACACAATACTCTTGTGGCCTCATACAATATAAGTCTATAACATTGATTAATCTTGACTCTATCTTCAACTGACAACTAACTCCATCTTCAGCTGATGGCTAAAATGGAGTAAAATAAACCAGATTTATCCTATTACTTGAAGCAACCAGAATAATGGACAAATATATAAAACAACAGTTTTCAAGTCACAGTGCAGCAGACGATGACGACGATTCTGGGAAATGTGAAACTAAAGAAGTATGCTTTATGATTAACTCAGCTAAGTTCCTTGAGAGACAGCCCAGGCCATAAAGTTGGGCAGTGCAGCTTAAGGGGCCCCTCTATTCCCTGGAAAAAAAGAATTGGAGCTTAAAGTTACACTTTAAAACTCAATTCTGTGAGGTCCACAATAACCTAAATCCAAACACAGATAAAGGTGTTTTGGGGAAAGGAAACTACAAATCATACACATCATGGACATAGATACAGAAACTTTTAAAATTTTAGCAAATAGCACCCAACAACATATACAATGATAAGGTTTCATGAGCAAGTAGGATTTATCGCAGGAATGTAAGAGATTGAGTTAATGTTTGTACATCAATGTAATTTACTACACTAAAAAAATAGAGAATGTAATACCTCAGAAAGAGAATTTGACAAAATTCAATGTTTATTCCTAATAAAACTCTCAGCAAACTAAGAATAGAAGTGAACTTTTTAAAATCATAGAAAACACCTATGACCTTCAGCTAGCATGATTAATGTTGAAAAACAGTGATTTTCCCCTAAAATGAGTAATAATACAAAGATATTTGTTCTGGTTACAGAATATTCTTTCACTATAATGCCAGAGGTTTTAGCCAGTAAAATAAAGCAGAAAAAAAGAATTCAAGGAGACATTAAGCTGACATTAAAGATGACGTGACCATCCAAGTGGGTAATCAGAGTCTTTAAAAAGGCGACCAGAACTAACAATCACAAGGTTGCAAGATAAAAAAATCAACATGCAAAGTCAAATGTACTTGCAGTACCTGGGTGGCACAGTCAGTTAAGCGTTGGGTCTCAGTTTTGACTCAGGTCATAATCTCAGCGTTGTGAGCTGGCGCACCACATGGGGCTGCTAGCTAAGTGAGGAGTCTGGTTGAAATTCTCTTTTCTGCTCCTCCCCCCACTCATTATTTGAATCATTATTTAAAAATGTCTTGAATAGCCATTTCACCAAATACGGTATAAGAATGAGAAGCAGACTCAGGAAAAGATGCTCAACATCATTAGTTAGTAAGAAAATATGAATTAAACCTGCAATGAGATATCGTTATACATCTATTAGAATGACTAAAATAAAAATAACTGATCTTACCAAGTTTTGGAGAGAGTGTGAAAGAACAAGAACTCTCATACAACAGAGAATAAAAAAGAATAAAACCACTTCAGAATATAGTTTGATAGTTTCTTAAAGTTGAAATATTCAGCTACCATTTTGGTCCTATTAAGTATTAAACCAATACATATAAAAAACTTAAATCCATACAAATACTTGTATATGAATGTCCATGTCAGCTTTACTTACTATAGCCCCAAATTGGAAATAACCCAAATGTCTCTCATTGGGTAAATAGATTAAAAACAAAAAACAAACAAATGCACTACAGCATACAATGAATATTATTCAGCAATAAAAAAGAATAAATCTCAAAATAATTATGCTGAGTGAAAGAAGTGAGATTTTTAAATTTTTATTTATTTATTTATTTATTAATATTTATTTTTTATTGTGTTATGTTAGTCACCATACAGTAGGTTTTTTTTAAAGTACATTCCGTATGATTCCATTTATACAAAACAAACAAAAATGTGAACTAAACTACCTTATAAAGTAGATAAAAAGCTGCCTTGAGACAATGGTTGGGAGATAGGTAAAAAGAGAATAGCATTACAAAGGGTCAGGAGAAAATATTTTGGAGTGATGGATACATTCATTATTTAGATTGTGACGATGGTGTTATATAAATATGTCAAAACTTAATCATTGTACTTAAATATGTGCTGTTTGTGTCAATTACAACTCAATAAAACTTTTTAAAAATGAGGGAGTAAATGTTTGAGTGTGTAGCTGTGGGATCCAGCTAGGGTCGATGTCACAACACAATTACTGCAGTGACCTAGAAGTGTAATATCTTGTAGACATCCAAATTTAATAGTATGTCTTAATAACAACATAGTGCAAATTGTGGAAAAAAAAAACATTGGATTTTAAAACCCAAACACTTTCCAATGTTTTTATTTGGAAGAGGGCAAGAAATCTAATTTTACTGGATATAAGACTTAATTGGGTCATTGTTCTCAATAGCTTTACATCTTTCTCAGTTCAGTCACACTTGCCAAAACATACAGTACAATGACTGAAATGTACTCATAAAGCAGTGTAGAGTGTATAGTGAGGAAATATATTCATTTATTTCTGCATTTCATAATTCTGTCTTTTATTTATACAGGAAAATATTATTTGTGAGAACTAGCCCAAAGGAAAAGTAATTCAGGGGCACCTGGGTGGCTCAGTTGGTTAAGCGACTGCTTTCGGCTCAGGTCATGATCCCGGAGACCCGGATTGAGCCCCACATCGGGATTCCTGCTCGGCGGGAAGCCTGCTTCTCCCTCTCTCAGTCCCTCTGCTTGTGTTCCCTCTTGAGCTGTGTTTCTCTCTGTCAAATAAATAAATAAAATCTTTAAATAAAAAGAAAAGTAATTCAGGTTATTAAAAGAGTTGATTCAGAACTCCATAAGATTTGAAATCCTTAGCCATTAGTTATTATTGATAATTTATGTACAAGTGAAGTCATTAAATGTTTCCTCTGTCCAGATTGCTTTTTCAAACACCAAAACTGATAAGATTTTTTTCTAGCCTTCAAACACATACTAGAAACCATCTTCTCAAGGCAGCCATATTTAAACCTGCTCCTCATGCCAATATTATATTCCACAGCTGTTTATGTTTCATGTTTGTGTTTGTATAGTCACCTGCACAAAATATTTTATAGCTCTCAGCCCCTTCACTTTAATTATCCATTGACTAGTCTATCTTACCCACTATACTTATAATATCCTAAGAGAATATAATATGGTATCTTCACATCATCCTAATCTAGGATCTACTGTACGATGTTTAATAAAATGTTGGATAAATTGATCAGTTTTGGGAATATATCCCTGGTTTATAGCAGATCATGACAAATCTTTTTTTTTTTCCATACCCATCTTTTTCGAATGTCTGCCCTATAAATCTAAGTTAGTAAGCTTACATAAAATGCTGGGTTTCCAAATGTTCCCAGCTGATCTATTCAATTGATTTTAATCAATCTGTTGCAAAAATCATAATAGGAACTACAATTATGTCGTATACTATATGTTTGATAGTATCAAGATGAGATACCACAAATTGCTTGAATAAATCAAATGAAAGAGCCATATGGAGTGTGGATTCTGATAGTAATTCAATCACTAAATTAGAGCCACACATTCATTCTAACCAATGTGATAAGACACCAAAATTGGTACATTTTATTCTTGTGCTTATTATACAGCCTTGCCCAGATTGGGCTCAATAAATTCTAGCTGGATTAAATTCTGTACAAGATGGGCACATTGCATTGCCTGTTCATTTAATTCAAACAAATGCTTACTGGACACTTTTTATTTGAGAATAATTTCCCGGTGGAGAGCTGTATAATTGGAGTGACTGGCTTTGGAGTGGGGCTGCAGAGCTCTTCTGGGTTGCTCAGTTATTGGGCTATAAACATGCAGATTTAGGCAGAGATCATTTGTCATCAACATTTTATTCCAAGTATTTCTTGAGTATTTACTTTGTGAAAATGCTGTTCTAGTGCCTGGAAATAAATGACAAATGAAATCAGGCCCTGTTTCTTTCCTGGTAGAGTTCACAGATACCAATCAAAAAATTAGATAAGCCATCAGGGAAGGGGGGACGCTCAAGTGTGACAAGTGCCTTAAGCAAGAGGTAAACCTCCTAGAGGAGCCCATGATAGAGGCATTGAAACTCTGCAGGGAAGTTAGGAAGGGCTTCTCTGAAAATGCAATGATTAAACTGAGATTGTAATAACAAACAGAAATTAAGTAGGAAAAGAGGAAAGAGTCTGCTCCAAGCAAAAGCAACAGGAGGCACACAGGTGTATCAGGAGGAAACACCGGAGTAAGGATGACAAAAAGCAGAGCAGCACATCTGTGGAAATATAATAGAAGGAGCTCCTGAAAAATAAATGAAGAATAAGGCTTTCTCTTTACTGTGAAACAAGGCAGCAGGCCTTTTAGTGTTGCTGAAGAATGGAGAATGGATCAGGTGGGATGGAGTGGATGCTAATAATAGTTGTGAAGCCGTCACCATCCAGAGCAGAGATGATTGAACTTCTAGCCAGCCTGGTGGTAGTAGAGGGGGAGAGAATGAACAGATTAGAAATCAATGTAAGAATTCAAGAGCACTGAATAGTGAACTGAACAGGGTGGGGGTCTACAAAATTTTGGATTTATATAACTAGATAAGCGATGCTTTGTTCACTGAGATACGAAATGCTCAAAATAGCCAGTATTTTCTAAATGATTTGAGGCATAAGAGTAAGGTGCATTCCTCCTGCGTTATACTGAGTTTGAGATGCCTGTGTAGATATAAAAGTTGATGCTAAGAACTGGATATGGAAGTCGAGAGTCAAAGGCGGATTAGAAAGAGTTGTGAGTGTTCTTTGCCTAAATCATAAGACCGAAGTGTGAGTAAACTCACCTAAGAAGAAAGTAAAGAAGGACTGAAGGAAGGTGAAGATGGAAACAGAAAAAAAGTTGATGGAAAATAAGAATCTGTGTGCACATATTGGGCAGATAGACTGGAGAGAGAGCATAGGTGAGAGGCTCTATACTAAGCCTCAAATTGTGGTCAGTGAACCAGTGATGTTGATTTGGCATTTTGAATAAGAAATCACAGGAGAACTGCATCTTAAGATACCCCAGTGATGTGAATGGGTATTAAAGTTTGAGAATATTGACTTTGCAACCTTCTATGCTATAGAGTAAGGAATTTGCAGTTTACTAATTCTACTCCCTACAAGATCATGAGCTGTTAAAATGAGAGACTGACTTTAAACTTTGTATTCTTGGAGTTATGCATATTGCCTGGCATATATGAAATTCTTAATAATCATGTAATGAGTGAACAAGTGTAAAATGGGAGAGAATGGGAAGTAAGAGCATGCTTTTCTATATATTTTTTCTGTACCATGCTCCCAAAATTCAAATATACTTTCATTCAACTTTGACCTTAGCTGTAGTTTAAATTCATAGCTTTCCCATACCTCTTTACGATTTATTTCCTTTCCTTCAAATATTCTACTGCAATATTGCTCAGTCCTCTACTACTCCATGTTGGACAATGCATCTCTTTTATACTATTTATTTAAAACAAATAACCCCAAACTTATTATAGCAGGTGCATGCACATTAATGTCTGCATTTCATTTTTGCATTTCATTTGCATTTCATTTTTTTAAATTTGGCAGCCATACAGGAGCATATTAGTAATAAGACTATGCACTCTTTTCCTAAGTAGAAACTGATAAATATGGTATTATGAAAGTTAGGCCTTTAAAATATTTTCTTATCTTCCTTTGAAATTGCAATGCACTCTCTGATATTGTGTAATATTTGTACTTTGTAAAAATTTGAATAATACATAAAAATCTTTTATAAATCTTTATTCCCCTAGAGTTAATCATTGTTAACAATTTGTATATATATTTCTAGATTTTTAATGAAGATATACAATTATATGGTGGGATGATATGAATGGAATATTTTTCTGTTATAAAATAACATAATATACAGTTGAATGTTGGTTATTATGAATCTTTTTTAAATATAGTAGACTATCATCTCCTTTTGATCTGATTACTTACTTCCCTCTTCTTTCCTCTGATAACATGAAACTGTTTCCTGTCTTTCTTACTCTTTTGATTTCTAAAATTTAAAAATCCTTGCCCTAGATTACTCCATATTTTTGGTTATCAGTTTTTCAGTGTATTTTTTTCTTATTTATTTATTTTGTATTTGTTAAACTTCCTTATTGTTTTTCAGGTGTCCCTTATTCTTTTTATACAATTTTCTTGAGATGTATAAATGCATTATTTTAATAACTTAAGACAGTTTTTTGAATGCTTATTGGAATTGATTCTATAGATTTCTTAATTTTAACAGTCTGATATCTAATTTTGGTTTCTCCTTTGACCCACTAATTATGGAGCAGTTTCTTTTTTTTTAATTCCAAATTTTTTATTCAATATTATTATTATTAGATTTCCTGTGGTGTAGGGTCACCTGGGTGACTCAGTTAGTTGAGGATACAACCTTGATTTTAGCTCAGGTCATGATCTCAGAGTCATGAGATTGAGCCCTGTGTTTGGTTCTATGCTCTACTTGAGATTCTTTCTCCCTCTCCTTCTGCCCCTCCTCCTACTCATGTGGACACACACAAATGTGCCCTTTGTAAATACAAAAGTAAATAAATAAATAAATAAATAAATAAATAAATAATAAAATCTTTTTTTTTTTTTAATTTATTTGACAGAGAGAAACACAGCCAGAGAAACACAAGCAAGGGGAGTGAGAGAGGGAGAAGCAGGCCTCCCGCCGAGCAGGGAGCCCGATGTAGGGCTCGATCCCAGGTCTCCGGGATCATGACCTGAGCCGAAGGCAGTTGCTTAACCAACTGAGCCACCCAGGTGCCCCAAATAAATAAAATCTTTAAAAGAAAAAGTTACTGGTGGTATAGTCTAAGGTCATATTTTGAAAGGTGTTTACTTTTAAAATTTATCAATATTTAAATTATGAATATTAGACAATTATATTCTTTCACTGTTTTAGAAGTAGAATATGTTCTTCAGCAAGTCAGATTATCATAATTTTTTGTCATAGTCAAACTCTACATATTATTTCTTTTCTCTATGATCTATTGATTTTATTTTATTTTGTGATAATCACAAATGTTTATGCACTTAGCAAATGTACTATAATATAAAAGGAATAAAAAGTTGCCAGGAATACAGGGATGAGTTTTAAGGTCCAGAGTCTTATTTGGAGATAAAAATGTCTAGGCTGGGCACCTTTCTGATTTCTAGTGATAAAGTTTTCCTTTCCATAGGTGAGCCTTCTGTATGGGGGAATAAGGAATGAACAACAAATTTGTACATCAAGACATCATACTGGTTGCATGTCTCATATCTGTGTCTACTTTAAAGGTTAATGTGTTTTGTGATGCAGTCTTGCACCATCAGGCTAAGTCAAGGTAGAAAGATTTGATTAGATGACACACAGTTACAATGGTGACAGAATCACAAAATGCAAAAAGTGGGCAGGAAGAGATATCAATTAAACCAGACCTTTCAATTTACAGATATTTATGGATTCTTCCATTTTTTTTGATGTAGGACTTAAAAGATAAATTTATTTATTCTTATAAATTTTGCATAGTACTTGAAGAAGAGTTTTACTTATTCTTGCAGCCTATATAGAAGTTAGAAAAGGGTTGTGCTTGTTCACATGTAGGAGAAAGGGCTATGAGGTGTGATGGAAATCAAAGAAGACAGACTTATAATTACAGGCCTTTGTAATTAGAAGGGGATTCAGAGATACTTATTTTACAGGTAATCAAACTAAGATACAGATAAATGAAGATGCTTGGGGAAAAAACTAAATATTGCCATTCAGTTCAGAAATCGAATAAAATACAGAAATCAAACTTTCAGTCCAAGAATTTTCCCCCTCCATTAACTTGTTCCTCCTCCTATTTCATGATGTCGCCTAGAGCAAGCCCTGAGGAGACCTACATTCTACTAGAACAGGGCTAATACCCTATTGCTACTGACATTTTATATGGATTTTCTTTTTTTCATGTCTGCAATGGAAGAGAACAGACTGTTCTCATAGTATATGGCAGAAATTTTTCAAGCTCTCTTGTTCTGCATATCTCATCTCTGATGAATTTCTCTATGTGGGAAACCTGCCCAAGCGCAAGCATCATTTCTGTCATGGTGGCTCTATTATGTTTAAACATATTGTTACGGGTCATCAACCGTCTGCCTTCAGCTCAGGTCATGATCCCAGGGTCCCAGACTCAAGCCCCGCATTGGACTTCCTGCTTGGTGGGAAGCCTGCTTCTCCCTCTCTCACTCCCCCTGCTTGTGTTTCCTCTCTAGCTGTGTTTCTCTCTGTCAAATAGATAAATAAAATCTTAAAAAAAAAAAAACCCAAACATACTGTTTAAACAATTATCTTTGTGCCAACCTTGCACATAAAATCCAATTGATCTGGCATTTATTAAATGACTAGTGATTATGTTGATATTTTTATTCAGGTACTATGTCAAATATACTAAAATGAATTTTCCATATCTTTAACATGGAAAATGTTTTTATATTTTACCAATAAAGTACAGAGAAACCAATAAATGCTCAAACTGGATAACACTGCATTTTAAAATTAGCCTTTGGGAAACTTTTTCTACAATATTTGTTTTATCTGTACATAAAAGTAGAATGCAAATTCATTAATGTTGGATGCATGATAGATCATAAATTGTGTAGACATATATGTGATAACCTTGATCTGATTTCTTTTGTTTGTTTTAGTATTTTTTGTTAGGATGGGTACTATTACACTTAAGGCAATATGTCTTTTCTTAATCTCTTAGTACAATATGTTAAAGAATAAAAATAGACACTACTCTCTATAAGAAACCCTCATCCATTGAGGGGAAGAGAGGCTGGGGAAAAGAAATCAGAAGCTGATGCGCATAATAATTCATACACCATTTAGGGCATTCAAAGACATATTTGATGTTGAAGGAAGTAATGGAACAAACCATCTTTTTCTCCTGCTCCTTTTCTTTCCTTCTTTCAATCCTATAGTTATAGAATTCCTATTAGGTGTTCTTGAGAATGTGCAGACTAAATTGGAGAGAGAAACATACAATAAATTAAGGGTAATACAATAAATGCTCTACAAGAAGGGATAAGAAAAGCATTCAGAAATCCACATAAATTATGAAATACATTGACTTACTCCCTTATGACTGTCCAGGGAATGGTTTGGGGCCTTCCTGCCATAACCACTGAGGGCCAGCTGCTGTGTGTTCTGCATGAAACAGTCCTGCACTATCCAACCACTGATACTTGTGAGCTTCTTTCCCCTATGCTCTTGCTTCTTTTGTGATAACAGTTGTAATAGACATTCTGTTCCTCTGAAGTCACCCTACGGTTTCCTTGTTCGAATGTGCAAGCAAATGTATTTTTCAAAACATTTCAGAGAAGTTCACTGTTCCTACAGCCAACAACCAGTCAGTAGGGAGTCCATTTGAATCTATGATAGTTCTTAGGATTGAGAGAAATTGACCAACTAATAAAAATATTAAGGAAAGGAAAATGGTGGAGAGGGAAAGGGCATTAGATTGTTTAAGTTTGTTAGCTGACAAAAAGTACCCACAGATTAAAAGGCATAATTCAGTGTACTTCAGGTCCCATTGAAGCATTGATTCAGACCTTGCTGCCAGAACTTACAGTTAAAATGGTGAGCACGTAAAAGGACAGCCTCAGATATGCAATGCCACACTCTCTTCTTTAGTAAACTCTAAAATTGGCTTTGCAGTTTCCATTCGAATTTGTCTATCTGTATGTGTATGTGCACACTTTCCTTGTGATAGGAAGCTAATATTCCTCATTCCCTTCTGAGTGGATGTAATTCTACTTTCAACAGCTACATAGTTCCGTGTTCATAGCACTAAACCAATTACAGGGTGTGTAAATCTTGTGACTGATATGGTACACAACAACCACGATGGACCGATGCTGTGTAAGTAGGCTTCTTTGGATATTTCTTCACAGCTCAGAAGTGGTTCAGTATTGATGGTCACTGATCAATCATGTGATGTATTATATGAAGACTTGACTGTTTCACATTGGTATCTCAGTAATGTTCAAACTCCTAAGACAGATGGATTAATAATTTTCCTCACACTTATGGAACTACTGCACACTCCCTAGCCCAGAAATGTGACTATTGGAGCCGTTCAAGAAAAAAAAAAAAATGAAGATGCTCAAAATGTAAAATGCAGATTACATTCTTCAGTTGTTTGTGGCAGAGTTAAACAGAGAGTCTTTACTTTGTGGAACTTCTAGTATATTTAAATCTAACTGCCAACATTTTCTTAGAATCATTGCAACTCAGCAGTGCTCTTTTGGTACAATTCCCAATGTCATCAAAGAAAACTGGGGGAAGCAACTTATGTTTGATGGTATCTTAATCCCTGGCTAAAATAAAATGATCAAGCCAAACAAATCATAGAATTTTATTGTAATGGCAACCGATTCATGTGTCACAGTAATTAAAAAGTCTATATTGTAGTACCTTTTACAGAAAAAAATCCTGTGTCCTCTTTCAAAAAGCTTGGTAAAAGTTGTTATTTATGGGCATAGAGTTGATATCCTAAAAAACTTTATGGAAAAAATTTTACCAAATGTACATGTAAGTATCACATATTATACATAAAATATTACATATTAAATATCTATTATACATGTATTTCATTCTTCATCTTTATAATCTGTACAATCTCTTTACTTTTGGATTGTTATGTGACTGATCTGGTAGCAAAGTAAAAGTAAAGGTTATTGAAATAACAGCATGAGCTCTGTGATGAAAAACAGAAAACTTTTGGTTGGTTGCTTAGCTGTATAGTAATTAGTTAAAACTGGCATTTCCTTCAGGGTGTGATATAAGACCAGGAATAGCATATTACCTGCTTCCAGTATTTTGCCAATACTCACCTTTTTTAAAAATAGGGTAGTGGCGCTTCTTTCTCAAAAACTATTTTTAAATACAACCAGGTAGATGGTGAAGAGAATGATACACCAAGCAGTAGGATTAAAAAGTGATGAATCATTTACAATCTTCTTGTTTTTTGGATCCACTGACTATTTCTTGCACATATATTTTAATACTTAGTTTTAAACTTATAATAGATAAACATTTGAAACCTATGTTTGGTAGCTTTTAGGGGATCATGAATCTTTAAAATATAATGTAAGAACAGTTTTTTCTGAATAGACTCATACTTTGCTACAGAACATAGAAACTAATAATGAGCTGAAGTGTCTAGTGACTGCTTTTTGTTTGACTGTTTTCACATGATGTCATTTAACTTTTCCCATAACATTTTTATGTGAGTAGTGTCATTTCCCTTACTTCCCCATCTGTAATTAAAGGGAAATGATAGTAATCACATTAAAATGTTATTAGAAAAGTGACAATACTTTTTGCTGCTGTGAGCAGATACTAAAGAACCTAAAAGCCCATATACCGATTTTTTTAGGCATCTGCATTAGCTACTGTTAAATCATTTATTCTACTCTTCTCTACTTTTAAAAAGATTTTATTTACTTACTTGACAGAGAGAGAGCTCACCAGTAGGCAGAGAGGCAGGCAGAGAGAGAGGAGGAAGCAGGCTCCCTGCCGATCAGAGAGCCCGATGTGGGCCTCGACCCCAGGACCCTGAGATCATGACCTGAGCCTAAGGCAGAGGCTTTAACCCACTGAGCCACCCAGGCGCCCCACTCTTCTCTCTTTTGAAAATAAACTTACATTACTAAGAAAAGTTTATGTCACATACATTGTAAGCAACATTTGATTTACTGATTAATTTGGATGTCACTCCATGTCACTTTGAAGACTTACAGATGTCCGTGGAAAATCTGCAGCCTATTAATTTTGAGTCTTTCTGTCTCACTCCCACAGAACCAAAATTAATATGCTGGTCAACAAACAAAGAAAGCAGTATTGTCATCAATTATAAAGGAATCATGAATATGTAGTCTAAATTCAATCGCACCTCCATTGAGTCACTATAGAGACTGATTTCCCAATGAAATATTATGTCCATCTGCCTCTACATGACTAACTTATATTTTTTAGACCTCTGAAACATTTATAACTTTGTGCTTTCATATTTTGGTTGTACTGTTGGCAAAAAAGATTTTGCAACCTACTATAGTTGATTGTAGTGTTTAGTATAAATGTTTAGTATGTTCGCATACCATAATGAAGAAGAAAGTATGTGTTGCACATATGAAGTAGAGGTTTATTATATCTTTATAATTTTGCTCAAACATTTTAGAAAGTTTTCAAATTAGGGGCGCCTGGGTGGCTCAGTTGGTTGAGCGACTGCCTTCGGCTCAGGTCATGACCCTGGAGAACCAGAACCATGATCAAGTCCCACATCGGGCTCCTTGCTCGGCAGGAAGCCTGCTTCTCCCTCTCTCACTCCCCCTGCTTGTGTTCCCTCTCTGGCTGTGTTTCTCTCTGTCAAATAAATAAAATCTTTAAAAAAAAAAAAAGTTTTCCAATTAATGGAATGATTAAAGAAATTTCACAGCGAAATGGTACATATAACACCTAGATTCTGAAATTAACATTTTCCTATCATTGGCTTATCACTTAAGGATCCGTCTACCTGTCTTTCTCATCCCCCATCAAACAATCTTGGCATTTTCATGCATTTCAAAATCAGTTGCAGGTATTGGCATGCTTCTTCCTAAATATTTCAGCATATACATCATAGAGTTCAATATTGTTTAGGTTTTTTACTTTTGAGATAAAATTTGTGTACAATACAATGCACAAATCTCAAATATAAATTTTCTGATTTTATACAAATGCATACAATCTGTGTAACTCAAATCCCTATCAAAATGAAGCTCTAACCACTTAAATTGTTCTCTTGCGCCTATGTCCAGAGTTTCTACCTCCCCGGGCAGCTGCCGTTCTTTTCTTTTCTCTTTTCTTCTTTCTTTGCTTTCCTTTCCTTTCACTTTATTTCTTTTTTTTTTACTATGGATCTGTTTCTCGTGTTCTACAGCTTCATACAAACGCCATCATACAGAATATACTCCTTTGTGCAAATCTTCTTTATTCAGCATATTTTTGCAGTTTATTTGTATTACCTCATATATCATATTGTATTCCTTTTTGTTGCTAAGTACCATTGTATGAACATACCACTGGTTTTTTTTATTCCTTCACCAACATTTTATTTTTTTTCCAGTTTGGGGGTTTTATGGTTAACACTACTATTAACTATCTCATATAAGTAATTTTTTATAGATCTGTATTTTTATTTCTATTGGATGAAAACCTTGAAGTGAAATTTTTTGGTCTTTTTCAATTTTTACTTATTGATTAAATGAAATAAATGATTAATTTATTTTATCTGCAAAAATATAAGAAAAAGGAAAGAACACAAAAACTTCAAACAAAGTAGCCCAAAAGACCCCTACTGATTCTCTCTATCATGATATAAAATGAAATTAATCTTTCATGAATAATATGCTAACATATTCCCGGATGTTTTTTTAAAATATTTTATTTATTTGTTTGAGAGAGGAATGACGGGAGGAGAGAGAGAGAAACAGAGTGCTCAGGAGCCAGGGGAGAGGCAGAGGGAGAAGCAGACTTCCTGCTGAGCAGGGAGCCCAATGCAGGGCTGGATCCCAGGACCCTGGGATTATGACTAGAGTAGAGGCAGTCACTTAACCGACTGAGCCACCCAGGCACCCCTATACCTGAATATTTGATAAACTGAAGTCTATTTTATGACTTTTTCATGTGTTCTTGTTTATTTCCTTAAAAGACTATATGATTCATTCAGTACTTTAATATTTTGGTAAGTCTGTGATCCAGCAACTGCACTACTAAGTATTTACCCAAAGGTTTCGAAAATGCAGATTGGAAGGGACACATGCCCCCTGATATTCATAGCAGCACTATCAACAATAGCCAAACTATGGAGAGGGGCCAAAGGTCCATTGACTGATGAGTAGATAAAGAAGATGTAGTGTAAATATACAATGTAATATCACTCGGCCATCAAAAGAGTGAAATCTTGCCGTTTGCAATGAAATGGAGGGAGCTAGACTGTATTTTGGTAAGTGAAATAAGACAGTCAGAGAATGACAAATACCTAATGATCTCACTCATGTGAGGAATTTAAGAAAGAAAGTAGATGAATATATATGGGAAGGGGGGAAGAAAGGAGAGAGGGAAGCAAACCATAAGAGACTCTCAAAGAGAACAAACTGAGGATTGATGGAGGAAGGTGGGTAGGGGATGGGCTAGATGGGTAGTGGGCCTTAGAGGGCACTTGCTTGGGTGAACACCAGGTGCTGTATGTACATGATAACATACCGAATTCTACTCCAGAAACCAATATTCCATTGTATGTTAACTAAGTAAAATTTAAAGAAAAATATTTAAAAATTAAACAAATTAAATGTAGTTGCTTTCATCTAAAAATATATTTATTTTAGACTCAGATTCTCATAAAAGTGTTTTTTGTAAATGTTGTTGATCTCTCTTTCTAAATGAATGAATGTGTCTTACATAAGACATCTTAAGCTTTCAGGATTGCAATTTGCCGGTTTTGTTTTATGCGTATTTGCAAGTATAACATCCAACACAAAAAGATAACTTGAATTCACAAAACATAAATATATCTGCATTATACTAAATTGAATTTGCAATGTATAGAGTGTCCATTAAATATAAAGGACTAAAATAATTATTCTGAACACTATGAATTCCAAAACACATTTTAAAAATATATCTGGATACCATATATAAAAAATTTTGGCAGTTTACCTCAAGTAAAACTTGGCAAGTAAGGTAGTCTTACATCATTTCAAATTACGTGAATGATTTGTAAAAGTCAGGTTTGGGAACTAAACATGTACTTTAAATATAAAATATACTTCAGTGCCAAAATAACTAATTTTTAAAAATCAACAATAAAACCAAATGATTAGAAATGGAAAGTTTAATACATTTTACCACAGCATCCATGAAAAATAAATTCAAATAATGTAAACAAATACAAATTTTCCATTTTCATACTTCAGTATTCCAAATATATTTACTTTACCTAAAGGTTTATATTAATCATTACATTTAAAAAGATGAAAATGTATATTTGCCGAATAAATTTGGATGCATATGTTAATGCATATTCATTCTACTGAACAATATCACCATCTGTTTCTATATTTACATGGTTATTTGCATAAGAAAGATAAAACAAAATTATACATATTTACAGAATTTATTTAATGATAATAATTGTAATCAAGCCCAATTTTATATGAAGATAGTTTTTCTTAGAAGCTAAGAAGTATTTTTCATCAAGTCCTTCAAATTAATTTAGCCACAAAATATCATAAAAATTAGCATAGTCTGCCTTCCATTATATACATAAAATTCTGTTGTTTTTTTTTTCTTCATTATAAGGCAGATATACGTCTCTGTATGTGGGAGTGTGTGTGTGTGTACATGTACGTGTACGTGTGTGAGTATAGGCACACAGAACCAATTTTTTTTTGCTTGTGGAAAAACTACTCTCAATTTTAAAAGACTGGCAATTCACCAAAACTTATAAATAATAAAATTCATTACCTTCCCTAAAAAGCAGAAGAATAGTAAAAATATATTAGTATATTCTCAACAGTTTAATGATATCAAAGAAAACAAAACAAAACTAGGCATTGTGCTCTGAACATAGATTCTAGAATATTTTACAGCAAAAATCTGAAAATCAATGAAGTATGAACTTTGTTGTAGGATGGCTTTCACATTAGCCAATTGCCTGTAACTTCATCATCAAAAGTAGTTTTATACTAGAGGATTCCATTATGTTATAAAAATTTTTCTCTCTTATAGGACATTATATGTATGAAACATAAAAATTGCCATGTATATTTCTGTTTGAGAGCTGAGATAGAGTTTTGCAATGCTGATTTCAATTGTAGCTGTATCCAAGTACCTAGCTTATCTCTAGGAAGGTTTTGAGCATTAAATTAAGATGTGCTAAACACTTTATATGAGAAGGTCTTTCCTCTAAATTGTATTGCTTAGAAAAATCCCAATCTACTAAAAAAAAAAAAAACCTTCTGTCTTTAATCCCCTGAGTAATAGTAAATATTTTGGAAATTTGGAGTTAAGGCAAATCAGTATTTTTTCCTTTTTTGTGCTTGTTTAGAATATAATTTTAATGAAGCCAAAGTCAGAGAAACTATTTCCTATGGACCTATACAAGTCCCTTCATCCTTTCCAGAGTTCTCTTAGTCAAGTATCACTGCAAAATCACTCTATTAGGGTTGCTAGAATAAAAGGATGAAAAAAAATTAAAGCAAATTCATCAACACTGTTAAGCAAAGGTCAAATTTTTATACTCACCTCTCTGATGATGGATCCAGAGCTTAACTCTAGAATAACAAATTCACTAACTCAGCATCACCTGCACAGAAATGAAAATGCTAAGAGATTCAAATTAGATATAACTTTAAAGTGCTTTCAAAATGAACAAAGGCAGAGTGATGGGGCCTGCCCTATGAGCCAAACTGTGCTTATAATTCCTATGATTTTGGTGATAGAAAATAATAATTCAGATTATGCTTAGCAAAAATTAGTATTTAAGAAAAATATTTTCAAGCATGGCTATTTATGTAGGTTTGAAAATAATTATCTCAGAATTCTTTCTTTTATTTTAGATAAAATATAAATACTCAGAACAAAATTTTACTCAAGATGTAGAGTGAATAGGAGGTGACAAATAAAAATAATACAAAAATGTTAGTTGAAAAACATCATATCACATAAATTTATGCATTAAGACAGGTAGGCCCATCAGTTTAAGAATGCTCATAGGCAAGCAGCAATTGCTTATTCACAATAAAAGTAGCTTTTTAGAACTAATGTGAAATGTTCTTCTTAAAAGTGAAGGTGAATTTTCTTCACTTACTGTACATGTCCAATTTATGGGTTTGACAACATGCAGGTGACCTAATTGAAAAATTTTGTTATATAAAGGTATACATAAATTAAAGTACATGTTTTTGAAATAACCAGAGAATTTGGAGATGTTGCTGTTTTGTAGAGCATCTGACTATGACTTTAACCATTTAACCATTCTGAATTGCATCTTATCACTTAATCAGAACTTTTATGCTAGCAATAAATTGTAATTTTTTATGTGGGACCAACCTAATAGTAGTTAAAGTTCTATGAATCTACTATTATCAGGTAAAACTTGACATGTTTTAGCCACACTTAAGAATTGTTTTGAGATATTCTCTAATATCTATCTAATATCCAATATCTAATATTTAATATATTTTGAGATATTATCTAATATCTCACCATATAATTTCTTAGCATTATTTAAGAGTATTTTTTTAAGATTTTTTATTTATTTGACAGAGAGAAACACAGCCAGAGAGGGAACACAAGCAGGGGGAGTGAGAGAGGGAGAAGCAGGCTTCCCGCCGAGCAGGGAGCCCGATGTGGGACTTGATCCCGGGTCTCCGGGATCATGACCCGAGCCGAAGGCAGTCACCCAACCAACTGAGCCACCCAGGCGCCCCTAAGAGTATTTTTTATGGTCAGTATTTAAAAACTGTCCCCTGCTTCTCTTTCTCATTCCAAAGACAATGAATTTAACATACATTGTAGGTATTTGAATTCACTCCCTAAAAATTTTAAGTTTATGTGATATGAAGAATACAAGACAATGTTTTTTAAAAATGTTCCTAATGCTAAATTTTATAGTTTATTTCTTAAACTAATTTTGCATGTTTTTAACATAAAATTGGTAATTATGTTTTAACTTAGCATAATAAGTAAGATTGAAGTATAACTAGTAAACTGTTTAACTCTACTTCTGTAATAGCCACTACTCTTTAAGATTCCATTAGGAACATTTTTTAAATACTGTCCTTTCTAATATAACAACACCTGGGATGTCAGGGGTGGGTAATGTTGGTCCATCTTCTGATTTTTTTCCCCACAAAATTGATGCTAAGAGAAACGTTCATTTACATATGGACTATAATTTCTTACTCTCCAATTTTGATGTTTTTGTTTACACTTGAATGTTTTAATTTTATCCCAGAATATTCATTAAGTTTTGCTCTTCCAAGTCTTAAATTTAAGATTTTTATTATTCTAAGGTGCCTGGGTGGCTCAGTGGGTTAAAGCCTCTGCCTTCAGCTCAGGTCATGATCTCAGGGTCCTGGGATCAAGGCCCACATCGGGCTCTCTGCCTGCTTCCTCCTCTCTCTTTGCCTGCCTCTCTGCCTACTTGTGATCTCTCTGTCAAATAAATAAAATCTTTAAAAAAAGACTTTTTATTATTCTATTATCAACTATTTAACCTTTCTTTTACATATTTTACTAGAAGGCTTCTAACCCAGTTTCATTATGGATAATGTCATTAGTAATATAGATTTAATCTTGAATAGTTTCCAATTGTATATCTTCATGTATTTCAACTCTAATTTATTGCGTATGTTTTGTTTCTGCTCATCACATCCTCATTTCTCAAATAATATTCCTCCTACATGGAAGCCTGTCTCTCTAGAAATTTTCACTAAAATACAACTTCATTGATGTTTCTAGGGGTGTCTAGGTGGTGCAGTCATTTGGGCAAACTCTTGGTTTTGACTCTGGTCATGATCTCAGGGTCATGAGATGAAGTTCCACAATGGACTCCACACTGAGGATGGAGTCTGCTTGAGGTGCTCTCCATCCCCCTCTGCCCCTCTCTCCTATGCTCTCTCTCTCTCTCAAATAAGTAAATCTTTTTAGTAATAAATAAATAATAAAAATATTTATACTATCAAGTTGAAAACACAGATCCACTTAGACATATCCAGAGTTGTTTCTATCAAAGATGACTGGTAATAGAAATATTATGTTAATAGTGGACTGTTACAAATTAAAGATATTTAACTGTTAGCCTTCTTGGTGTTTAGGAATAGAGGAGATAAAGAGAAGAAATTGGAGAGATGAGAGAGGAGAAAAGAGGAAAAGAGAGGTGAGGAGTGAGAAAAGAGAGGTATGAGGGATGTCACACATACACTTGGTGATACAGAACTTTTTCATTTGGTCTGCTTCAACTTGTAATTTCTCATAAAGATCTTCCAGTCCATTTTTCATGTTCTCTGCAAACTTCTGAGAGTGGCCATTCATTTACTGAATGTTCCTGAAGACAAAATTGATCTTGCAAAAGAGAATAGACTATTCCTGAGGAGAGTATAGTTTCAATGTTTCAGGAGTTGTTTGGAGTCACTTGGTTTGTTGAAATCTGTTTTGAAATCCTCTCATAGGGATCCAGGTATAGTATTTGAGAAAGACAAAATCTAAGAAATAGCTTGTTTTCACTTACTGTTACAATGAAAGATAAAATAGCTTATTTTTATTTACATTAAAAACAATAGTTTAAAACACAAATTACTTTTACTTGCCATCTTTTGCCAAATTCTTTTATACTTGCTTTGGCTGAAATGTTTTTGTTCTAGAATTATTACATTGACTATAATCCTTTATTACTTCATTTCTCATCTTGCTTGGTTTTATTGATCACAGTTACAGAGCAAAACAAAACTTTGTAATCAAATGTTGAGTAGCACACATTGTTAAAACATTCAGCAGAGATAATCCAAAAGATCATTTGTTTTCCTTTGTTTAGACAAAAATGAAATTAAGAATGTTTGCCAAATGACCTCCAATGTTCCCAAAATATAAATGCCCCAATGCCCCAATAAAATATCCTGCCTTCAGTGCTCAATTCATGCCAAGATTTAATGATCTCCAAAGTATTGATTTTATCTTCAGTTTCCTGAAATAATAACTTCTTATGATAATAAATCTTCACACTCTAGACAAATCAGTCTTTGTAGTAAAATCAATCTTCTTTTTACACAGTAACTTTTTGGTCTATATATTGAAGGCTTTTCTTTTTAAAGTAATCGGTGCCCATTTCAACTCTAAACAAACAGAGGTTTGTTTTTATTTAATTTACATACGATAGTCTAAGGTCAAAAGTAAAGCAGTATTTCTATTGATTAATTTTCACAGTAGTATCTGATCAATAACTTCTTCCTTATAAGGTACAAAAATATATCATTGCTGTAGTTAATCTTCATCTAAAGTCTATCTACCTATCTATCTATCTATCTATCATCTATCTATCTATCTATCTATCTATCTATCTATCTATCTATCGCATGGACTACATCCCTCTCAGAGTTTAAAAAGATATGTGAAAACAGACTTTCCACCTTAAAATATTAGTACACATACTAATTTAAAGCTGCCTTTTCAGGTTGATTCTTGGGTTTCTCGTTGCAAACTTGAGAGATCAAATTCTGGGCTAGTGTATGGTTCATAAGAAGTAGGCTGAGTGAATATTGGCTGTGGTAAGTTTTAGGATGTATGGAAAATCGTTGTGGGTATTTCTGTACCTGATGTCACCTAGAGAAAATGAGGGAGAAAAGAGAACTAGAGACACATTTGAGGACAAAGTTTAAGAAATCCCAACTTTAAAGAATAGGTTGGAGAAAAGAAGACTAAAACCTGAGTCAGAAATGAATGTGCAAGAAGAGAGAAGTGAAAACAAAAAAGTCAGTAGTGCATCTTGACAAGGAGGAAGGAGTTCAGGTAGGAAAGGGGGTTAACTATGTGAATTGTTAGAGATGATGAAGGTAATGTTAGAATTGAATGCATTCACAGAGTTTGCAAAACAGGAAGTTGTGAGTGACCTTAGTGGAAACAGTTACATTAAGAAGAAATGAAAACCACATAGGGAGGGTTAAGAAATACACGTGCTGAGAGAAAGTCAAGACAACCAGTATAGGTTATGCTTTTAAACAGCTTGACTGAAGGGAAGAGGAGTCATAATAGCTAGAGCTAGAGGATAGCTCTTTTGTGAATGGTGGTGATAATGATGATGGTGATGATGATGGTGATATTGGTGAGGATGGTGTTGATAGATGAACTTGAGGATAATCTTTCCAAAATATTTTTCTATTAAATAGACTTAGTACTCTATTTCTTCCTTAGTCCTATCAGTGAAGTTTAGCACTGAAGTGATCTCTTTAAATTTCTCAGAATCAGTGTATTGGGAGGGAAGAATAAATAATTTTCTTCATTTTATCATGACTCATTGATCATGATAGAAACTTTTGCAGTTTCTATCTCAGCCAGCTAGGAAATATCAAATATGGTATTTTTTCACACATCATATTCATTCAGTAATTTAAATCTTGATAAGTCCTAGGATTATTCTTACAGAGGGGTTAAGTCTACCCATTCTGTGTACAGAAAAGAGAACACTGTCAAATGTTGTCCCTTGACAAACTGGCATCCTTCTGTGGCCCTTGGAAGGTCCTTCCCCCTTCCCCTTCTCCACAATGGAACAATCTCAGAAGTCTTGTTTTTATTTCAAACAAATGCAGAAATGCTTTTTAAGAAGTCATTGTAAGGTCCAGTTTTGGAATCCAAGCCGTCATCCTGTTTACAGTTCCAGGTGTTATGGACAAATGGCCCTTGGAAAACAAAGGCGAGCCAGGTTAGGGGGGTATGCCCAATCAGTAACCCCTTTAATCTCCCTTCCCTGGAGTGTCTGGGGGAGGTATTTGGATGCAAACTAAGGGTGGGCAACCAGATACCAATGCTTGGGTTCACATGGGAGGCCGTGGAAGTGAAAATTAACTCAGGCAGGCCACGTGAGTGGGTCATCTCCGGCAGCGGATGTGACCCAAGTCAACTTGTGATTTGGAGGGATGCTTATAAAAGTTGGCTTGAGAAGTTGGGCATGGTCCTTTTGTCTCCAGAGAGAAGTGACCCTGGCTTGGGGCCAGTGAGATTCTGATGCTTGGCACCAAATAAAGATTTGCTTGACTTTCGCTTTTGTATCAGCCTCGTTCCTTTGACCAACGGACCCTATTAACCATTGCTATCATTAGATACAAATGGGAAGTGGGAAGAAGTAGAAAAAAATAATTGGATCATCTTACATCATCAGATTTTAAAATGCAATCTGATACATTTTATAAAGAAGTTTTCATTCTTGTGTAGCTGCATACAAGGCAAATCAAATAGCTTATTAAAACATTAATGCTTTGCTTACAGTCAAAGTTATGCTGAATGTGACGCCTTAATGTCTTATGCATGAAAATTATAGCATCCTTATGAGGTGGCAACATATTTAATGCTTTTCTTCTAAGTGCCATCCGTAATGGATTAAAGGCAGTGAATAATATACTTAATGATATTTGCTCTTGCTCACCTTGCAAAACTGATTATTTGCATTGAAGAGGCACTATTCCTTTACTAACGTAAGTATAACAATAATTATAACAATATTATGCACAGTCTAGTCACAGAACAATGTAGACTGTCATGCAGTCCTCCCTACCACACCTCATCACCCCCCAGCACACCTTTTTCCATAGAAAAATATTTTTAAGAAAGGATCAGAGAGCTCGGAATTTTCACATCTTGCAGAAGCTGTACACAATCAAGGCAGAGAAGGACTTATATATGCAAAAAATAAATTTAAAAAGGCCCAGTCAATTTGCTCTGGGGCACTGCAATGCCTGAACTGATCTCTCCGTTTGATTTCAGCCACCGATCAAAACAGTGCCATGTACCCAAACAGTGCCACTTCCTCACTGAGTGCTTGCTAATGGTCCATTAAGGAACTTGAATTGCTTCCAGGATACTTTGCTTTTGTCCCTGTTCTCTTTATGTTTTCTCGTGGTAGGATCAACTTCTCTTTCCCCAAACACTCACACCTTGCCTGATAGATGGGAGTATTTCTACTCAAAGCTAGATTTAACTCTCTATTAACGTAGCTGGGGTTACTTTCTTTGAGGAGCAAGGCATAAGGCCATACTGATGTTCTTGTTTTGTTTTGTTTTCTAAGTTCATTTCATGTTTTTGAGCTCTTAATACAGAAAAAAGCAAAAACTCATATTTCTATCAAGTCTTCAGATTTGAACATGAAATGTGTTCTACGCTACTATTTAATAACATGTTTGAACCCTGCCTGCATATCCAAGCACCGTGCCAGACACTCAGCAGTGTACAAAAGATAAAGATTTGGGCACTGGTGTGGCTCGGAGGGTTGAGCCTCTGCCTTCGGCTCAGGTCGTGATCTTGGGGTCCTGGGACTGAGTCCCATATCGGGCTCTCCACTCCAGGGGAAGCCTGCTTCCCCCTCTCTCTCTGCCTGCCTCTCTGCCTGCTTGTGATCTCTCTCTGTCAAATGAATAGATAGGAGCTTTAAAAAAAAAAAAAAAGATAAAGATTTGATCCTTACCTGGCACTCTAGAACTTGGAGGGAGAACCCAACTACACGAATGGAAATGCTACTGAGCTGAGTTAGATCCACAGTTCCTGTCTTCTGGAAGGAAAGAATTCAGTTGAGAGAGAGTGACAATGAAGCAAGAGAAGCTTTATTGAAGGAGCAAAAAAATATACAGTCTCAAGAAGGGAGAATGGGTAGGCCCAGAGCTGGCCGCAACACCAAGGTCAGGGCTATCTTTTCTTTTCATGTGTGCATAGGTTATGGGTCATAGCTAGGGTGGTCTCTGCCTGCATTGTTTGCAGTCATCTAAGGAACTCTTCCTACCAGTCGGGAGAAGGAGTTTTTGACCCTACAAGGTTCTTACTGGAACTATCATGGCAGCCTTCCCCCATTGGTCTGGGGGTTAAAACTGCCGTGCAAATGCATTATGAGTCTTGGGGTTACCCTGAGGCAGAAGTGGAAGGGGAGAGCTCATGCTCTGCAACTGTGGCTCCTGGTTTATTAGGCCTGGGTTTTGGAAGCCACTGGTCAGGATGTTGTGCCTCCAAGATGTTAATGTGTAACCTACTTATGGTTGCCCCTGCTTCTAGCTCATGTCTAAGTAACTGCCACTCTCTCAGAAATACCTGAAGCATATTCACAAAGAACACACTGATGTGCATGGAAAATACCCTATTGAGATTGGCCATGGAACATTTAGAAATGGAACACAAAGTGTAACCGTGCCAGGCACTATTTCATTACGTGTTGGGTGATGAGTGGATATGGTCAGCCCTGAACAAGCAGCATATGAGATGGTGAGCCTACAGTTTCTTCAGTTTTCTAACTTAGATTATGCTCTCCCTCTGGACTATACAGACCACTGGGACGAACTTGATGGTCTTCAAGAATTTGTGTATACTCACTATGAGAGTGATATTGGTAACTTTCACTCTATTTGCTCTTGATTCAGGAGTAAAGCAACATGAAAATAGACTTGACCCAAAACAACTTTCTTTCTTGTCAGTCTTTGAAATTCAACCAACTCTTTGTGATTTTGCTTAGAATGACTGCCAGACACAGAGGCCTTAGAGTAACAGAATGCAAACAATATGAGTTGCCAGTAAATTCCTACTATGGGTCTTGCAGGGGATATGAGAGAGTTAATTAGGAAACTCTACTTTGTAGTAGAGGTTATGAAGGGAATAGGGAAATTATAATGAAGATTTTTGTTTCATTTATAATATGTTTCTCCATAAATTCAGTTTATAGATGTACCATAATAAGTTCTCTGGACTCTCTACGATGTGAGCTTCAGTGTTGCATCTTAATCATAACTGCCTTATTCTCTTGGTGTTTCCTTGTTCATACCTTACTTGAATAGGTGTCTTTCTCTAGTGCTAGTTTTCATGCCATTAGAGATAAGGATTGGGCTCATGCAGTTCATAAGACTGATGGTTATGCCTTATATTGATGGTTGCCTGCACTGTGGGCTGCCTAATAGCAACAATGAGCACTATGACTCATCTAACTGGATTTTCATGTCTAAAAGTATTATAACATGGATGTATACAAGTTTACATTTAGGTGAATATAAGGGTATACTTATATTTAATCATATAATTTAGGCAATTACCTATCTTTACTAACTTGTATAATTTATTGGTCTTGTTTTGTTAGTAAACTAGGTTCTGCGGTATTTTATCTGCATCTTTTACATGGTATTCTCTTTTTATTAAGTTAATGTGACATAATTACCTGAAGTTCACTTTGAGGGTAATGAGTCCATAACACAGCTTTAAATTCTCTAATATATTCATAACTCAAATATTTGGTCCACTCTTATCAAAATCATAACCTACTGGCAGGCCATGTTAGAATACTATTGTTTGGAAAATCTGATCACCAGTCCAGCCCTGAGTTGAATATTTTGAATAGAAAGGGCAACAGTGACTTGTCCCCCCCATTCATGACTACCCAGTGGCATGGCATCATTCGTTTACAGTGATATACTTTTTGACTTTGAGGAATTGTAAGTTACAGGTTGTTATAAGACTAACACAATTTATTTTATGGGAATAAGGCTTGTCTTATTAACACCAAATTAGCAACTAGGTTCTAAAATCGGGGACGGAAATGTACATAAGAGAGCTGCCAAAAGTTATAGCACTATCCCCTAAAATTTACCAAGAGATGGAAGAATCAGCTACTGTCAGCCTGCATGCCCCACATCTCCTAATATATATAATTTGAGTGAAGAGGAGAGAGGAGGATTGAATCAAAATCACAAATTATCAGCTTAACAGGAAATGCACTGGTTTTTTCCTTCTTTTGAATAAGGGAAAAGAGATTAAGAGAGGACTAGTTATCTCCCGCTTGGGCCCAGCAAACCACATAGAAAGTCCAACATGCACACAAAGACCCAAAATTTTGTTTGTTCCAAATATTAGTGGCTTGACTTAGAATGAGAGGTGGTTATTTGAACTTGTTTGACAGTTTTGGAACAACAGAAAATGTTCCACTCAAAATTCTGTTACATATTTAAAATGGAAGAATGATTTTTTTTAAGTTCTTCAGAGTATATAGCCACATTTTAAAAATGTTGTTTGCTTCTTCATTCAGAGGCTCTGTTTTATATCTTTGAAAATAGATCCTTTGCTGACACTTAAATAGTCTAGATTTAGTGAGTCAAGGGAACAGCACAAGTACTTTGGATGCAATGTTGTGAATCACTTTTTGTATATCCTGTGAATACTAGTGAAATATTGCTGCATTATAACACTTCTTCATTGTAATAATGTTTTATTTTTTACAGTTAGAAGATATAAGATCTCAATATGTTTGAATAAGACTGGCATGATTCAGCAATCAATCTAAAGCTACAAGTGCATATGTTAAGCAATACTCTCTGAAGAGTAGTAATATAGCCTATTGTCAGTATGTGGAGAACTGGAATAAAATGCCTGTAAGAATGGGAAAATGAAGGATATAAATGGCTTTATAAAAAAAAAAAAAGTTAAACTGCAAGATAAATGCCTAATGAAGCAGTGTGTAGATATGGAATCACCTAAAAGAGACAAATTGTTCTTACTATGGAAATACTGGGCCTAGGACTTGATTGAATGTATTAGCATATCCAACGGGGGAAAGTGTAGTTATGAACAAGAGTTCATCAGCCATGAAAACACTGTGTTACCAAGGGAAAAGTTGGCTCATTCAAGTGTTGCAAAACAGAGGCACTTTTACCAATGGATGGTCTCACCTTGATATATTTAAATATCTGATTATTTAGATATCAAGCAATTTTTTTGATTTTGCTTTGACTTCCCATTTATGTCTTCTTACAAGAAACCTGTGGATTTCAATTTCTCTAGTCCACTGTTATTGTTACTTTTCATGAAAAATACATGCATGAGGGTTTTGATTTTATTCTGATTAAAATTATGTTTTAAATGATTCTGGTTTTATATATCTCTCTTGGTTGAACATGAGCTCTCCCATAAGATAAAAGTCCGTATCTTTACAGGGACAGTGGTAAGGTTCATTCAAATGAAGGGCGAGACCGTAGGCCCAATCAGTGCTTACAGGCCTAAGAGGCTTTATGCAAACAGCCTAAATTCAAGGCATGTCTCCTGCTGGGGTTTCCTAATGATGTCCTGGATCCACTGCAAGAGTTTCAGTCAACTCTTGTGAGGCGGAGTTCCAATATAGTATGATATATTATATATAGGAAAATTATTTAATTATTACATTGGGATCATCATTTTAAATTTTATATTTTAATCTCTTTAAATATTAGAACTTAGTTGATTATTATAATTGATATCTAATTTTTGTTCTTTACTCTATAATGACCTAATATTGTGTTGAAGTTTTAATAATTATTACAAACATATAAATATAGTACACATGCCTTTGCAACTTGTATCTATTTTTCAATTATACAAATGTGGGGAAGTCAGAGGGACAAGCAGACTCCTTGATGAGTGCAGATAAGCCCTACATGGTGCTCCATCCCAGGACCCTGAGATCATGATCTGAGCCCAAATCAGATGCTTAACTAACTGAGCTACCCAGGTGTCCCTATACAAATACAAGTTTTAAAAGCATTTTTAAGATACCTGTATGTTATTTCATAGCACACTTGTACCATTAATGTATTTGTTTGATTCTCTCAATAAATAGTCAGGTAGATTTCTATTTTTGCCACTATAAGTAAAGATGTAATAAATATCTTTAAATATAGATGACTTCACACTGTTATTTTATATTTGTAGGAAAGTTTCCAAAAGATGTTGGTACTGTGTTAAAATTTGCTTTTAAAACATTTTTTTGAAAGCTATTTTGGGTATTCACACTTCTATAGTTTAATGTATTAAAATGCCAATTCCCAGCTTCCTCACCAACACTCGCTATCAACTTTTTGTAAGTTTAACTTATATGATGTGCAAAAATGATATTTTGTTGTCATCTTAATGAACTATTTACTGAATATTAGAGAAGTTGCACACCTATTTATATGTTTCCTGGAGATCTGCATTCTTTTCTGTAGATTGTTCACATGCTTTTTTCTATTAGAATGTCTTTTTCTTATTAATTTGTGGGAGCTTTTGATATAGAAACAATATAGTTCCTTTTTTGTTCATATGTGTTGTACAATTTCCCCCATTCTATGTTTTCTCTTCTGATTTCATTTATAGTGTATTTGGTTATCTATAAATACATGCAATTTATTCATACATCATTAAATATGCTTTCTTTTCTTTAGCTCCCACGGTTTCTGCCTTATTAAAAAGAGCTCCTGACTCCCAATAGTTAATAGGCTATTTTTATTAATTTCTTATACTATTTGATCTTTTTCTTTACATGTTTAATCTTTAGCTCATTCATAATTTAACTTATATCTGCTTTGTCTTAGGATTCTCAGTTTGCTTTCATTAAGCACATATATTTTACTGAGGAAAAAAATCAAAAAATTACTCGTGATATTAAGATGTATGTGCTTGCAGTGGCTGGGTGGCTCAGCTGATAATTTATTTTTATTATTTATTTATTTATTTATCCAAAAGATCATCCAACTCTTGTTTTGGCTCAGGTCATGATCTCTGGGTCTTGGGACAGAGCATCGTGCTGGGCTCTGTGCTCAGCGGGGAGTCTGCTTGGCACTCTTTCTCTCTCCCTCTCCCTCTCCCTCTACTCTCCCCCATGAATAAATCTTTAAAAAAAGGAAAAGGATGTACATTTTTTGCTGTTTGTTGTTACAGTTTTAAGAGCATAAATATAGCATCTAATTAAGAAATAAACATGTTTTAAGTCTATTTAGACTATTCATCTTCTAATTTGAGAACATTTTGTAGATACTTTGTAGGACAAAAAATGCATTAAGATGCTAAGTATTGTCAGAATAATAGCTATTATCCCTCTGTGATATTCGTATGTTGCTACTTTCCGGTTTATGAAATCTCAGGGTGTCTCCAGGCTCTTTGGGTTGTGTAGTATGAATCTCAAAAGCCTCGTTGCTATGTTATTTTGACTTTGTCATTATCATCAATATCCAAAAGTAAAATAGATAGGTTCAAAGGGAAGATATTTCCCGATGTCTTAAGAATGGACATTAAGAACATATCCTCATATAAACATAAATAAAACTTGCAAATACTTAGTTGACTAAATGAATTGAATCCTTTGTTCATATACTGTACTGATTCCCTAAGCACTGATAGATGATTCAATGTGAGGATTACCCACTTATAATTATTTCATTCAACTAGGAGAGTTAAAAGTGCTGAATAGTTAGGTTTAAATTAATGTGGTTTTAGTTCTTTGAACTGAGACAAAGTGGGAATGGGAGAAAAATCCGGAGAGTAGTGTGTGGAAACTTTGAAGTCCCAAAAGCTGTTTCCCTTGAGTGAATACTACTTGCATTAATCTTTCTTGAGAGTTCCTTTGTTTTTATGCCAACTATATCTATAGACAGGTGATGAATTTTCACCAGCTCTTAGCAAAATGAACATTGATATAGGTCAATATTAATCTGCCAGTTGCCCAGTATTCTGAGATGATGTCATTCTCACGTTTTTTCCCTTTATGTGTTGAAGTTATTTATTTTATGAAGCTATGCTCTTCATTTTTGTTACTTGATTAGTTTAATTTCATTTTGTTTCACTATCCTTACATGACAAAAAGTTGCCTGCTCTACTTTATTCTCTCATTAAATTTATTTTGTGGTATGTCTGTGTTTTAGTGTGTGAGATTCAAAAATTTAGAAACCACTGTTTCAGAAACCATTATATTCTAAGGTATATTAATCCTAACTGTGTTTTGAAGAAGATATTCACTATTAGGTAGGTAGGTACTTAAGAGTTCTAGCTAGTTTAAAATTTCCGTTTACTTACATATCAGGCTTCAGGTTGCTCTAGTGATCCTAAGAGTATAAATTGAAACAAGAGTAGTTTGAGGTGCAGGATTCCAGCTGGTAGTTGCTCTGGCAAAGATGTCGTAGATCTGGAACAGGCCTAAAGTCTCCAGTCCTTAGTATTCACTGGAATAGGATTCTGACTGGTAAAGAGCTTCCAAGGTTGAGATAGAAATCAGTAATTCTGAGATGAAGCCCTGGAATGATCCTGGAGTATTTAATGTGCTCTCTATGTGGAATGTAGTCTCTGCTCCTGATTGTCTCCATTACTTTGATCCAACTTTGCCAGAGCTAAAGCATGGAGTGAGGCCTTGCCGAAATGTTGGGCTCAGTGAGAAAGAATACAATGCCCTGGTACAGCTGGGAGGAATTGTGGTGAAATATTCAGATACTTGTGATTCCTGTTTTAGTTCATAAAATAACCAATAGAAGGAAATATTTTGCAGCATGATAAATATGAGGGAAATGAGAACATTTACAATGAAAAGGTAATAATTATATGTGGCAAATTGGAAGAAACATAAAAGTAATAAGTATAGAAAAAACTAAAATCTGTTTTCAGCTTAAATTTTAGTAATTTAGTTATATATTTCAGTTTTTCGGAATTAATGTAATTGTATTTGTAGGGTTGTATGTCTTTGGAAGCAATAGAAATTATAAGCTAAAAGTATTTTAAAATCCTAATTTAATTCTCAAAAATTAGTTTAATTTTCATAATGTGTATTAATTTTTTATTACATTATTTTACTTTTTCAGTGTTCCAAGATTCATTGCCCATGCCCCACACCCAGTGCTCCATGCAATACATGCCCTCAGTACCCACCACCACGCTCTCCCATCCCCCATCCCCTCCCTTCCAAGACCCTAAGTTTGTTTCTGAGTCCAAAGTCTCTCATGTTTCATCTCCCTCCCTGATTTACCCCACTTCCCATTTCCTTTCCTTCTCCTACTGTCCTTCATATTAAGTTTTAATCATAGCATTGTGATGAAAACATTAATAAAATCAAATTTTAATTGGCCATTTGAAATCAGAGAAGAAATAACAGTTGCTCCTGTGTCATTGTTTTAAAAAAATACCTACTCAGAGATCTACTCATTAGTGACAAAAGTTTAAAGTGAATAAACTTGCAAGATAAATGCTAAAATATATTTAAGTAATTTAATAAGTTAGTTCTTTAAAATACTGATCATATACATAAGTATTGAATAGTCATAGGCAGTGACTTGCAAATACAAGTACTTTTGGACTCGTATTCTCTGCTAATTTGTATTTCTAGCTTGCTCTGTCTAAAGTTGTTTCCATTTATAGCTGTGCTGTAGAATTGGATGCATATACTCTATTTTAACATGCAGAATCTATATAAGCTAATGTAAAACAAAGAAGAACACCAGAGAAACATTTTACAAACAAAAAAACATGGCTATATATATATATGTATTAATATATGTATTTTATCTGAAAGTGTAAGTTATGAAGATGAATTTCCAATTTTTATCAAGTATTTTCAAATCAAATGCTTCTTTAGCTGACTTTACAAAATGAAAAAAAAAGTATTGAACTCTTGAATCCTGACCTTCCCTAGAATACTAGTCAAATGTGCTCTTTTACTAATCTAACCATCACAAATTTTTTAAAAGTCTGATTTATGCTCTATAACATTTCTGATTATTTAGTATATGCTTTTATTCATTATAGTCTGCATTCATTTGTGAGATAGTTTATGATTTAAAAATAAAACTGGCAAAATATTTACTTGAGAAATGTCATTTTTTTAGGAAAATGATATGTAAAATAAATTAATAAAGAGTAAGATTTTGATATAATTTGGTGTTCTTTGTGGTAAAAAGTGATCTCGAGAATAAATAGGGCATTCTACCTTTGTTTTATATCTAGGTAAAACAAGTATATACAAACATATTTATTCATGAGTTGGTTTAGTTTTCTTCTTTCTTTCATACTAATCTTCTTTGGCTTCTGTTTCAAAGTTATAAGTTTATGAATAAGTGGTAGAGTTTTTGTAGAGTTTTTGTAAAAAAAAGTTTTACAATTTCTATTTTTTTTTATTTTATTTATTTATTTGACAGAGAGAAACACAGCTAGAGAGGGAACACAAGCAGGGGGAGTGAGAGAAGGAGAAGCAGGCTTCCTGTCCAGCAGGGAGCCCAATGTGGGGTTTGAACTCGGGACTCTGGGATAATGACCTGAGCCAAAGACAGCTGCTGCGTAATGACTGAGCCACCCAGGCACCCCTACAATTTCTACTTCTTATGAATGAATTAGTATAAGGTTGAAAATGTTTGTTGGGTTTTAAATGTTCACTAAAGATGACCTGAAAAACCATCTCCTTTTTCTTGAATATCAACAATTTTTTATTATTTATATAATTAACTTCTGGCTAATTTAATCTTTTTTGTTGTTTTCTGTTTCATTTATCTCTGCTGTTACAGTCTTTAAATATTCATTGGCTAATATTTGATTCTTTTTAGCCATCTAATTTGAAGTACAGGTTTCTGTTTTCAGGATTTCTTTAATATAAAACTTTAGGGTCATAAATTGTATGGTAAGTAAAACTTGTATCCTACAAGTTTTGATACATATTTTAATTAAAATTCTATTCTTTGTATATCTTATTTTCATCTTGGTTTACTTTTTGAATCTAGATATCTATATTTTTAAATCTTTTTTTAAAGATTTTATTTATTTGACAGAGAGAAACACAGCCAGAGAGGGAACACAAGCAGGGGGAGTGAGAGAGGGAGAAGCAGGCTTCCCGCCGAGCAGGAGCCCAATGTGGGGCTTGATCCCGGGTCTCCGGTACCATGACCCGAGCGGAAGGCAGTCGCTTAACCAACTGAGCCACCTAGGCGCCCCTATATTTTTTAATCTTTTAATTCCTAAGTCTACTTTTAAAAAGAAGTCTTGGTCATTAAGTTTTATTTACTTATTTTAAGGTCAAATAATGTGATCTGTGTGGTTTAATCTTTGGAAATTTATTCGATCTCTATTTGTGATCTATCCCTATCCATATCAATTAGAAAATGATATACATTCTATAATTAGTGGGCTCAGAGTTCTACACATGTCCATTAAATCAAGTTTTATACTTATATTGTATACTGATGGTATACTTATGTTCCATAGACTTATTAGATATTTTTCTGCCTGATCTACCATGTACTGAGTTACATGTAAAAAATCCAAAACTATGATGGGGGAATTTGTCCATTTTCCTAATAATTATGGCAATTTTTCCTTAATATGCCTTAAAAAGTCTAGGTTCATTAAAGATTGGGACTATTATATACTTCTAGTCAATAAATCCTTTATTAGATGAAAGTGATTTTCTTTGTCTAGTAATTCTAGCCTAGTAATTCATTTTTTCTTTAAAGAGTTTTTAGGTTTGGCATTAATAAAGTGAAGATTTTCTTTTTCTGCTTTCTATCTTTTTCTATCCATACTTTGTGTTTCTATGGTTTAGGAATGTTTCCTGTTTGTGCATTTTGCTGATTTTAGCTTTTATATCTCTATATAGTCTTTGCCTTTTAACCAGAAAGTTTAGTTTATTTACAATTGTTGGACTTAGTGATATATTTTTGTTAACTTCTTCTCTTTTTTTCATCATATATTTTATATTCATTAGATTTTTTAAAATTAATATTTTACTTTTCCATCTGCTATAGATTAACCTGCATTTTACTTGTACATATAAACTAAAACATATCTAAATTTAATCAGTACTTTTGCCATTACATCAAATGATTCTTAGAATATTTTATTTACATTCAACATTAATGATTGTTATTCACTCTATTTTTAATACTTTCACTCTATTTTTAAATAAGACAGTATCTCCGTTAAAAACAAAATTAACATATTTTATACATGGTCATTTCTTCTGACACCTTCCATGTTTCTAAATTATTTTTGTTGTAATTTTCTTTAGTTAAAATATTATCTTTGGAAATTATCACCATTTTACTTTTGTAAAATTATCCTGTTTCCCTTCATTGTCTTCTTTAAAGCTACTTTTGTGATAAACAATTCCAGATTAAAAGTTTGTTTTTTTTTTCCTTTAGCTCAGTGAAGTTATTATTTAATGACTTTAGGCTTTTGGTATTCATATTTAGGACACACTCGGTTTAGCTGTTGTTCCTTTGTAGAATAACTTACAATATTTCTTAGGATACATTTGGGCATTTTCCTTGTTTTTTATAGTTTCAGTTTCACTTTGCTAAGTATAGTTATGGGGTTTATTTGGGCATCTTAAATTTGAAGATTTATATCTTTCATCACTTCAAAAAAATAACCTTTAACATTATCCCTTAACATACTGTTTCTGCCTTATTTTGTCTTTATTTTCCTTCAAGATGTATAGGAAATTTTCAGCTTACTCTTATGTATCTTAACTTCTCCTTCCTGTTCCTCAATTCTTTGATGCTCTGAGGTACAGTCTGGATATAATTTTTCCTACTATCCCAAATAGAGAATTCCTGTTAAATCTTTCATAAAATAAAATGGTGTAAAGTGAAGACACAGTTATCATTAATTTATATGGAATATTTTGGAAGTGTTTCTAGATACAAAGTGTAACTTCTTGTAGGTTCTTCTGATTCCATAGGGAACATCTTGTTAGGGGCTACAAAAAATAAATTGAGATAAAGCACATACAAAAGTGAGATAAAGTGCAGCACAAAAGTGTGTTGGATTGATGCTGGGATGCTGAGTCTAGTTCCTGGGGAAGAAGCTTGGTGGTGACTGTCTTGCTGCTTGGGTTGTATGCTGCTTGTTATGGAATATAAAGGCTTGCTGCAAGACAAATGCTGAATGTTATTTTCACTTTCACCTTTTTTTTTGTAAAAGTAGAAATCGTCTTTGGATTTCTTTCAGTTGGTGAAAACAAGTACTAATGTAAATATTTTGTAAAAGCAAAGTGGTGTAACGTGAATTCGCAAAAAGCAAGAGATATCTGTACTTACGTCAGCTCTCTTTTCCAGTTTGTGAATTCTTTTTTTCATGTATGACTAAACTGATGTTTAAACTGTCCATTTAATTGTGACAATCACTCTACTTTTTAAAAAATTTTATTTTTTTAAAGATTTATTTATTTATTTGACAGAGAGAGAGACAGCAAAAGCAGGAACACAAGCAGGGGGAGTGGGAGAGTCTGATGTAGTGCTCATTACCAGGACCTTGGGATCATGACTTGAGCATAAGGCAGTTTCTTACAGACTAAGCCACCCAGGTGTCTCTTATTACTCTACTTTTTAATTAGTACAATTTCCTTTGGTTCTTTGTTAAAGAATATTGGTCATTTTGTACTTTCTCATTCCTAGTCACATATTCAAGCGTCACATATTATGTATAAAGAAAAAGATAAAAAATATTTAAATTTATTAATTATATATATTTCATATATGATAATCCCATATTTAACATTTATGCAAATTTGATTCCACTATTGTTTCTTGTGGCTTTACTGCAATGGTGTCTTTTTCCATTTCTCTCTTTTTTTTAAGCATTTCCTACTTTATCTTTTTATTTTTAATTTATTTTATTTATTTCATAATTTTAAGTTTTTGTGTTTTTAGTTTCAGGAGTAGAATTTAGTGATTCATCACTTACATATAACACCCTGTGCTCATCTCAACAAGTGCACTCCTTAATACCCATCACCCACTTAGCCCATCCCCTGCCTACCTCCCCTCCAGCAACCCTCAGTTTATTTGCTATAGTTAAGTGTCTCTTATGGTTTTCTTCCCTTTCTCTTTTTTCCCCCTTCCCATATACTCATCTGCTTTCTTTCTTATTTTCCACATATGAGTGAAATCATATGGTATTTGTCTTTCTCTGACTGACTTATTTCACTTACTATAACACCCTTTAGCTCCATCCAATTCATTGCAAATGGCAAGATTTCATTCTTTTGAAGGCTGAGTGATATTCCATTGTATATATAAAATATATCTTCTTTATCCATTCATCAGTTGATAGGCATTTGGGCTCTTTCTGTAATTTGTCTATTGTTCATAATGCTGATATAAGCATCAGGGGGCATGTGTCCCTTCAAATCAGGTGAGTTTCTAGAAGCATTACCAAATATGTTCAAGATATGATATGCATGTCCTTCTGGAATACTGGATTTCATCAATTATATACTATTAAGACAGAAATAAGTAAAGTAGAACCATTAAATTAAATAGAAATATTTGAAAATTGATCCTCAAAAGTTATAAAATGAATGGAAATTTATATTTCTAAGAAAGTAATAAACACTAAGTAAATAGTTACTTTTTTTTGCAATGTAATTCAGATTAAATAGAAAAGGTGTGTATGTGATCAAGAATCCATCAAAGCTACAGATTTGTTCACCTAGATAAAATACAACAATTTCTTGAAAGACACACTCTGCCAGAACTCACACAAGAAGCAGCAACTTATAAAAGCATATATTAAGGAAATTGAATTAGTAATTAATAACCTTCTAAATGTCAGACCCAAAAAGATTCCCTGGAGGCATTCTACCAAACATGTAAAGGAGAAAGTATTGTATTGATTCTCTTTAATCTCCTTCAGAAGACAGATGCAGAAGGAATACTTCCTAATTCATTTTATAAATCCAGCATTGCTCAAATTGCAAAATCAAAGACATTACATGAAAAGAAATCTATGAAACAATATCTTTCATGAATATAGATGTGAAAATTTCCAATAAAATATTAGCAAATTGAATCCCCAAAAGTGAAGGAAGAATTATAAACCATTTTCAGGTGGGATTTATCCCAAACAAGCCTGGTTTCAACATTTAGAAATGAATTAATGTAATCTGTTAACAGATTAAAAAAAAAACACACAGAATCATATCAATAGATACAAGAAAGCCAGTTGATAAAATCCAATACCCATTCATGATAAAATTAAAAATAAACTAGAAATAGAAGTCAACATCCATAACTTAATAAAGAAGACCTACAAAAAAACCTTACAGCTAACATCATACCGATAGTGTGAAACTCGAAGTGTTTCCATTAAGATCTGGTACAAAGCAACGGTTTTCCCTCTCACTATTCCTTTTCAACATCATACTAGAAGTTCTGGCTCATAAAATAACACAAGGAAAGGAAATAAAAATTATACAAATTGAGAAGGAAGAAATAAAACTGTCAAATTTTGTTTTAGATGATGTGACTATCTATGTAGGAAATTTAAACTAACTTACAAAAAAATCTCTTGGCTTTAATAAGTGACTACAGCAAGGTTTCAAGATAAAAAGTTAATATATAAAGGCAAGTTACTGTAAAAATCAACAATGGATAAGTGGAATAAGAAAGAAAAACACAATACCATTTACATTGATAGCCCCCAAAATGAAATACTCAGGTATAAATCTAATATAATATGTATAAGATCTATATGAAGAAATATAAATCTCTGATAAATGAAATCAATGAAGAACTAAATAAATGAAGAGATATTCCCTAATCATGAATAGAAAGACTCTAGTGTCAAATGTCAAATTTCCCAGCCTGATGGATAGTTTCAATGCAATCCCAATCAAAATCCAAAGATGTTATTTTGTGAATATCAACAAACTGATTATAAAGTGCATATGGAGAGACAAAAGATCCAGATTAACAAATATAGTATTGAAAGAAAGAAGCAAAAAAATGGAGAACTGACACTTCTCAACTTCAAAACTTACTATAAAGCTACAGTTATTAAGACAGGGTAGTATTGGTAAAAGAATAGACAAATAATAGATCAATGGAATAAAATAGAGAACCTAGAAATAGATCCACATAAATATAGTTAATTGACCTTTGACAAAGGAACAAAGGCAATAAAATGGAGCAGATAGTCTCTTCAAGTAGTGTTGGAGTAACTGAACATCCACATGCAAAAAAAGACCTTATACTTCTCAAAAAAGAATTAAAAATGAATGGAAGACCTAAATATGAAATGCAAAATTATAAAATTCCTAGAAGATACCATTGAAGAAAACCTAAATGACATTGGGCATGGTGAGGCTTTTTTTTAGATACAACACCAAAGATAATAATCCATGAAAGAAGAAATAGAAAGCTGAATTTAATTAATATTATAAATTACTACTCTGCAAAAGACAATGTCAAAAAAATGAGGAGACAAGCCTCAGATTGGGAGACTGCATTTGCAAGAGACCCATCTGATCGAAGACTGTAATCCAATATATACAAAGAACATTTAAAACAAGAAAACAATGGAGCTATAAAGTAGGTCAATGACCTTAACAGATACTTCACCAAAGAAAATATATAGATGACAGGTAAGCATATGAAAAAGTGATCTTCACATATGTCAAATTGAAACAACAATGAGATACCATTATATACACATTAGAATGGCTAGAATTTGGAATGCTGACAACTAAGGATATAGAACAAAGGAACACTCATTCATTGCTGGTGGGACTATTAAATGGTACCAATTCTATGCTAGACAGTTTGGTGATTTCTTACAAAACTAAACAAATTTTTATTATGGATCTAGCAATCACACTGCTTGTAATTTATCCTAAGGAGATGCAAACTTATATCCCCACAAAAGTGTACACATGAATATTTATAGTAGCTTTATTTATTTAGCTTTAATTTCTCAACTTTGGAAGCAACAATGATGTTCTTCAGTAGGTGAATGAATGCATTGTGATATAGCCAGAGAATGGAATATTACTCAGCATTGAAAATATATCAGCTATCAAGTCATGAGAAGACATGAAACTACCTTAAATATAAATTGCTATGAGAAAGAAATCAATGTGGAAAGGCTACATACTGTATTATCCCAACTATGTGGCCTCTGGAAAAGACAAAAGTATCCAGACAACAAAAAGATCAGCAGTTGTCAGGGGTAGAAGGCAGGGAGAGATGAATAGGCAAAGCACAGAGGATTTTTAGGGCCATGAAAATAGTCTGTATGCTATTATGATGGATACTTATTTCCAGATTCATAGAATGTACAACACCAAGAGTGAACCCGAATGCAAATTACCAAATTTGGAATCATTCTGGTTAGTGATGTTGAAGATGAGGGAGTCTATTCAGATGTGGGGGCGGGGTTGAGAGTTTATGGGGAATCCCCGAAGAGTCCTCTCAATTTTGTGATGAGCCTAAAACTACTATACAAATAAAGTCTTTTAAAAATAAATAAAAGGCTTCATCAAAGAAATTAATGAGAAATTATGTGAAATGGTGAAAGAACTAATGCAGCCAATATATCTGACACACGTATCTAAAAACCTTAGAATAGATTTGGGGCCTAAAAGAATGTAAAATATTTGAGTAAAGTAAGCAAAAAGATTTATTCAAACAAATCATATTTAATTCAAAATATCATCCGATTTATAAATCATTCCTGAATTAATAAAGAACGGCTTTGAGTCTTCTAATTATGTGTTAAGAGTCTAAAATGACTTAATCTCAAGGTGTAGGGATACCAGGATTTTCCTGTTACTGGGCAGTAGTACTACAAATTCAAGTTTAAGACCAGTGAAAAAGCAATTTTAAAAAAAATCAATAATTAGGGTGCTGGCCATATTTATTTGGTGAATGATAGTCATCAACTTTAAGTCCTAGCCTCTACTTGTCATTCTGTTGAAATGATGAGGAGCTGCTTCTGCCAATTCCATACTTCATTATGTTAAAGCACTGTCTGTTAATGAAGATGTTGATTAACCATGAAAACCTGAATTCAAATCTTCAGTGTCAGCCTTGGATTTCATCCACAGTTTATTTCTAATATACCAATGGACCTTACTATAAATGGTCCCAAAATGTAGATTTAGAGAATAATGAGGGGCTTCTGTGTGTGTCTTCATTCTTTGGAGGATGAAGAACAAGTTAACCAATTATTTCCTTTAGATTTATTGTACTCAGACCCTCTGAGGCCCATAGGCCAATGATCAATGTGTTGGACTGCCTCGACCATAGATTTCACCTAACATTTATAGAGCATTTATTCTGCAGGAATCATGTAAAGCATTTCCATAACAATATGTCTGAGTCAGAATATTAGCTTGGCACTTAAATTTTTGTAGCATAATAACAATTCAGTCTCCCTCTTATATCTAAAGCCTGTGCCTCTCACTTGATACAGCAGCACAGTCTCTACATTAGGGGCACTTTCCAGAATGCAATCAAGGATTAAATATAATAGGCTCGCATTAAAGAAAGATCTTTGATTTTAAAGAAATTCAAAATTTGAGAGATGGATATATTATCCATTCATTCCTCTATACTAAAATTACACATTTAGTCTCCGTATTAAGTTAGATCTATAGGAAGAAAAATATACAGTGTATTTTAACACAAGTCCTACATGTAGAAATATCATCAGGATAGTTATGCCTTTATTATTTATGGCAATTCTTTATTTTAAGATGTCAGTTTGAATGAATGACAATTTCATTCTTTTTTTAAAAAAGATTTTATTTATTTATTTGACAGAGAGAGAGATCACAGGTAGGCAGAGAGGCAGGCAGAGAAAGAGAAGGAAGCAGGCTCCCTGCCGAGCAGAGAGCCCAATATGGGGCTTGATCCCAGGACCCTGAGATCATGACCTGAGCCGAAGGCAGAGGCTTAACCCTCTGAGCCACCCAGACGCCCCGACAATTTCATTCTTAACAAAACTACAGTGAAATATTTTTCTGACGATGAGGACCAAACAATATGATTTCACAAAAATTTAACAAAAACTGTGTATACCAATTTGTTTTCATTTTTAGCCTTAATTAGCAGCACACCTAAAGCCAAATTCAGAGATAAAATTATAATAAAAAATTATAATAATATAATATAAATTATAATAATCTGCAAATCATATATTTCTTCTATTTTCCTTCAGGTAGATTCTACTTTATTTTATTTTTTTCTCCTTTTGTGTCATTTTACATTATTTTTCATCCTCATGTCATCAGTTAGTCTAGAACTATATAGGATATAAGAAGAGTTACCACATTTTTCTCATTGAGCATATTTAAAAGAACAGTAGGCTAGAATATTTGACTTTGATAATTAATTAGAAATTCTAAGACATGTACATAACTACAAGTCATATTCCAATATTCAGTTTTAAATATTTGATGCACTCTTCAATCTTGAATGATGTCACTGATATTGATTTTCTTATTCCTTGGAAGAATCCGGCCAAGAGATGAATTTATCTGAAACATCTTGGCTTTTATAAAATATTTTCACATGACCTGGATGGTAGTGTGACAAGCCAATGAAGAGAGACCAGGACCTGAAACCATTTGAAGGCAGAGACATTTGGCAGATGTTAGACAAGCAGTCAAGTCTCTGAAGGTCAGCTGAGGCCAAAAGGACTTGACTATGATGGGACATTAGTCAGCAATGTCTAGGCTCTTGGGATATTCCAAAGTGATCAAGTGTGTACTAATGAGGATGCAGCTGTTTCTCCCTATTTTGTGTCGGAAAATCCTGGCATTATTTGTATTAACTATTAACAGAAGGAAAACTGAGTCAGACTGGAATTTATCCCCTTAATGAAGAAGGACCATGTTATTTAATTTTTGCTTTTAAATCTTACATAGATTTTTTTTCCCCTTTTCTCTATATGCTAATTATTGAAAAGAGAAAGAAACACCCTGGTAGATTTACTTTAATAGTTTCCTCAAATAAATATTTGTGTCTTTTCCTTCCTGTGCTCTATCTCCTTCCTCCTTATACCTCTCTCTCTCCTGCCTTTCTTTTATATTGCCTTCTTTCTCTCTCTTTTTTCTTCTTGTTATGTCTCTCCTTTATTCTTGCTCTCTCTTTTACATTAATTCCCTAAACAACTCCAAAGGTGGATTTTATTTATATCTTTTTGAATTTAAGAATCTGATACTTTAATATGGCATATGTTAAATTTAAATTTCCTATTAAAAATCTACTTGATACTGAAACAATGTATATGGTATGTTCATTGGATTGTGACATCTTGGAAATTTATGAAGATCCCTTTGATCATCAGTGCTCTTTCAAAATCAAAACGTCAACTGAGTTCATGCAGCGGTCCTACCAAACTAGGAAAACAAAATACAATATCATTCCAAAATTTGTTTAGAATTAAGAACTAAGTTGTACACCTGAAACTAATGTAACATTGCGTGCCAACTATACTCAAATTTTAAAAAATGTTAATTAGTTTCACTGTGATAATCATTTTCATGATATATCAAACTATCACATTATACATTTTAAATATACATGTTACTTGTCAATTATACCTCAATAAAACTAGGAACTACTCCCTGCCCCCCCCCAAAAGAAATTCAATGCATTTGAGATACTTAGATGATAAAAGTGCATGCTCCAGTAAGGGATGGTGCTTACCAAATCCTCCAAAACTTAGCAAAATCAAAGAATAAATTTTTTAACATTGATGGTTCTATTTTTTTTACCTTATCAATATAATTTATTTTAAAAACCTGGATTAGCTCTAATTTGTGTAAGTGAACCATGATGACAAAATCCTTCTTTGTAATCATTTATTATTTTATGAGCTTATTTTCTACAAAATTGGCTGAAATTTGAGTTGCAAATTAGTAAAAGAGCAGTGTAAATGCTGTTAAAATTTAATATCTATGTTGTGGAAATATGAAATACCTTCACTGAAATCAAAGTTTGAATTATTGACTAGTGTTCTTCTTAGTGATTGTCCTATACGTCAATCATGATTTGTATTTTTCCCTTTTGTAAATTCGTCTACGTTTTTCACATAATTAACTTTAGACCTACTGAGATCATCTGCACTTCAGCCATCTACTTGCAAATCATATCCCTGCTGTTCAACACTGTTAAAAAAGCCATCTCTGCTCTGTTGTAATTATCTTGTTCAAAATAAGTATGCTTCCCTTTATGCATGTTTTTCTTATTTCCTAAGGTATCCCCTGTTATTGGTCCTGCCCCTTCTCCAGCGCTCATAGAAAACAACACCCATGACACTGATTGTGTTGTGCATTTTCTGTCCATCTGGGACAACAATGGAAAAGTGAAGCTAAACCAAAGCCGGGAAAATAGCAGCTTTGTTGTGCTTGGACCAGGAATGTTGTCTCTTGCACCAAGAATACCAGGGTTGCTTTTCAAGCAACCTAAGGGGAGCTGTCCATCTCAGTCATTCTGCCCACATACTTAAAGGCATACATTTTCTTGAGAAGAAAGAGTTAACTTTTGAGAAGCCTCTTTTTATAAATTACTCTATCTGCTGGGTCAGTTCTTAAAACATTTTGATTCCTGGTACATGAAAGTAAAGGACAAAACTCTAATGCAATTTTCTCTTGTTCCCTTTTTTAAACTGGAATTCTCATGCTGTGAGTGCAGTAAATTACCGATATTAAGAAATTAAAACACAAAGAAATGCCATGTGAGTTAGATTAATGTTTGTCAAGAGAGAATTTTGTCTTTGATAATGATAACTGAAGACCATGTTAATATTGTGTGAGTATACATGTATACTAAATAAGGAAATCAAATTTTAAATTTAACTGCTGCATTACAGAAAATGTCTCAATTCATTGGTAAAGATAAGAGAATATACTTGAAACAAACATAATACAATAATAAAAATTAAAAAAAACTTCAACAAATTAAGGTTTTAACCAATTAAGAATTTTAGCTTCAAATTCAATTTGTAATGTTGAAAAAGACTTGAGAAACTTATTCATTTGATTGTTCTTCTGATGTTTACTTATGTTAAAAAAATACTAAATAGGGGCTCCTGGGTGGTTCAGTCCCTTGATTGTCTGACTCTTGGTTTTGGCTCAGGTCCTAATCTCATGAATTGTGGGATGGAGCCCAGCATAAGGTAGGTGCTCAGTGCTCACTGGGGAGTCTGCTTGGAGGTTCTTTCCATCTGCCCCCCCAAATAAATAACTCTTTAAAAAATGCAAAATATTGTCACTAACATATCCCCACTCTGACCACTATTTTTTTCTTCTTTAAAGAATCTAGAAAAAAAAATCATTTAGAATTATATGGGTAAACCTGTTTATGTAAATTGGAAGATAGGCCCTTTTTTTTTTTTTGTATCTAGCCTTGGTTATTTGAATTATCTTCTTTAAAGAATATATATGGAATATATATGGACTGCGATTTTTTTCATGATAGATTTTTGCTTTGTCACCCTAAATGAGCAAATCTTTTTTAAAAAAAATTAAAAGGGAACAGAAAAGAGTTTTATTTGAGCCCAAGTCAGGACTGTTGCCCAGGATACACAATCTTCACAAGAAGGAGAGGGCTCCAGGGAAGGAACATTTGGTGCAGCCTATATATGCTTTTTTTTACATAAGGAGTTACAAATCATCATGATGAAGGACATTCCAGAAAGTTACAGACTTCATCTTACATTTTTAGTATGTGCTAGGCTGTATGACTTTAATCTTATGGGAAGGAAGGAGGTGTTTTTATTTTTTTTCTTTACCTTTTTCTCATCTTTGGAATGTCTTTTTTTGTTTTGTTTTATTTTGTTTTTTAAAACAAACCAGATGTGGTGTGGGATGTGTGGCAGGGGCAGAAGTAGAGCTTTTATTTTGACTTTGGTAATTGCTAAAAGTATAGCTTTCCTGGGAGTCCAACAGCAGGCCCACAAACATGAAACATTGAAAATTTTATTTATCAGCTTTTCATTAAGCTAATATTTTCCCAACACCCTTTATATCTATCAAATGACATAGTGGTGACTGCATTAGCAGTCCTTTTCTTTTCTTTTTTAAAAGATTTTATTTATTTATTTGACAGAGAGAGCCACAGTGAGAGAGGGAAACACAGCAGGGGAAGTAGGAGAGGGAGAAGCAGGCTTCCCTCTAAGCAGGGAGACTGAGAGTGATTGATCCCTGGACGCCAGGATCATGACCTGAGCAGAAGGCAGAGGCTTAAGGACTGAGCTACCTAGGCGCCCCTGCAAGCAGTCTGGCCTCATCCATCCACTCCCGCCCATCTTGCCACTTTGATCTGTAAGATACTTATTAGCAGTACTTTTTTTTTTTAATTTTAATTTTGATTTTTTTTTTCAGTGTTCCAAGATTCTGTGCCCATTCCCCACACCCAGTGCTCCTTGCAATAGGTGTCCTCAGTACCAACCACCAGGCTCTCCCATCCCCCCACTCCCTCCCTCCAAGTCCCTCAGTTTGTTTCTGTGTCCAAAGTCGCTCGTTTTGTTTTTCTCCCTGAATTACCCTACTTCCCATTTACTTTTCTTCTCTTACTGTCCCCTTATGCATCGCAAGTAAGTGAAACCATGTGATACTTAAGTTTCTCTACTTGGCTTATTTCACTCAGCATGATCTCTTCCAATCCAGTCCATGTTGCTACAAAAGTTGGATATTCATCTTTTCTGATTGAGGCGTAGTATTCCATTGTATATATGTACCACATCTTTTTTATCCATTCATCTGTTGATGGGCACCTTGGCTCTTTCCACAGTTTGGCGATTGTGGCCATTGCTGCAATAAACATTGGGGTACATATGGCCCTTCTTTTCACTATTCATCAAAATAAAATCTTCTGTACAGCAAAGGAAACAGTCAGCAAAACAAAGAGGCAACCTACGGAATGGGAGAGGATATTTGCAAATGACACTACAGACAAAGGGCCGATATCCAAGATCTATAAAGACCTACTAAAACTCAACATCCAAAAAGAAGATGAACACATCAAAAAATAGCAGTACTTCTATTATTCCTTTTGCAACAGTTTCCGCATGCCAGATGCCCCATGGGCTTTTAATAGCCTGAGTTGTGCCTATTTAGATTTTGATGAGCTAGAGGTCAAATCAGTAGGAATTTCTTATGTTAATTTCCTTAAGCCTCACCTCCACCACCAGGCTTCCCCGCTTGGTTTATGCTGTGGATTTCCCTCTAGGCTTCTGAGTGCCATCTTGCTTTTTTAGATTGAGGCTTACCTATTATTCCCCCTTGCTGAAATTATCTTAATTCAACCAGGTTTAGTGTTTCTGGCTGCCTGTGCACAGGTTCTGAGACCCGTCAGCACCCCTGAGGCACTACCTTACGGATGAGGTGGGCCACAAACACCTCTGGCCCATTAAGTCTCATTGCACTCCAGGTTTCCACCCGGAAGGATTAGGACAAACCCCAAAGGGCTTGGAGGGCTATATAAACTGTGCTTCCGCTGGGAGGAGCTGTGGAGAAGGCGGTCATCCGAAACGGTGTCAGGGTGTTTTCTCCTATCTGGCTGAGCCCTCCCTGAGACTTCAGCGGCGTCGTAAGTGCCATGTTGTCCCCAACGCTGCCTGGTGACGAAACCAAAACAAGTTAGTAACGAGTTTGATGTCTTTTATTCAGGGGAGAGCAATCGCTGGGTTGCGTGGATCTGGTACTTCACAAGGCATGGCACCGTCCCCAGAGATTTGGGGGCAAGCATGGGGTTTATAGAGTGTTAGAAGTGGCAAGGAGGAAACGAGGCGTGATTGGGTAGGAGGTCAGCGGTTTCCTTGTAAGGCGGGCGGGTCCTGCAGCTAAAGTCCGAGTGGAGGACGCGTGAGGGGCGGGCGGTAGGTTTGCCATCTCGGAGGGTTCTGAGTGCGCCTGCCTGAGGTTGAGCTTTGTGAAGTGAGCCCGGCCGCTGGAAAGGCCTCTGTTTCCCGGGTCCTGATGCATTAGCTACCTTTATCATATCTGATCTTTGAAGTGTTATTTCCATGCGGTGGTATCTGTTCTCCTGTACCCTCCGAAGTTGGTGAACGTAAACCTGTAATTAAACAGGGGAGACAGACTAATGCTAGAAAATAGAAATCACATGCACCAGAGAGCTAATAAAAGACACGGCTCTCTCGCCTTAATGGGTATTTCCCCTTACTTAGCAGAGGAAAGGGGAGAAAAAAGCCTTCTATGAGAACAAATAGGTTTTCTTTAGGAAAGGCAATGGGTTTTGGGAGAACAAACAAGAGATAAACTTGGTGGTAACGCTTGTTTTTGTAGTTGCAACTGGTTCCCCTCCACCCACCCCAAGATTTATGATGGGTTTACTCTTGGTCTGTCTCCTAGGAGTAATTCATGGCAGCTTCATTTTCTAGAAGTAGCTGCTTTTAGTCAGATAACGGAAGCTCTGAGGGACTTCCTTCTGCGTCTCTTAAATCTCAGATGTCCTCAGCTTAAAAACAGTGCCATGTCAACTCGAGTTCAGAGTGGGTCACCGCATTAGAAATTCTCTAACTCCATTTTTTGATGTTCTTGTACCAGAATCATTGGCTGTACTGATAACGTGTGAGAACATGAATTTAAAAAGGAAACAGAAACACCTGCAATAATAGCCTGTAAGCTTATGGTGGAGACTCAGCTTTTGCTTAATCAGCAACAGTTGTTCTGGTGACCTAATTTGCCACCCCACCTTCTATATCCAATGGGTATGGAATTGTACATTGCCTTTGAATTCCACCCCACATACAGTGAAGTAGAGAAGGGATCTTGAAGTGATTTTTACTTAATTGAACAGATAAGACACAATTAATAGATGGCCTCTTAGGAATTTTGCACAGCATCCTAAAATTAAGTTCTTTCATTCAGCTTATAATTTGCTATTTTGTAGCTGTAGAAAAATTGCATATGAAGAGCAAATACTATGGTAATAATTTTAGTCTGTTTAACTGCTACCATATTTATATTCTGTCTCTGCACATCCAATGCTGTTATCTCTGTACTTCTGGGCACACATCCAGAGAGGTTCATCTCTTTTTCTCTGAAAATTAAGGAAGCTAAATTCACACATTTTTAGTAAAAATATGCTGAATTGAGAGATTTTAAATTTTTTATTAGAAATATCACAGTAGAGAGTAGGAACCATTCCATCAGGTCAAGATAGAATTAAAGAATAGCTAGAATAGTCAGATTTTTCTGGGAATGGATGCTGAGTTGCCTATGAAAGCAGACTTGACCCAAACCACTGCTCTGAAGTTACAGAACAGTTTTGCTCGAGTTTATAGTTGCTGCCAGAAAATGACCTTTCAAACCCTTCAAATTTTTAAATTCTAGTTCAGAAAAAAGGTTCATTATTTCACTTTTAAAGGTTTCAAATCCAAACGAAAGACAAAAATAAAACAATGCATAGAAGTTTAAATTGCAGTTGTAAAATTGGTTCAGTGTTTGAAATTGGTGATGGAAATTTCAGTTCTTCCTCTTCGTTTGAGTTTAAAATATGTAAGTCTCTGTAAGACAACTTCTTCCAAGAATCTTTCTTGACATCAGCCCTCTCACAGATCCTGAAAACTTGTTTCCTCTTCGAGTACCTTTATTTCTTGTTCCACACATATAATACGTACATATTGCCTTGAATTGTTATTTGTCTTAAATATATGCAAAATCCTTTATACCTTAGAAGATGAGGATCATATGCTACCTATTTTATGTTCCTAGTGTCTAATGGAGAATTTCAAACTCTTCCATGTATAACTATTTTTGTATTCATGATTCTGAAGATGAGAGTGCAAGCGTCTTACTTTGGGAGTCGGGGAATATCAGTTGTAATTAGATAACCTATATCCATGTGAATCACTGTTTCTCAAGTAATATTAATTTAGCAAAAAATTTTTGTTCTGAAAACAATTGATGGAATAAGTTACATTTTAAAAATGAAAGCATTATGCCTTAAAGACTATTTTAATTTAACCTTTCTATGTCAAATATGTTTTTTAAGGCTTGGGGGGCACAAGACTAATTGCCTAGCTCAGTAGCAACGTCATTTAAAGGATAGTTGTAAGCAGTCTTTTCATGCTTTTTGTGGTATTTCTCTAGTTGTTACTGCTTCATTTCATACTCATATGGTTCCTCAAGGTCTGAAGCTGACCAAGGGATGTTTGAAATAAAGCTGCCAGAGCAGGGATGAGCGCGATGTGGCATGGCTTCAATTTCCATCAATATCTTAGTGAGGAAGATAAAATCAAGTGTATTCAGATAAATGACAGGTGATTTGAACACTCTGAAACCACCAAAAACATTTCATTATACTTTAGTATTCCATAAAGTGTATTTCATGGTTACTATTTGGTATGTAAAAACAATGCATATTGCTTTGTGTCATTTTCAGTTTTATTTTCTAATCTAGTTCTGTTGTTTAACTTGTTCTTTGTTTCTAAAGGCCTCTCATTGGTTGAAAATAGACCCCTTCAGAAAGTAATCTTTTATTAAATTATAACAAAACGTATGGAAAAGGATACACACAATCTTCATTATAGCTCTTTTCAATTTGTTGATTGTTGCAAACCTTTTATCTGTAAAATGATGTCAGGAACTTGTGAAATGCCTCTGAAAGCAAATGCTGGCCACTATTGTTTCAACTTTGAGCATATCAGTGACTCTTGGTGTTGCTTATTTAGGAGATAGCATCTTAATCCATTATCATTGTTCCTCCTCAGGAGTGTCTTTGGCCCATTATCCAGAGTAGAATGTTTTCTATTGATCTCTGAATTATTTTTTAAAAACTGGAGGTATGTTTCCTTGACTCCAATTTGTTTATTGTCCTACCTCCACTGAATATTTTCTTCTTTACAGACTTCATAAGTGGTTCATAACCTCTTGATAAAACAGTACACGTGAACAAGGTTGTCCAGCTTTTCTTGCAATGCAGTGAAATCTGGAGTGACAGATTTGCTGGTTTGTGATCCAGGAATCATTAAGTGCCACTTTCAAGTCTTATTATAGCACCATTTCACTTTGGGTTATTATTAACCTCATGAAGCTCTACTCCTGAGTGTCTGACGGTCTGGCCACATAGATAGCAATCCCAGCCCTACACAGAAAGTCCTAAGCTAGCATGCACTCCAACTTATTATTTAGTTCATCAGTTTTCAAGCAATAAATAATATATAATAATAAATAATATACCTAACAGAGGCCAGATAATTAGCAGTTAGTCTTATCTCTACTCTTTACTGGTCTTAGTTTCTACACCACAGATTATGGTGAGTCTAAGCAATAAGATTTAAGAAAAGTGTTGCAAAGATTACTAGTAAATGTGTGATATATTGTAGACAGTGCTGCTATTAAAAATTACCACGGGATAATAGTAATACTAGTTGGTCTTAATTGTTCAAACAGGGCCTATATTTTAATTTTTGCCATCTTTCTAATTTGTTAACAACTATTAACAGATATTGTCAACAGAAATTTTTATTTGTTAACAATAACAATAACAATTCTACCAAGAGAATTTATTGTTAATTCTATTTGTTAACATATGTTAACAAATACTGTCAACAAAAATTTTATTATAAAGTTTTAAAATATTTGTTCAATCAAGACTAACACTATAAAAGATGAATATTGTTATTATTCCCACTGACATGTAGAAAAATGAAAGTTTTATGCAAGATCACAGAGCTAGATACCCAGGGAGAGGTTTTGAGACTGTTTAGTCAGCCTTTGGAGTCTATGCCTCTAACCAAAACATACGCTGCCTCCAGGTTGATTAATCATATTTATATACTAATTTACAGTTTTCAAAATAGTTTTTAAAAAAAATTATTAACTGGCTCTTGGCAGCAATTCTGTAATGTATGCTGGCGAGTGTTATAGTTGTTATGGTGAAGAAGACTCTTTGGAAATAATTGGACATCCTTATGCCTTCAAATAAAGGATTGGATGGGTCAGAACCTCCATCTAAGGTGTTTTGACTGCATGCTTTCCCCAGAACAGTTATAAAGTTTCCCCCAATATATTAAAAACCAAGGTTATTGGTTGGTTGAATGGACAAAAATCTCTTATAGAAAGTTCTATGAGACTATAAAATACAGAGTTGCTTCCATTTTAATGAATTTAATGAAATTCCATTTAATTGGTTACTTTATTATCATTTGTTACATTGCAAGTGGACTTCAAATGAGTATTGCACATTTCTAGGGCAACCTTCTTATTAGAGGATTCTTGAGTTTATAGAATAGTTACATAAGATTTGCTTGAAAGAGATATGATAAATTTTGCTTCAGGGTGGTATTGTAAGAGACTCCAGGAATATGACCCAGAGAAGTGTGTTTAATCCTTCATGAATGAAAAGGTGTTCTTAACTTATACTATCCAGAAACTGTATACTTAGTTCTGAGAACTAGTGAAATGAAGCTGATGGGTGTGACTGTGGTGATAGGTACTCTACTGCTACACTTATATCAGTTGCATCCTTTTGCTCACTTCAGTTCTCCCTGATAAGGATAGATTAAAACAATTGGGCAGATGCCAGTAGGAGGATGTTCACCCCTTCTCTCCTTTATGAAGACTGCATACTATCTTCTTGACTATCAAGTACAAAATAAGACAATAACTTTTAATAGAACCCTTGACTCTGTTTCTATCTATACTATTTATCAAGAGGACAAAACTTTTTTGGTTTCCTTTTATGGATATATTTTTCCTATTTAAATGAAATAATAACAAGTGTGTTATTAACTGCCCAAATATCCTGTAGAAACTTAGTAAGGGTGACATGAGATAATGAAACTGAAAACATCCTGAAATGTTAAAAGTCAAACAAATATGTTGTATTATGGTTCTGTATTTTACATACTCACTTCTTAATTACTTTAATGATGTGAGAAAAGTACAGATAGTACAAAATAGGAAAGGCAAAAAAATCATTTATCTGTTTTCAAATGCAGTCATAATGCACACACATTGAGAAGAATACACAGTAACAAATATGTAATCTCTCCTTCTCTTTCAGTTCAGTCGCATTGTAAGTGTTCTAGAACCTTATGTATGTGGAATATGATGCAAAGTTAGTGATCTATTAATGCACAGTTCAGAACTGACAGACTCTGCATTTGGTTGGTCAATTTATAATAAGAGGCGTTTGCCATGGATCAACAGAGCTCCATGAAGAGGGCGCCTGGGTGGCTCAGTCCTTAAGCGCCTGCCTTCGGCTTAGGTCATGATCCTGGAGTCCTGGGATGGAGCCCCACATCGGGCTCCGTGCTTGGGGGGGAGGGCTGCTTCTCCTCTCTCCCTCCCCCTACTTGTGTTCCATCTCTAGCTGTGTTTCTATCTATCAAATAAATAAATAAAATCTTAAAAAAAATAAACCAATGGAAGAATTGAAGATTCAAATAAAGAATTTAATCTTAGTGTTATATTACTAGAAATGATTTGGACAGTTATTCTTGCTCAGTCGTTGTATTGAATAAACTTTGTAAGAACCTTTGAGTTAGGAATGAACTTGGTATTCAGGATGTCTTCAATAAATTTTCCTTGTGCTTAAAGTTATAATGGAAAAAAGAAGAATAATCATAATTAAGCCAAAAAGAAAATCTCATGTTTAAATGGTCTACCTTGTTGTGGGAGTTTTCAACATTTTATTTATTTTAAGTTATTTTGGTCAGTAAAGCATTAAATAAAATTAATTATAAAGATAAGATTGCAGTGAGGCTATAATTTATGGCTGATAATTCAGGCAGAGAGAAATTTATTTGGCAGTGCATATTTTGATTAGCTAATAGCTATACCTGCTAAGTACACCAGGACTTTATATAATGAATCTGATGTACAGATTCCATTTGAAAATATGTGACTATTTCCAAAATATATTGCTTAATGGAAAGTCCTACTAATATTATGCCTTGAGTCTGACTGCTTTTTCTGATACTGAATAAGGACATCATGCACAGACCTGCAGTAGATATAATTAAGGAAACAAAGTTCACAAATAACCAAAAGACTAGATGTTGTTCTTTTGAAAATAGTTATGCTTCCATTGTTATATGCACCCACCAAACCCTCTGATGTACCTACATGCTTATGAGTACATATTAATACCACTTATACAAGACTAATTACCTGTAATGATTTTTTTTTTTTTTGTACAAAAAGAGGAACTCTGTTTATGTCGAGATGGGCAAAATAAAAACCGGAAATGGTGCCATTGAACAGAATGGGATCTTAGTTATAAAACTATAAAATATGAAGTCAAATTACTTGTTTGCCTTTAAAGGAAAATTTGTTAAATTTTATATACAGATTGCAGAATATGATCTTCCATAACCAAGTACTTTCTTATGCCAGATGTAGTTCACAGTGTGGTAAGGTCACTGGCAAATTTGGACATACTTGAAAAAAACTGGCACAGTAACAGTTATACAGTTCTGTAAACATTGGGTTTTATTTCTCTCTTCTCTTCCATGGTATCAATATCATGGTAGAACTTCTATCATGCATTCCCTGGTATAGGAAAGACGTTAGGGTTTGAAGCCAATGGCCAAGAAAGAATTCTTGAGACTTCTTTGGTGCAAAGCACAGGAACAGGGCTTATGGGCATAAAGAGCTGCATCAGGGTCACGAGGAGTGGCCTATTAGATTATATACCTTCAAGTTGCGAGGGAGTTAAGGATACTGTAACTCTCCAAGGAATTTGGAAGCAAGGTATCCAGCACCTTGAGGGGCCTAGCAGTTACTGGGAAAAGGTCATTTATTATTGTCTAATAAAACCTTGTTATGAGACCCTTCAGATGTATATCAGTGTGTCATAGACTTGGGGGGATGATTGCCAACATGTATCTTGAGGGGTAGAGGTAAAGGAAGTTTCCAAAAGAATTTTTATATATTAAAGTAGACTTACAGGATCCTGGAGGATCAGGCTGAGTGCCTTTTGCCACTAGCAGAGTAGTAACATTGAGGCAGCTGAGTCGCTAGAGGAATGTCACTCTGCCTATTTCAAGGACTTGTCAATGGGTTCTAAGTTGTAAGGAGATGTAATAATTTTTTTTGTGCCTTTGTTTCTCACATCATTCACTATAAGTTATTGTTTACTATTTGGGATGTCAATAATTTTTGCTTTCTTGAGCATTGAATCTTGTTTTATGCTATACCTGTATTATCTCAACTGCATGGCTATTGCTATAAATATTTTATAATTTTAAGGCATAGATAAGAAATCAAGGACCTTTAGTAGAAACTGATCTATAATTTTATTATTTACCAGTTGCTCATGGAATGTACTTTAAATTCCTTTTTTAAGAAATTTATCTTCTGTGCAAAAAAGATTTTAATTTTTATAGTATAGGGGTAGTGCTGCTATTATTTTACAACCCAATGCATACAATATATTAATATGTTTAATTTGTACTTTAAATACAAAATCTAATTATTTTTTAAAATCCCCAGAACTTATCAGCCTACTGGAAAACATATTAAAATAGCTAACATTTATTGGAAATATAGGGATAGATATATTTTATTTCTTGAATGCCCAGTCTCTAAAGTTAAATTGCATAAATACTGATATACACATATAAACAGATTTTTCTCCCAAAGTTAGTTATTGAATTTACAGATATTTTTGTATGGTGCTATTTATCTAGATGCATATAAATTTTGTACACCTTTAGCACTATGGAAGATCGCCATACTTTTTTTTTTTTTTTTTTAAATCTTTGAACTCTAGGATAAAGAGGGTAGAAAAAACAATAAGATACATATGAAAGAGCATTTGCTGGCTGAAAAGAGAATGTTTTTTAAGACCCACCAGTGAGAAGTAGCAAATATGTGTCATATTCAATTCCTTTTTTTTAATAACAAGACCAGTTTATTTATTTATCTTTAATTTTATTGTATTATGTTAGTCTCCATACAGTACATCATTAGTTTATGGTGCAGTGTTTCATGATTCCTTGTGAATCCAATGCTCCATATAATACGTGCCCTCCTTAACACATTCACCCACACTCCTTCCCTCTGAAACTCTGTTTCCTGCAGTCCATAGTCTCTTATGGTTCATCTCCTCCTCTAGCCGCCCCCCTTCATTTTTCCCTTCCTTCTCCTAATGTCCTCCATGCTATTCATTATATTCCACATATAAGTGAAACCATATGATAATTGTCTTTCTCTGCTTGACTTATTTCACTTAGAATAATCCCCTCCAGTTCCACCCATGTCAGTGCAAATGGTTGGTATTCATCCTTTCAGATGACTGAGTAATATTCAAATCTTTGTATATATGGACCATGTCTTCTTTATCCATTCATCTGTTGAAGGGCATCTCAGCTCCTTCCACAGTTTTTCTGTTGTGGACTTAGCTTTTATGAGCATTGGGGTGCATGTGGTCCTTCTTTTCCCTACGTCTGTATCTTTGGAGTAAGTACCCAGGAGTGCAATTGCTGGGTCACAGGGTAGCTCTATTTTTAACTTTTTGAGGAACATCTGTACTGTTTTCCAGAGTGTCTGTACCAACTTATATTCCAACCAACAGTGTAAGAGGATTCCCTTTTCCCCACATCCTCTCCAGCATTTGTTGTTTTCTGCCTTGTCATGCTCAATTCCAAATGAAGCCACCTGGCAATCTTCCTTTTGCTTGCAACCTAATAGCAATGATGTAGAGGGCTATTAGGCTCTCTAAGTAGCAACTTACATAATTTGAGACCTTCTGAACTGTGAATATAACAAAATAGCAAAATAGTTCCTTATGTTCCAAAAAGAATAATGTGTTTTCACAAGTATGCAAAGAAATTACTAATATTTATGGAGTATCTCTTTTCCCCCTACCTTTAGCGAACTTGTTGGGTAAGATTTGTGGAACAACATTTGAAAGAGCATTTTATAGATTATTTCAGATTCCTTGTTTGGTTTCTTATATTTTCTCATTTAGATTTTAAAGTATTATTGTGGCAGATATTATTCTTGGAACTTAGGAACTGCAACTAAAGGAACTCTTTTGGTATACCTGTACTGTAGACTCTTATATTCTGTAGGCATTTTCCATCATACTTTACCTGTTTCCAAACAGCCTTTTGCCAAATTGGTTTCTTTGCTGGCTAGGAAATGCTAGTGAACAGAGAAAACTCACCTGATGTAAGAGCTTTCAGATGTAACCATGGATAAAGGATATGTAGAAGAAACTACAGTTGTCAGTGTGAGAAGGAATTAGGAGTAAAAGTGAGGGATGCAGAGGTAGCATAGATACAGAGATGAGAATTATTCATGCTTTTCATACTCCCTTATTTTGCTTTGTTTATGACCTCAGTGCATTCACATACACACAGATGTGTGTGTATACCTTGCATATGTTTGTATATATGTATGTATGATTGTAGGTTAGTTTGTCCAAACACATTTTACCCTTTAGAAGTGTTTATTTCTGAATTATCTCTTGTACCCTTTAAAAGAGATGCAGTCTTGTAAATGTACTAGTGAATCTCCATAAATTTTTTAATTTTGTATGCCATTAAAGATGTCAAAAAGAAAATGGTTACTATGTGGGGTGATGGGTATGTTAATTAGCATGATTATAGAAATTATTATACCAAATCATCATGTGTGTGCCTTAAATATAGACAGTTTTTAAATTGTCTATTTTACCTCTATAAATCTGGGGAAAGTGGTGAATTTTATGATTATGCTCTAAGCTAGAACATTTTTTATCTATTCTTCTACAAATTTGATTCTTTTCCCCTTCTCAGATTTATGAAAATCAACTGTTCTAGGGACTGCTGTGAAACAAGATAGCTTTAATTTTATCATTCTAATGACTAGAGAGCTATATTGATTTTTCTTTTAAGCCACTTTGTTTGGAAAACCTATTACTAAAGAAATCATTGTTGCCTTTCCTGCCTGCTGCCATTTTCCCACATCGATTTCTGACTGATATTTTTCTGAGACCTGTTATTATATACACATATTTTTTTAATGAGCCATAGTACTGTCATTTATTAAAGAGGTCACATACAAAATTTAGCAGTATGGATATAAGTAGATTTTAAGTTTCTTGACAAAACTAAATAAATGTGAAGCACTATGTGGAGGAAAGTCTGTCTGAAGAATAGACTTACTGCATCCTTTTGTTGCAGTGACTTTTTAATTTATTCTTTTTGGGAAACATTAAGCTTTTTATGGCTATATGTTGGACATTTATTATGAAAAATATTACAAAATAAAGTTAAACTTTATTGTTATATTTTGCTCAAACATTTCAAAACCTTTAACATGCAAAGAGGAATTGTGAATCTTTATGAATGTAGTTTTCCCAGATTTATTTACTCCAGACCCTGTTTTCAAGGACCATATTTTCGGCATGCAGGTTAGGTAATATTGGCCTGGATATTTAGAATTATAATAAGATACATAAATACTTATTTTTCTATGCATTGCCACGATGTATTAAATAATTACATTCTGTTTTTAAAATCATACAAATATTTGCTAATATCAAGGTCCTAATTTAAAATATACTAACAATTGGGATGTGATTTCTCTTTAAGTAAATGAAAATGAATTATAAATTATAAATTAAATACATTATATACCTTCCTACATTATTTTGTTTTGTTGTTATTGTCCTACCACATTGGACATATTTATGATACTGTGGATTAATAAAATTTATCATAATTTTATTAAGTAGAACCAACAAAATAAATCCTTAATCTAAATCAAACAAGAATGATTAAGTGGGCAGCTATACAATTTATTCTCTCACTGTGCAGTGTTAGTCTTTTTCCTTTTTGGAACCTAGTTTAGAATTGGAAGCAGATCTGATACAAGGAGACGTTGTTGGTAGACCTCCAAAGAGATGGAAAGATAGATGTATTTCATTCCTGTTGAGAGCAAGTCAAAATTTCATTTTTCATTTATTCTGGAAGCTTCTGAGTTCTGGCAAAAGAGCGGTATTTCAAATTTTAGCCAAGGTCTGTATATATGCCATCATTTTTGACATTTTTATCTTGGCCTTCTCAGGTGAATGGTGACTTTGAGAGTTTTGCTATGCTGTTCTATTGCTGACAGTCATGGTGTATGAGTTAGAAACATTTGACAAGCAAGTAACCATGACAACTTGGAAACATCATTACTATATTCTCAATTATTTTGTCCTCATTTGAGGTATACAGTTACTTGAAATGTTTTATTAAAATGAAACATTAGAATCTCTATTCTAAATGTATATAGTTCTAAACCTACAGCATATAGTAATATCTAATCCTTCCTATGCTGAAGTAAAATGGATTTTATTTTCTTCTAAAGAACACTTTATGAATTTTGCCCATCTAGAAGACTGTGTTTTGGGGGGCCTATGTCATTTTTGCTATCTTACATGCATGAAAAAAACCCCAAAACTATAAACTGTAACTTTGCTTTTAAGTCATTAAGTGAAACAGTAGCAAGTGGGTCTGTCTAATGTATATATTCCCTAGAGAAGGACTTTGAAAAGAAATGTTTTCCTGTTTTTTCTCTGATTTGCTATTTAACTTTATTATTATTTAAAACAGAATTTTGTCCTTTTTATTTATTAAATATCTATAAACCAGGAAAAAGTAGATGTACATAACATAGATGCATATCTAATAATGCAGTTACTCTTTTCCTTTTTACATGGAAATGAAGAAACACAAATAGCTTAAGTGATAGTTTATTAGAATAATATTATTATTTTAAAATCTTGTGACCTCTACAAAATTCTTTTATCATTAATGTATAGATAAAATGCTACTGCATATTAATTTTTATTATTAGTTTGAAGTTTTATTCAAGTTTTCATGTAGGATATAAGGTATGCTCGGTTTCTCTACCTAATTAGTTCTTAGGAAATAAATGAAAGTCAAAAGATGGAGGTAAAAATAGTATAATACAACAGAAAATACATCAGACATTAGTATTCTATGGTCCTATGTGTATATATTTCAAAATATATTCTCATTGTAACAAAGTACTTATGTAATCAGTAAAGCATTTTTATAACCAGCTTTTGTTATGAGAACTGAAGTTAAATTTCTCCATGGAAGTGTTCATTGTTTCTGAAATTTTATTTTTATCAAAATTATTTTATCTTATTCTTAACAAATGATTGGCAGTTCAGGTTTAACTGCCAGAGATTAAATGACTGACAACCTGTGATTTTTTTCTTGTTTACCAAATTCTCTCTTTATTGTGGAACTACACTTTATTCGGTAAATTCCTTGGTATCCGGGATTTGATTTGATTCCATCTTCTCAGAGGAAGAAGGGGCAGTGATGCCACATATTCCGTGAGATACGGGAAGCAGTAAATTGGTCAGGATTCACTGATTCGTTGGAATGAGATTGTGGTAGATTAGAAATGTGAGCCGCTAGGATCTAACTAACCAGATCTGGACACTGTGGTGATCATTGACAATTTGAATTATTCCCATTGCCTACAGCTGTTTTCTGCCCACTGCATCACCTTTCAGAAGGCAGAAATAAAATAAACCTGAAATGTGTCAGAGAATTCAGAATGCTTCTAGTTTGTAGAAGAAGGTAAAATGATCTCTGTCCCTCACTCCTCAAAACAAAATAAAAACACACAACACACACGCAGGAGCATTATCTAATATATAGCCTCATAGTGAAATTAAGATTATTTTATTACTTATGAACAACTTAGTGATCTGACTGTTGGAACTTTTGGGATAATTCTGGTATAGATTACCAAATATATTTGTTATTATGTCTATTTTAAGGTTATTTCTTAATGTCACATATCTTCTGGAATCTATTGTATTTTCAGATCTGAAAAATACAGTTTGGCTTTTAATAAATGTATTAAAGTGCAGTATAAATCAAGCTAAGTAATTTTTCAAAGACTTATCAGGCATATCATGATATCATTATCCTCTTTTCATAATAATAGATATCATAATAGAAACTCAGAAATTTAAGGAAATTATGGGACAGGTGGCCTAGAGGAATGAGTAACTCAGTCTCAATGTTAGCAATGTTTTCTGTTAATGTCAATCATAAAGTATCTATCTACAGACTCACAAAATATGGGCCAAAGCTCCACATTCAGCTCTTAAAAAATATTTTAAAATATCATTCAAAATTTTGAGGATGTTATTACACAAAAGGTTTGCATGTACTTAAGAGAATTGTAAATATATAAATACACTAAAAATAAGTTTTGAGGAACTATCATAGTCAAAAAAGAAACTTGGCAAGTTTTTCCTTGATATTCTTACATATTAAATAGTGATGTGAGGATGTGTAATGAATTTTAATTGACTGAATGAATGTATCTCAATGTGTGTTGAGGGAAATCATTGTAAATTGGAGATACACTGACTTAACCGAGAGTTAATCCATTTTTATCATTGCTTAAGTGAGTATAGGAAAGACATTGTTGGTTTTGAAGATGAAAGAAGCCTGGGAAAACTAAATAGACATAGAAGTTTAATAACTTAAATAAGATGGAAGATATAATAAGTATAACATTTTATATTTCGGTAATATAGCTGATTATTAAAGGACAGGGTGGGGATATAATTACCTTGATAGAAGTCCATGTATTACAGAGGGATTAACTGAGTACTAGCTCTATTATGGTTGATAACGCTAAATCGTTACTAAAAGCATGATTCAACTATTGGCTGTTGGTAAAAATATGCTGTTAAATATGAGGTTTCAGTAAAAATCTACACAGAGAACACATGGAGAATTGTTATTTCTAGGTGACAGAATTGAGAGATGTTTATGAGCACAAGATGGACAAACCCAAGTGCTTAAAAGAGGATGGTCAGTCTAGCTCAGTAGCTACTACCATGCCTTTTGATTAGAATCATCGTATTCTCTCAATTCAACAGTTGACCTCTGAAAAATAGTATTACATAAATGGAAGCCTTGTGAATGTTTAGCATGCAGGAACCAGATATGGGGAAGTTAAGGTAATTTCTTCAGCTTTTGAAAGAACAAGTGAAATTTAAATGAGACAGATTTCTGCTCAATAGAAGAAAGACATTACAACATTAAAATATGGAATTGCTCAGTTTAAATCTTTTTAAAGGAATTGTATAAAAGGGATTTATTTTGAGGAGTAGATGGATGGGTCGATTCAGTTATTTAGCTTCAGAGAGTAACAGTGATATGGGGACAGGTAGACACATATGAGAAACTTTTTTTAATTTGGACTCTGCTAATTGAAAAGTAGAGTAATTGACAGAAATAGTGGTCTGAAAGTAAAGTAAAATAATTAACTAAATGGATTCATACTATAAACAAGAAACTTAATCTACTTGGTACAAGTGATTTTCACATCTCTCCTTAGTAATTTTGGAAAAATTGATCCATGCCACTAGAGTCCTAGTTTTATGCTAAACATTGCCACAGGTGCCATGACAGAAATAATGACCTTTGTGGCCCATGTCATCAGGATCTTACAAAATGATTAGGAAGAGATCAATCTGGAAGAAAAAAATTCGGAGACCATGAAACAATGTAGTCTGAAAATAAATAACCACTTATTGGTCTCTTATAAGTGTAATTAAAGTTCTAGGAATTCAGAATATCAGAAACTTTGTATTCTTGATTTGTAGTTATATTTGCTAACAGTTTGAATTAGGTTCTGTGGACCTTGATAAAAATGTGTATCTTACCCATTCATGTTTTTTCTTGTTTATTATGGTCCTTCATAGCTTGTGGCCTCATGGAGACTTTGCCATGTCCTCAGTTAGTGCCTATCATACAATGACCAATAGGTATATATTTGTTGAATAAATAAACTTTTTTCTCCTTATTTTCAAAATAAAGACCTTACTTGTCTTTCCAAACATGAACATTTTGAATAGCAATTGCAGGAACTTAGGTAAAAATAATTTAAGTACAGTTGCCACAATATATAAATATATTGTTACAAATTACTCCTGTTAACTCATCAAAAAGATAGTAAAAATTGAATTAACAGCCTTTTTTGGTACAACTTCAGACACAGTGTACAGGAGCAATAAACAAACCAGAAATTTTCCTTTTTAATGGTCATTACATGTCTGGTTTTGAACCCCCCCAAAAAAAGAAAAGTATACCAGTTTCCCAGGGTTCAAACTAACATAGGAGTTTTCCTAAACTGTCCTTTCCAAAAAGCATTAATTAATACTTGATTGTTAATAAACTCTTCCTATCCCCTAGTATTGATGTTATTTGCCCCTGGTCGTATATGTCATGAATATTAGCTTAAATGCTTTTAGCATTTTTGATAATAGAGGATAGGATAGGTAGAATCAGCCATCTTATGCCAGAAATGTTACTAGTGAGTAGTTCTTTTCTATCGACGTAGCTTGCATGCACCCCAATGTAGAGGAGGATAAGGAAGACATAAATTAATGAGCTCAAATAGGTTTTTATTCTATATTAAGAAAAAATGACTAACAAACACAAGTTAGTTACTGGCGACACCTAGTATATAGGGATGAAAGCAGTAATTTTTAATAATTGACTGGAAACTGTAAAAATGGATGGGGGAAATAGATTCCTTGTCTTGGAGGTTCCTGTCTAAAGTAAAGTTACCATTATTGTATAGACAAATGATTTACATTTCAGTGATCCACTAACATGTATAAAACTAGCATCAGGTTTGCAGGCAGAATAAAAATAGAATTTTATGGTATTGGTTTGAGTTGTTTATGAAGCAGTTTAAAGTTATTGAATTGTTATAAATTATCTGAGAATGGCAGAAATACCACTTTTTTTTCCTTGAAAGTGTATGTATTTGGAAGTACTCTGACTACACAACTATGGCATAGTCTAATTTATTGCCTTACTCTATCTGTGCCATGTAAAATTCACAAGGAAATTGTTTCCCTACTGAGGACTCAAGTTAAAGATAGTTTTCTATTGCTAAGCAGAACTCACCTTATGGATGGTCTTTTTATAGAAGTGTGTGCATCACACAAAGTTCTGTGGTCTTTCAGTCTTCTTAATCCTAGTAGTAATTTCCATGTTGATAAGGAACTTGAAGTGACTAAATTTAGGACATGGACCTGAATGAGCAGTTGTTTTCTAGAATAACTTTCAAACATTTTAGAAGCCAAAGGCTCTCTTTAAATTGAACTGTATATGGTAGCAATGAAAATATTTGTTTGGTAGAATTGAAAAAAAAAGTAAAAAAAATAAATAAAACTTTCTGCTTGTAGATAACTTGATACACCTTCAGAGTAGTTAAGAGTTTTCCAGAGCATGGTTTAAGAACCATTGGTTTCATAGATAATCTAGTGTCTTTCTGGATATTTCCTTCTTTATAAGCTTTGTAGATATTTATATAAAAGTATTTTGTTTTTAAGAGTATTAAAAAAAAAAGTTTTTAAGGGGCGCCTGGGTAGCTCAGTTGGTTAAGCAACTGCATTCGGCTCAGGTCATGATCCTGGAGACCCAGGATTGAACCCCGCATCGGGCTTCCTGCTTGGCAGGAAGCCTGCTTCTCCCTCTCTCAGTCCCTCTGCTTGTGTTCCCTCTCTAGCTGTGTTTCTCTCTGTCAAATAAATAAAATCTAAAAAAAAAAAAAAGAGTATTCAAAAAATAACACTTATAAAACATTCGAATAATCTCGTGTTATTTGAATATGCACATATATTAAGATCCTTAGAGTTTCTGCCTAGTGTTCTTTATATAAAACAATGGAGGACATCTCAAAATTAATGCAAAAAATTGTAGCTATTGCTATTTGTGGAACAGTTACTCTTAATGCATAATTAGGCTTTTCCTGTATTTCATTTATGTTTTCCTTTTATGTTTTAAACATACAGCATTTTGTTAATCACAGTGAATGGTACAATATCAACATCAGTCTTTGGAAAGCCTTATTTGGGCTTATTTTTATATTTCAGACAAACTCTAACACTCTCTCATAGGTCTATCCTTTATTGTATTTAGAAGTGTGCTTCCAGTGTACTTTTCTTATATTTACTGATACACACACACACACACATCCTTATAAGTGTGTATGTGCATATGAATAGGTATATATATATGTATACACATATATCATTTTCTCTGTGTGTTTAGCTTAGGTAAATGGTTTTAAGCTTTACAATTTCATTGTTTTCTTTTTTCTATTTTTCCCTGCTCTGTTTAATTTAACACCTGTCAATGCTGCTATCCATCTGGTCTGTACTTTCTGACGTCTTTACTTATATATCTGTACTTCATATTTTCATAGATGGCTTTCTAGTTTGGTTCCAACTTTTTGATTCCATAATTAACATTGTGGTTAATTTAGTCGTGTATTTAGTGTACTAGTTTTCAGTGTGTGTGTGTGTGTGTGTGTGTGTGTGTGTGTGTGTGTGTGTATGAGAGGGAAAGAGGGAAGGAGAGCAAGAGAGAGAGGGTGTTTTTCTGAGAAATTTCTAGGTGCTGGATTGTACACATTTATTTTTACCAAATCCTGGATATGTACTTCAGGTGGAATTCCAACCAGTGAACATCATGTCATTTTGAATATTTTAATTTTTTATTAATCTATTAGTGAGGTAGATCATTTCTTTACCGCTAGCTATCATCATTTTAGTAATTTTTTTCCTTGTGAAGATTAACTTTCCTATAACCTTGACAATTTTCCTGGTGGGAGTCCAGATTTTTTCTTGATGATTGAAGAAGTGCTTGTTACATTTCAGATAGTGAACTCTTATCTAGTAACTTTGTCTATGGTGGTCATTATTTGATTAAAACAAATGTTTTATTCCAAAGAAGTAAAATCCTGTTTTTATCAACTTTTCTCCTTATAATTTGTGACCTAGGGATGAGAGTATGACTGGTATTAAGACATATATTGTGGGGCACCTGGGAGACTCAGTCAGTTAAACATCTGCCTTCCGCTCAGGTCATGATCCCAGGGTTCTGGGATCCAGCCCTGCATCCGGGTCCTTACTCAGTAGGGACTCTGCCTCTCCCTCTGCCTACTAGGTCTCCCTGCTTGTGCTCTCTTTCTGTCAAATAAATAAATAAAATCTTAAAAAAAAATTTCCCAGTTCATGGAGTTACAAGGATTTTGTTCCATATTTTACACTTAGGCAAGATATATTTCTAATGAGAATAAATTTACTTAAAAAGAAAGAGAAGGGAAGTTAAAATAAAAAAAAAATGTTTATGAAGGGAAGAATACCCAACAAAAAATCATAATCAAATTATAAAAGAGATACTGAGGCAGTTTAAAGAATTATTGGTAAAATGTGTAAAATAATTTAAGAAGAAGGTATCCTTAGAACAACAATGTGGATTATCATATCTAACTGTGAAATAAAAATACAGAATATAATTGAATGACTATAATGCTTTATATGAATTAATCTTGTGTGGGAGAGAGAATCTCTCACTAAAAACCTCTATAAATTGTGCTGCTGCAGCGCTATTGAGGAATTAAGAATTCATCAAGAATTTACTTTGAGGGGCACCTGGGTGGCTGAGCTCAGTCAGTTAAGTGTCTGCCTTTGGCTGAGGTCATGATTGGGTCCTGGGATGGAATCCAACATGG